>BGNK01000682.1:109989-171368 GCA_003297005.1 Symbiodinium sp. clade A Y106 | reverse complement strand
GGGAACCCACACCACAGGGAACCACAAGGGGGAGGGGGGATACCATGGGGTGGGGGGGGGAGGGGGGGCCTAGCAGCGCTGCACCATATATGCGCTTCTGGCGTTCATCTATGTAGTACATTGAAGCTGGTGGCATTCCCTTCATGCACCTGCCCTTACGTTTCAGCAGCATGCACATAACTACAGTCCAATCGTAGCCAACGGCCTGCATAATTTGGCCACTTCATCCGCACATCACATTCAGGAACTTGGACACATAGCCTTGTCAGCTAAGCTATTTAAAGTGTAGTATTGAATCCTGCAGAATTAGTCATAAGTCCTCCTTCGGGCCCCCAATTGTACTTGTACTTGTAGTCTAGGACTCCCGTCGAATGGTTTATGCCTCTACATTAGGTCATTAGGGAGTTTCCGAAAATAGGGGACCCTAATATAGTATCCTAAATAATAGGATCCTTATTATAAGGACCCCAAAGTAAGGTACCCTTAATTGTCGGAAACGCCCATTAGGGTTTAGGGCCCACAGCGGCCCTCCAGCCTCCAAACCGAAGTTGTCGACTATTTCTTCTCGCCTACCTCCGAAGACTTGCGGACACACCGTGGTACGTTTGCAGTCCATTGTAGTACCTTTTTAATATGTTCAAGTCTATCAGGGCCTATCATAGTATGCGATATGCACATGTACAAATAGTACGGTGAGGTCTTTTAAATATGTGGTGGCCGGGCCACACGGCAGTGGCTCAGAGGTAGTATGACGTATCTGTTTTATATTCTCCGTATATTTAATTCCGTATAGTCTATTCCGTACACACTCACAACCACTTACCCTTCCCAGTTCAAATCGAGTGCGACCCAAATCTGAATCTTGCGAATTAGACGCAAATTCGCTCACATCCGCAAACGCGCAGAACCCAGGCCCAGGACCCAGGGCCGCCAGAAGAGGGCAGGGCCAGGGCAGGGCAGGGCAGGGCATGGCAGGGCGCGAGGGCGTGTGCCGGATCGCCGGAGCCATTTGGGCTCGAGCAGTTCCTTGGGCTGTAAAGGNGGCAGGGGCAGGGGCAGGGCAGGGCAGGGCAGGAGGCCAGGCCAGGGTGGGCTGGGCCGCCAAATCATCCTGCGAATTAGGCGCTAATTCGCCCAACCCAGAGCCAGGACCCAGGGCAGGGCCACAGGGCAGGGCAGGCACCCAACCTGCGAAAGACGCTAGTTTGGAGGGCAGGGCCAGCAGGGCAGGGCAGGAGGCCAGGACAGCGAATCAGCGCCTAATCCGCGATTGCCACCCAGCCCGCCCCAGCCCCGAAACCTCGCCCTCCACCCCTCCAGTCCTGCGTATTCTGCTGTGTCGACCTGGGCCTTCCCAAGCCCTCCCCAGCCCTCCAGTTTCGTTTGTTCTCTACCCTTCAGCCTTCCCCAACCCTCTGCCAGCCCTCCAGCTCCACACACATCCTCCGCATGTTCTAAAAAAAGGCCGGGCCGACCGCGTGCCCTTCACAGAGGTAGTATGAGGTATCTGTTTAATCTATTTTTATGTCCGCATGTTTAAAAAGCGTCGCGGTATTTTGTGAGCTACCTTGGCCTGCTCCAAGTGTAGGTCAACTCCAGGTATAACGCAAGAGTCAAGTTGAGAATTCGTAACATCGAGTTTGGATGACATTGACATAGCTCTTCTCTTCAAGCCACTAAACGGACCTTAGGGTAAACCTGAAACCCAAAAAACCCTTAAATCTTCAATCAACCCTAAACCCTTAAGACCCTTAACTCCTCAAGCCTGACACCCTAAACCCCAAATTCACTGTTGCCGCCGAACCCAAGCCCTGGATTCGGACCCCTGACACCGGTCGGACTCATCACGAATGTTATTCCTAAGGCTGTGTAGTTTTTTTGTACTGTGCTCAATAAGGGTTTCTACGGTTGTTTAGGGTTGAGGGCTTCGCACACCCGAGCCCTTTTCCGAAAAAAGGCCGTCTGGTTCCTTATGCACGTATCCGTGCCCCTGAACCCCGAATCCCTGACCCCCTCAACCCTAAACACTAAACCCCGAAAAACCCTAAACCCCTAAACCCTAAACCCCTTAAACCCTAAACCCCCCCTAAAACCTAAACCCCTAAACCCTAAACCCCTTAAACCACAGAGCCCCAAAGCCCCCCAAAACCCCCCAAACCCCTGAAACCCAAACCTAAACAGCAACGAAGAAGGCGCCCAAGCTGAAACCCCAAAAACCCGAAAGCTCACCGAAATTACAGAACCTAATAAAAGGGTTCCTTTAAGGGACACCATAAGGGCTATTATAAGGAGTAAGTATAGGGGGCCTAAATCATTACCAGTACTATTCTTTCGGGGGGGGGGTTCTTATTATAATTAGAGTATATTGGGCCCCAAAACCTCTCTTCTAACTATTGAGGCCCCTATATTCGTAGATCCCTGAAGCCCTGAACCCCAAACCCTAAAGCCTTTTATGGCCTAAATCCTTGAGTGAATAGCGTGAGACTAAGGCTCCGGAGATGCACCCGGAGATCCCTCAGCTCTGGACCGGGTGTAGTTTGGGATTTCGGGTTTAAGGTTTAAGGGTTCAGGGTTTATTGTTTAGGGTTTAGGGGTTTAGGGGTTTAGGGTTCATTGTTTAGGGGTTAAGGGTTCAGGTCTTTTCTCCTTTGAAAGCTCGATGGCGGCTCGGATTTTAGGCTCTTGTTTTGTTCGAAGGGTTTGAGATTCGGGGTTTTGCTGTGTAGCTATTTTGGGGGGAGGGTAAGGTTTACCTTCCCAAAGAAGGGGGCGGAAGGGAAACACCAGGCTGCAGCCAAGTTTTAATCGACCGATGTCCTCCACCTCATTTGGGTAGTTCTCTAAATTAGGGTCCCTGTTTAGGTCCCCAATTTTGCATGCAACAGTTATCGAAAAAAAACCCTGAAAGGGGATCTG
This sequence comes from Symbiodinium sp. clade A Y106, assembly GCA_003297005.1. NCBI lineage: Eukaryota > Dinophyceae > Suessiales > Symbiodiniaceae > Symbiodinium > Symbiodinium sp. clade A. The sequence continues at coordinate 168,452 of BGNK01000682.1, read as the reverse complement.
CATTACTTCCAGGAACATGCGCGGCTTGTCTCGGATCCGTCTGGAGCACGGCAAGATCGTTGACATGGAGACAGGCCTGGGCCTTATAGGGCCAACGAGGAAGGTTTAGGGTCAAGGAGTTTAGGGTTTAGGGTTTAGGATTTAGGAGTTTAGGGTTTAGGGTTTAGGATTTAGGAGTTTAGGGTTTAGGGTTTAGGATTTAGGAGTTTAGGCTTTAGGGTTTAGGGTCTGGGCGTGTTGAAGGTTTAGGCTTTAAGGTTTAGGGGTTAGGCTTGAGGGTTTAGGGGTTTCCGGTACATGCTGCATCCATTTGCTGTACTGTACCCAGAAACCGTCGCAATAGGAAGCAAAGGCACTAAACTAAACAGATTAGGCAAAAAGACAGTCTTTGCCCAATATAGAGCCAAAGATAAGGTAAATGTGCCGATGATTTTTCGCAGATACTCACCACCCACGACAACAGCCGCCTCGCTGCGGGTGCTACTACTACAGGTGACGACGACAAAGTCGCCCGAGACACAACCAGCATCACCTCCAGCGACAACTGCATCAATAAGGATGTCTCGGCTAGTACGGTCCATCGCTGCAACAGCAAAGCCGAGACCGAAAGAACAACGGCTGCATTTAACTTCAGAGAGGATTATCAACAATAGGCAACTTTGGTGGCGTCAACCGCTGCCATGACTGCACAAACGAATAGCTTAGCGCTAGCACATTTTGATCAAGCCTGGATGACAGCACGTACATGCATGCATGGTAGTTTTATCCAAAGAGTTCTAGCACAGACGAACGATCTCGTCTTTCCCTAAGCCCTAAAGCCTAGGCTGCGTCTCGAACCTTCACGCCATCTACGGCGGCGTGGAGTTTGGCTTAGATCGCTTCGAGCTTGCCCAGCGCCATGCCACGCGGCAGGGAGTCAGATCGACTTCTGTTACCCATATCATTGTGTCCGGAATAAAGCCATAGGAGTTCGAACTCATTTTCAGACGTTTAATTTTCAAGCAGAAGGTTTTCAGTGTAAGAAACTAGGTTGTTCCACAGTGTGGAGGTTCCAGGCATCTAGGGTTTTGGAGTGAAAAGGCTGCGAGTGTTTGCTCAGGGTCGAGGGTTCAGGGATTGGCATTGGGCTGCCTTGCTTTGGTTGTAAGTCTTTCGCCTCGCCCCAATGTGTGGGTTCTCAAGATCTGCAACTCGTGCGCCTTCCGACTCTTGCTACCTCGCCAGACTTGCAATTCCCTCTCTGAATAGCTGAGTACCCTCGGATCTCTCGCCACCTGTAAGCCGAAGAGTTCCAAAATATCAAATACAAAGGTCTGAAGAATAGCAGTTAGTACTGGGTTTTGTCCGGGTTTTATGAGATGTCTCGAGGGGTTAGGCAATAGTATCCCCTTATAATCAATGTATAAGCCTAAGCAAGTATACTACAACATACCCGAGAACCCTGCTCTTGGTCTGCAGGCCTCTGGAATAACTTGATGTCAGCTTTGGAGAGGGCTTAAATCCGAAATTGCTCTAGGCCGCACAGCCCCTCATATTGGGGCCTGAATGATTGCACGAGGGTGCTGGGACAGATTCTGCTGAAGAAGCACAGAGGCTATGCGAGATTAGTCATGGTCCATCCGCTAACAGCAAACCCTAAACTGCACGCCAAGTCAGCTGGAAAAAGGAGCACGCCAGCTGGGTGGTTGTCAAGATTATGGTCCCTTTTTGGGCCCCCAATATAGTACGGCACCTAATATTTAGGGTACTTAAAAAGGGACCCTAATTTTGACAACCACCCAGCTGCATGGTTTCGAACGCTTTAAGCGTGGACTCCCTCGCCACAAGCACTGAACTCTGAACAATATCGGAACTCTAGACCATTCTAGACCTAAATCTGACACTTAACCCTGGACCCGGAACTTTGCAAGCTTGAAGGCTTCGCTTGTATCTGGCTTAAGGCTTAGAGTCCTATTACCGAAGAGCCACCTCCAGGCTCTGCGTCCTGGCGTGCCGGGAGTCTCTATGCAACAGGCAGGCTTGCAAGGCGCCCTCGGATAGAGCTTCCTTTACATATGCATGCATTTTCTTCACGGACATCCATGGCAGGCATGTATGCATGTCTGTCTTTCTCTCTGTCTGTCTGCCTGCCCATTCCCCTGTCTGCCTGTTTGTCTGTATGTCTGTCTGTCTGCGTGCCTGGCTGTCTGGCTGCGTGCCTGTCTGTCTGTCTGTCTGGCTGCATGCCTGGCTGTCTGTGTGTGTGTGTGTGTCGGTCGGTCTGTTTGTCTGTCTGTCTTCATTCCTGTATCTATGCATGTATATATGTATGTATGTATGCATGCATGCATGCATGGATGTATGTATGTATGTATGTATGTATGTTGCATGTTGTATGTATGTTTTGAAACTCTCTCACACTGTCTTTCACATACACATCTAGATGACAGGTTGTTAGTTTTACCGATACATAAAATAATGCGAACCTCAGCTAATGCCGGTAAGAGTGGCCCTAACACCGGCTCGTTGCGAGGCATGCAGCTTGGACCTTCTGGGCGACCAATGTGACTTGGATGGCTTGTTTTGCGGTGTTTCGGAATTTGGTGTTAGCGCTTTGGGTTTAAGCTTTCAGAGAGGGTTTTACAGGGTTTTGGGGCTTGGGGTTTGAATGTGCGCGGCTTATAAGGGCCGATGCATGGACAAGGGGCCGTACATCCTAAAGGCTGGATTGCATCTTGATGTCCTCATGCCTAGTTCCTTCCATTCTTCAGAAGGCACATGTTGGACAGTCATGGTGCCCCCCATGGCAATTGGCTATGTCTCCGAAGACCAACCTGCAGCGAGCCCTGGAAGCTGAGCTTCTTCACAACCAGGTTGCCGAGTAGTACTACTAAGTTCAGTAAGTCAGTGTAACTCCATTTAGGGTACTTATACCTCTACTTATAACCTACTTGCTAAGTCCCCTGGGCCTCTAAGTATACTAGACCAGGTCAGGTGGGGGCCCTGTACCACAGACGTCGAGACTCCGAAATTATCAGGCTCTTCTGCATAAGCAAACCATCACCTAGCAACATCTCTCCGAACCTGCAGCCTTGAGCTCCCGAATCCCACACTATGCGAAATCTGGAACTGTAAATTCCCAAATCCAAGCGCAAAAGCCCCACGAAGCGTGAAACCCTGAAGCCCTAAAGCCTGAACCCTAAACAATAAAGAACCTACCTTTATAGGGCTCCTTATTATGAAGGACTTATATAAGTCCTTAAAGAGGTAGGTCATTCGGGGTTAATGTAAAACTTGAAGCCGCAAAGCCTGCACCTTAAACCTTGAACTGCAACTCGAAGCTGGAGGCCCTGAAGCCTGAAGCCCTAAACCCTCAACCCTATACCCCCCCCCCCCCCAAAAAAAAAACACAACACCACAAACCACAAACATATAAAACCCCTAAACACCACAAACCACAAAACACAACCAAACAACTCCACAACCACCAACAACACACANCTGCTAGATACGACAACCCCAGGCCCAAACAAAAACCCTAAACCCAGACCCTATAAACTTTATAAGCCCTATAAACCCCTATAAACCCTATAAACCCTAAACTGCCCTAAACCCTATACCCACCCAAACAAAAACCCTAAACCCAGACCCCATAAACCCTATAAGCCCTATAAACCCCTATAAACCCTATAAACCCTATACCCCCCCAAACAAAAACCCTAAACCCATACCCTATAAACCCTATAAACCCTATAAACCTTAAAAACCCTAAAAACCCTAAACCCCTCAACCCTGCGAGCCGGCTACGGAGGTTTATGCCCCAGCGCTTCCAGCTCACCCAGCGGGGCGAGATGCCCCAAGGCGTCCTGTGGGCGGGGGATTCTTGGGTATCTGGCTCATGGGGTTTAGGGGTTTAGGGGTTAAGGGTTTCATGTCTAGTCCTCTATGGGCTTCTGAAAAGGGTTTTTTTACCGGTATGAAAACTAAGCGCTTTGCTACTCATGGTAGAGATCGGGGTACCTGATGGTACTTGTCTGCCTGGCACAGCTTCTCCCGTAAGCAGCTGCTTTTCGCGCTTCCGCTCCTACTGCTACTCTGCCTCCCCTTCCACTTGCTGCTGGTAGTCTGCCACTGCGATTGCGCACCACTCCTGACTGCTGCTGCTGCTGCTCCTGCTTCCCCCTTTCCCTGCCCCTGTCCCTGCCCCCACCCCTACCCCTGCCCCTACCCTACCCCTACCCCTCCCCCACACCCCTACCCCTACCCTACCCGCTCCCAACCCCTATACCCCTGCCCCAACCCTACTCCTACCCCGACCCCTACTCCTCCTTCTCCTACTCCTACTCCAACTCCTACTCCCACTGCTACTACTGCTGCTGCTGCTACTACTACTACTACTTCTACTACCACCACCAAACCTCAGAATCTTCGTAACTTCGTCCCCAAGTTTCGGACAGGTGTGGACCTGGACCTCGACAAGTTCAACCTCTCTGAGGCCTCGGTCCTGGAGGTTATAATGGTCTTCCGGGCTTTTGGATTCAGGGTTTGGGGGTTTGAGACGGTCCAGGGTTTTAGGGCTTAAGGGGCATCGAACCTGATGGCTGGGTGGTTGGGAGGCTGGAGCTTTGCAGGTTTGGTGAATTTAGGGTTGCTTCGGCTTTTAGAATTATGGGGCTTCCTCCAAACGACACACTCCGTGACGCAACCTAAACCCTGAAACCCTACACCCTACACCGGAAACCCAAACCCTCAAGCCCTACAAAACATCTTCGACCATATGTAAGCCTTAACACCTTAAAGAGCAAGCCCCAAACCCCAAAAGCGCTGATTGAAACAAACCTAAACCAGCCGCCCCCAAGTACACTTTAATGGAGCCCTTATGGTTCTTCATCGGGGGTATCTAGGGTATAATAGAGGGTAGTTGAGGGTTGCTGGAACCCCTAAAAAGCCTTGAACTCCAGAGCCCACGAGGTGGAGTCGTTCGCCTCTTTGCCAGCCTTGAGCGCAGAAAACGACTCGGCAGAGGTTCTTGGGTTTTTGTCTCGCAGATTTTGGTGAGGGTTTAGGGTTTAGGGTTAAGTTTTGTTTCTGGTTTTACTTAGGTTTAATCCGGCATTTTGAGGTTGCATGGGGAGTTCTCAACTTTTTTGTGTGTTTCTAGGGCTTTCGGGTTTGGGGGGTTTAGGGGGCTTCGGGTTTAGGATCCATCTGTTTTCTGAGTTTCGGTGCATTATTGGCTTTGCTTCGCTGCTGGCGAGACTTCTGGGGCTTCGGTTGTAGGCTATATATGGGAGTTCCCGAAACTAGGGGGTACCTTATTTTGGGGTCCTTATAATAAGGAGCCTACTATTTAGGGTACCATATTAGGGTCCCCTATTGTCGGAAACTCCCATATAGGTTCCTGAGTAATACCCCTTCTGCCCTTTTTGTGTTAGGGTCCCCTTATTAAACCTTGAATAATAGGAAAAGGGTATCCCTATTGTAAAGGGGCTACTCAGGAACCTAGTAGGGTTGTAGGATTTGAAAGGTAATTCCGGGTCTTGCGGTTGGAGTGTCGCAGGTTGCAGTGGGATTCTAGGGCGTCTACAGTGCTGGGGTTTGCGGTTTAGGCTTAGGGTTTAGGGCTCTTGAGGGTGCGTAGCTTGATGGTTTAATTTAAGGGGCCCAAAGAGGTTCGAATTGGGTTTCAGGGTTTGGGATTAGTGTTTCGTCCGAGACTCGTCTTCCTCATCTTTCGTAGAGCTCTGAAATGGTCTGGTAGAGGCAAACCTTTCTCCCTAAAACTGGCTTAAACTACCAGAACCTACTTGTTCTGAAAGTTTTCATTATCAGCCCTAAACCCCTAAACCCCAAAGCCCTAAACCCCCAAACCCTAAACCCCCTACACCCTACCTTGCCTCATACAGAAGCTTTTGTCCCCAATGAACAAGAGGAGGTCATCGTAGCTTCAGGGAGTCATCTTTTCTTTTGCTACCAGACCCCGTGCTTCCGCAAGGACTTGATCTCTTGAGGAGGCAACATGTTACCAAAATTCTTCCTGAAGGTTCCCTAAGATACCTAAACAGTAATATGCCCCAAAACCTTGTTTCATTCTTAAGGCTCCTTTAGTAGGGCGAGTGGAGGGTTCTCGAATGGTGGCTTTTTTGGGGATCTTTGCCATTGCCACAATTAGGGGAGAGGGTTTGGTTTTGTATAGAGAACTCAGACCCCTTCAAAACCACGACGACTCACCTTCGATGCTTTTCCTCCCAGGCCTTCAAGCAAACTGCCTCGAATCCAATCCACCGCCACGGTTTCTTCACACTCCTTGCTTCGACATTCCCAGCGTATATTGGATTTACGTATTTTCTCTGATTGAGCAACTTCTTTTTCCTGGCCCTTGCAAAAAAAGCAGCGTGTTAAAGAAATGCCGGGCTCGTTTCAAGTCTGATGAGAGGCAGGACTAGCTTGGCAACTTTTGCCGCACCATTACACTTCGATGGCGACTATGCTTGAAAGACAAGAAGCTTATTAAGGCAACCTCAAATTGTCAGCACACATTTGCCTTGCGTCGTCGCAATTTGCAAAGAGTGCACCGGCACACGAAGGGCAATAATTGTGCATGCCGGGGTTGAATGTGCTCGGATCCCTTGTATGGTTTGCGCTGCTAAATAGTGTATCAAGTCGGTTCAACCGACAGCAAAGATGCGCGCCAATTGAAGGCAAGATTCGGCATGAGTCTACAAGTGTGAAGACAATGCACGCATGAACATGCTTGTTGGAAACAATCATAGTTTCCTGACAGCAACAAGCATCTACAGCATTTGGTGCCGGTTATACCCTCGGCACCCACATAGTGTTTCGGTTGTATGTGCTTTGCTTCAGTAACCTCCCACTGTTATGTTCAGCAATGTCACTAGCTCTCTCCATCTGAGTTGCCTCGAATTTCATGACTGTCGTTAGCCATTGAGCCCCGATGTCCGCATCTTCGGCTGCTTAGTGCTTGATTTGAAATTCCATGTTACCACGAGATTGTTTGAATCGCACCTTGTGGAACAGTGGAACAGGTCTTTTTTGTGGGTTTCTTTCGCGCAGATGCGTAATTATTGGTCTTGAAATCAGCCAGCTAGGAAAGACTGTTCACGACAGGCGAGGACCACCTCCGGCAAGGCGAGACCCGGCAATGCATTGCAGGGTTTTACGGTGTCGTAAAATTCACATGGTATGGTGCGCATCAGGGCATGCTAAGGATACATCATTTAGCTGCTAGCTGCATGCTAATGCAGGCAAGGCATGTCTAAGCCACTTGTGCACTGAATTGCGTCTGATTACTCAAAACCAAGAACATGAGTCGATGGAATCGTGTTTGAAGCAGCCGGTGTTAACTTTCACGGCCCGTCTTTAATAATGAGCCTTGCACGTGATTCCAACAAACAGCGTGATCTTCAAAGCACATAGGCACCTGCAAACTGGTACTTCGTTGTTGCCGTGATAGCTCCAGGTAAATTCACTCGGTTCCACGATCCGCCGCAATGCAGGCTTTCCTTCACAGCCTTCGCGAGGGTACTTACAACAGCATCAAAGAAGAGGACTGGGCCTGTGGGGTTTCGTTTGCTGGGCACAGAGGCGGATGGTTTGTAAAAGTGAATTTGTTACTCCTGTTCAGTTTTGAGCACTGTCACTGATTCGCTTCTTGGGTACGCGCTTGCTCTTTTGTAGCCCTAGCCCCCAAGTGTCATTGGTGAAGGCATGTTGTGTTCGTGAAAACGGTTCTGGACGTATGTTTCAGGGCCCAATCAGCTTACCCCTTTAGGCACAATGCCGCGATAAGTTCGTTGTGTAGGGTTTACGGTTTAGGGTTGAGGGGTTGCAGCTTGTTTAAGGTTAAAATGCAATTATTGCATTTCACGATGACGAACGTGGTGGCGATTCGCCGTGCATTCTTGAAAGGCCCTCCAGAGGCAAGCCTGCATTTCGCATAATCCACTCAGGTGTCTTTCAAACGCCTGCTTTGCTCCCCTCAAGCCGAAACCCGAGGGCTCCAGAACCCAGAACCCTAGTCAATTAAAATTTAGGTCTTTGCATGGCCCATAGTATGTTATTTGCACTGCAGAAGCTCCCAACTGCTCAGGTGTTTGTAGTATGTTTCAAGCCTATGTCTAAACGGGATCTTGGCTTTCAGGACCCCTGAGTACGTCACCCTGATTTTCTGCCCCTCTCATTTCAGGACCTCCAGCTGCTGAGAAGCATCTACAACCCGACGATGGCCGACAGACCCTGGGCCCACATTGGGAAGGCTGTCGCAGCTGTCTCTCCCTTACCCAGCCCTGGTAGCCTACATTTAAAGCCTACGTCCTCATATGTATCAGTCTAGTTGCCCTAGTTCTTAGAATTGATTTGAAGGTTTTGTACAACCGGGTGTACGAGTGTCGGTATCCTTGTGACAGGGATCCTGCTATTTCGGTTCAAGGCTAAAATCTAGGGATCATCATGTCAATACCTCTGATGGATCCGCCCTTTCTTCTTCAGTCCTGCGTACTTGAACTGGAGATCATCTGCCCTAGATCCTATACACACCGAAATTCCACTAGGTGCCCACGCCAAAATTTCACAGGGTTTTGTGGCATTTATTAATTCAGAGTCCCTTAACCCTAAACCCTAAACCCTAAACCCCTAAACCCCAAATCCACACCCGAAAGGTTACCAAGGCCTCGGGGCAAAGCCCAAGCCATCAAGCCGGAAGCCCGCACCCTAAACCCCTAATATAGTGGCCTAAATAATTACCTATACTATTTTGGGGGTTCCCTTAAAGGGTTCCTTTAAGGGACACCATAAGGGCTATTATGAGGAGTTAGTATAGGGGCTTAGACAATTAACCATACTATTTTGAGGGGTTCATTATATAATTGCACCCAAGACCCTTAAACCCCGCACACCTTAAACCCTAAACCCTAAACCCTAAATATTAAACCCCGCACACCCTAAACCCAAAGGGCTGGAAGAGGGGGAAGCGTTCATCCCACCGAACCCGAGTCTGTCTTATGCTGCAGTGGCTGCAGTTGTTGGTTTGGCTTAAGGGTTAGGGTTTAGGGTTTAGGATCTAGGGGCTAGTGTCTGGGTCTTTTTAGTTTAGTGGTTAAGGTTTGCTTTCAGTAGGGGCTAGGGTTTGAGGATTGAGGTCTGGGGTGTTTCGGGTTTGAAGTTCGGGCCTAGGGGGGAGGGGCGTTTCAGGTGGTCGGTTTTGAGGCGGCGTTTTGAGGGAGCTTCCCCGAAGAATGATCCTTGTCCCTGAATGGAAACGGCCTTTGTTCGCTTGAGCTTGTTATACTTTGCACCAGGTTTGTAGTCCTCAGTTTTTGCAGGTGTGTATGTTTGTGATATGTGTATATATATATATACACACATATTTATACACACGTGTAAACTTTACAGAAAAATCGTATGTTATATATATATATACATAAACACATATACACAGGTACACATATGTACGCAGCTACACAGACAGCTACACATACACATGCACATGCATCTACACCTACACCTACACCTACACCACAACATCCACATCCACAGAAAGGGAGCCTTACAGTTGAGTTCTAAAACCTCAACCTCAACATCAGCCGGCCTTCTGCCGTCTGGGTCCTTAAGGTTTTCATAATGCGTGGGTTCGAGGCTCCTTCGCGGCTTGTGGTCTGGAAGTTCTTTGAACGTTGTAGGCTTTGTTCCTTTGGTTATACCCTCTTGGGGGATGTGGTATCAGGTTCTGCTTGGAAAACCCGACTAGTCAGTTAATTGCTGTGGCATTGCTGTATAGTCACGTAATCTGCTCTCCAGATCCTAAGCCGTACATCCTTTACATGCATTAAACCCTGAGCCCTGAGGCTTGTTCTAAACTTCGTACCACCAGCACTATACCAACTTAAGGCCGACAACCCGAACCCCAAACCGTGAAGCTTAGCTGAAGAGCCAGAAAGTCCAAGCCTTTTTTCTAGGGTGGCAAAACGACTCTCAATGCGAAAGTCTGCAATACAACTCGAAATACAGAGTCTTTTGGGAAGGGGGTTTAGGGTTGTGTGGGAACAGCCAAACCCAAATCCCAAAGACCAAAGCCCCTCAGCCGCAAAACCTCGAACCCTGCACCCTAACCCCCTAAACCCCCTAAACCCCTAAACCCTTAACCCCCTAAACCCCCTAAACCCCCTAAACCCCCTAAACCCCCTAAACCCCCTAAACCCTTAACCCTAAACCCTTAACCCTAAACCCCTTAAGCCTAAATGAACCCCAAGCCGAAATCCAGAGAGCGAGGTTTCAAAGATGCGGAGCCTGGTCAGCGAGGAGCAGGCCCTCTTCAAGCGGCTCGCCTTTGATCCGGGCTTTACAACGGCTTCTCTTAAAGGCTTTAAGCGAAGCCCTATGTACTAGGTATCCATTTGGGAGATTTTGTAGTAATTTCCCTTATTGCAATATATAGATAATTTTGGGGACTGTTGAAATCCACACCTAGTATAAGGTTTTCGAGGGCTTCTGTAGGGGTTCGGGGTTTAGGAATAGGGTTCAGGGTTGCGACATTGGGAGTTTCGTTTCCGGAGCATTGGAATCTTGTCGTTTTTGGTGTTTCGAAAAATGAAGGTTTAGGATTTAGGGGCTTAGGGTTTAGGATTTAGGGTCTAGGGTTTTGGAGTCGTCTTGTCTCTGGGGTTTCGGCCGTCGGTTTGGGCTCTGAAGCTGCGAAGTCCTGACTGTGAAGCACGGCAAGCCATGACAGCACGGCAGGGTTTAAGGGTTTAGGGTTGAGGGTTTAGGGCTTCTTAGGGCTTAGGGCTTAAGGGTAGTTATGGTCTGTGGCTTAGGGTTTATAGGGTTTAGGGTAGGGTCTTTTCCGACCTTCAACCCAGAAGGCAGGTTCATGTTACATTGTATCAGGTAGAGCTCAGTTAAGCAGCCCTCTGGTACGCACTAATGCCGAGAGTCCTGCTAGTTAGCTGCTAGACCTTCTAGTTGAGGGTTCAGGAGGCTTTAGGGGCTTAGAATTTCGGGTTTAGATAAACCCTAAGCCTCAAAAGGCTACCCAGAGAGCCCAATACCCCTGAATTAAGGAATATAGCTTAAACATCATATAGGGCTTCCTATGATGATTGAAGCTATATTCCTTAATTCCCTTATAGAACCCTTATAGATCTAATTAAGGGGTATTGGGCTCTCTGGGTAAAGCCCCGAAACCCGGACCCTGCAGCCCGCAACCTCTTTGCCCAAAACACATTTGGGAGTTTCCGAAAATGGGTGACCCTAATTTATCCAAAATCCATACCTGGTAGAATGGGGGGTTTCCGAATATAGAGGACCCGAATATGCCGAATATAGTACCCTAAATAGTAGGATCCGAATAAAAAAGACCCAAGGAGGCGGTACCCCTAATTTCGGAAACCTCCATTTTTACCCAGGCTCAGCTCCATTCACCACAGCCCACGCGGTGCGACAAAGAGACTCAGAAGGTATCCCTGGAATCTAATGTAGGGGCCTTAATAGTTAGAATAGGGTTTGTAGGGTTCCTTATATGGTATAATATCCCCCCCAAAACCCTATTCTAATTGTTAAGGCCCCTACAATCTAGTTTTGGATCGGAGGGTTGGCCTTACATTTCCCACATGCCTTGGGAGCCCCGTAGCCGCCGTAGAGACACGGCGCCGACTCGGTCTACGGCTGCGGCCCCTTTGCCCCCTCCCCACCCCGTAGTCTGCAAGGAAGAGGAAGATCTCCTTCTGCGATCGCTCGTTCATGCCTGGTGGCTGGGCTGCACGAGTTTCTGACGAGCTGTGTGAATAACCATGCGTGCTTCACCATTGCCAGGATGCATGATTCCTAGGTAGTATCAGGGAGACCCCTTAAAGGGGATCCTTCTTAAAGCTAACTCCTAATGATTGAGGGATGTAAGCTGCGGAAGCATGTTGGGTTGCCCATATCCAATTCTGCAACTTTTCAGCATCGACCTGCTCGGACCTGCACCACATCCTATAACCAGCATGCCGATTGCTGAACCCTTGTAACATCTAGAGCAAAACGAAACAGTGGTGTGCACAGCATACCCAAGTCATGTGGACCACAGTTGCCAGGTGGGTGTGGGCTGGATAAACGGAAGCGTCTGTTCTTCGCATGTTTAGTCTACGATTTCTTCTAGCAAGCAGTTGTCGTGGTGGTAGCAGCGGCGGATGGGGCGGCGGCCGTGGTGGTCGTCGTGGTAGTGAGACACAGCATACGTGAACAAGTACTTAGAATGCAAGGGAGCTGCAGTTTGTAGCAATACTTAACCCTAAACCCTAAACCCCTAAACCCTAAACCCTGAACTGCCCTAAACCCTTGATAGGCGTCAGTTGCGGCCGATTACATTTTAAGCCCAGGGATAGTGCAAAGATCCGAGGTCTCAACACAGGCCAGAATACGCTACAACGTAAAATCGCTGGCATCTCGCAGAGCTTAAGTTCCTAAGCCCTTACGTAACTCCTTAAGCCCTATAAGCACCATAGCCTAAGTTTGCGCCCAGGCAACGCTGGCTGCGACTTCCCGCGCTCATGGACATCTGGCTTCAAGGTGGTCCCACGTCTGCAGCTTAAGATCTAGAGGATTTCTAGAGCCTTGTAACATTGTAAACCCTTACTGGCAAGCCCGAAGACCCTAAGCCCCTAAACCCTAACAGAGCCGAGGACAACGGTTGCTCTCCGGAAGCCCTCAAGAGGATGAATTCCGCATTGGTGGAGCTCCAGGTGGGTTGCAGTTTTGGGGGTCAGGGTGTCGGGCTTAGGGGGTTTTGGGGTTTAGGGCTTTGGGTCAGGTAGGCAAGGGTATTGCCCGATAGGCCCTATGTAGTTATACTATGACACACCAAAACCCTATTCCAACTGTATTTACAGTCGAAACAAGCTAGTTGGGACGTCATACTCCCCCCTCAAGAAAGACACCTCGACGCAAACACGGACAGCCAGCATACATCCTCCTATGCCCCATGTTCCAAGATTTTAGTTTCTAGCATAATCGGTGAGAGCGAGTGTATCCATGCTGTACAACTGCCATAAGTTTGTAATCAAATATGCCGGCTATACCCCCAAACTGTGGACCAGCTCGTGAGGCTTGTTAGTACTGTGATGTCCCTGTTGGTTGTTAGAGTTCGTTGTTTGTTCTTCTTAACTACATTCCGCATGAATGGCAGCACCATTGCCGAATGATGATAATAGTACATCACCGGGACAAAACTTTCGACATACGGATGAAAACTTTGTTAGTACACCATGAACATATGCCACGGAGAAGCGGAGTTGCCGCAGGTCCATTTTACATGGCCAGCGTGGCGGAATAGTTAATTTCCCGGAATAAACGTATACTACTATATAGTTCTCGAAGGAGAGCCGGTGGGATCTTGTGTGAGGAGTCTACGGGGAAAAGGGGGCTCCAGTGCCTCATGCCTCATATGTTGAGTTAGAGCCCGTGTGGCGAACTTTTGTCCTGCGGTAGTAGTGATGGTGATGACTCATGACGATGATTTGATTCTGCAGGTGATGACGGTCATGGCGATGGTGGTGACGTTGGCAATGACGATGGTATTGGTGATAGTCAGGATGCTGCTGCTGCTGAAGAAGAAGAAGACTAACAATAATTTGGTGGTGATGACGATGATGATGACAGTGGTGGTGACTTTTTCGCCTACGGCCATGATGCTAGCTATGGTTATGATGATGATGATGATCTTAAGCCCCACGGCTCGCAGCTGAGAAGCCCGGTGTGGGGGTGATGATGTTGTAGTGGCTGTGACGACGATTGTGATGTAGATCGCTCCGTATTGCCCTCACGGTCACTGTGACAGTCGATACATGCTTGTAGGTGGCCGAGCGACCTAGCTGCCACTGTCCCTTACTAATCTGGCTCTCCAAACGAGGTAGTTGCGTTTAAGTCTGAATACTTCGTTGACTCTGGCAGTCTGTCGATGATTATAAAGATTCCCGCATGCTCAATCCGCAAACCCCAAACTTCCGAAACCCTAGGCCCTTAAATTCTAATGTTGCAGTGAAGCCCGTAAACGTTTAGAACACCTAAACCCCTAAGCTGTCAGTCCCGAAGCTTCAAACCTCGAAGGCCTTAAGCGCTAAACCCCAAACTCGCGAAGCCTTTTCAAGGCCAAAAACCCTGAAACCAATACCCCAAAGCCCCTTCAATCCCGAAGCCCTAGACCCTAAAACCCCTTACGGACCGCAGGGGTAGGCGGAAAAAGGCGTTCCAAAAAAACCTTCACTTCATCCCCAAAGCCACAAACCCAGAAGCCCTCCACGAGCCCTGGAACACCTAAAGCTGCAAGCGCAGGTCGATGCGACCTTTCAGCAAGCCCTTCTGGCGCCTAGACTGGCATATAGCAGACAGATATAGATATAGATTTAGACCGGTATATACACATGTATGTATATATATATATACAGAAAGTATATATATATATACATATACGTATACAGAGACATAGACAGATTGCTAGGTAGGCAGGTAGGTAGGGAGGTCGAAAGATAACATGTGAAAATGTATCTGCATACCACTTATTCTGTAATCATGTACTTGCTTAATTTAGTTGTTCGGACCCATGTGTTCTGCACCTTCTAAACCCTAAACCCTAAACCCTAAACCCCCCTCAGACTGTCAGAGAAGTCGAAGAGCTCTGCTGAGGGTGTAAGATGTGGAGCTGTTGTAACCCTATTGGTCCAAGTACCTAATAATCATATACTCTCCCAAATAGTAACCTACATAGCTACTATCCGAAACCTAAATACCTGATTATTAGGTCCTTTGGACCCTTAGGGTAAGATTCTGTGTTTACTAGCTTCCCCAGTGGTACCCTTTTGCCCTTATTGTTTTGGGGTTTCTTTATTAAACCCGAATAGTAGGAAAAAGGGTACCCTTATAATTCAGGGGACACTGGGGAACCTAGTTTAAGATTCAGGGTTCAGGGTTTTTAGGACTCAATTTTTTAGGGGGATTCAGGGCTGGAGATTGTGTCTTCGGCTTCGCGCTCTGGGACTCAAGGTTCATGTCAACAGGATTAAACGGAGTGCAAGCTTCGTACTACGGCTGATGATATTCATCCTGCATTAGCTCAGTGACCCTAGACTATGGGAATTATGGTAAATTCCTTATTATGGGTAATGCAGATTTGTACCATCAACCGTAGTGACGGGTAGCAGTTTATGGGGGCAAGTTGGAGTTTCGCATAGTTTCGCAGGGCAGGTACCTCTTTACCCTAAACCCTTAGTCCCTAAGTCCCCAAATCCCTCAAGCGCAAGTCCCGAAGCCATACAGTCTAAGTCTCAAGTCACTTGCTGGCTCCCTCCACAGCCAGGGACCCTGCTTGTAACAATTTCCCCTTGTAGTCCCTATATATTTGTAGTATAATATAGTGTGTACCCTAGACCTTATTGTAGTTCGTAAGGCTCCTATATTAGAAGGTGCAGGAACTGACAGCCGCACCCTCGATCCTTCAATCTCTACTCTACCCTGCGCCATCTCGCAGCTTGCACACCTCAATGTGGGACTTTCCATAAAAGAGGGGTACCTTGCATTGGGGTCCTTATTTTCAGGATCCTACTAAACAGGGTACTACTTTAGGGTTCCTTATTTTCGGAAACTCCCATGTTGGAGAATTCGAGACTTTCTGTGTTTAGGGTTTAGAGATTCGAGACCCGGGCTGCTTTGTGTTTAGGGTTTAGGCATTCGAGAGCTTGGCTTATGTTTTTTGTTTCGCGGATTCTGTTCTTAGTAGGTGCTGGGTTCTGATTTTAAGAGATCTTGAGATTTTATGCAAGGGTCTTGGTGTTTTACTGTATATGGACCCCTAGGGTAAGTTTCTACTGGGCCCTAAAAGCCTTAAAGCCCCAATGTAAACCCTGAAACCCTTTCGGTGTGGAACCAAGAACGACATCCTGCCAACTGCCGCTCCGGAGTTCAACAAGTGCACGGAGGCAGCCTTTCCATCATGAGCGGAGGTTCGCATCTAGGAAGTCGATACTTGGAGGCCCACGGGACTTGGTAAGTCGGTTATAAGTGGGGTCAAAATTGGGCAACTCCAATTAGGGTACTTATAACCCTACTTATAATCTACGTACTAAGTCCCCTGGGCCTCTAAGTAACCCTTAAACCCTCCCTTATAGAGCCCTTATAGCTCCCTTTTAAAGAGCCCGGGGCCTCTAAGTATTTGCACACCTGTCATCAGACATCTATTAGCTTTTGTGGCTTGCTCGAGGGCCAGGTTTCCACGGCTTACCGAACCCTAAACCCTAAACCCTAAACCATCTTAGCATTGCACCCCCGAGCTTCCCAACCCCAAACCGCTAGCCCTGATCTGCCTCTGCAGCTGGGTGCTCGCAACTTTCAGTCTTGTCAACTTAGCATCCCCAGAGAGCCCAATATCCCTTAATTAAGGAATATGGCTTAAATCATAATAATAAGCCCCGTAATCATTTAAGGTATATTCCTTAATTAAGATGTATTGGGCTCTCTGGGTCGTGGGTTTTGGGGATCTAGGGTTGCAGTTGTCACCCTGAGCTTGAAGGGTGTGGGTTGCAGGTGGATAGATAGATAGACAGATAGACCCACGGACAGATAGATAGATGGATAGATAGATAGTCACTAGAATACACACATAACATGCAGTCTTGGGGTGCAATCAGGTTCCAGGTACTGTTGAATTGGCTAGAACTGTTGAACCCTCCAACCCAGGGCACATATCAAAGAAGCATGAAATGGCTGAAGACTCCAACGTTACCCAAGCCGTAAACACTTTGCACTGAAAGTTTGGGGCTCCGAGGTTCGAGTCTAGGGAGCCTACATGCAGTCAAATGGCTTGATATTGAAACCTTTCGCCTCAGAACACTTCTCTAAAGTTGGCTCGGTTGTGGATTTAGAGTTCAAGATTTGTGGCCCGGGTTTCGGGCTTCGGGTTTGGGGTCGAATCTAGGATCTCGGGTTTTGATTGTCGTTCAAGGCCGTCTTCGTCTGGGGACAGGGATCACGGGGTCAATGACGCTTTTAAGAACATATGCCGTGGACAAGTCTTGGGGTTTGGAGTTAGTTTGGGTTTAGAATGATGAGGATGATGAGGCATATGGGGACTGACCATAGTGCTGAATATTCGACCCTCTCACATTAGGTCCCTTGAGCATTGAACAGACAACAACAGGCGCGAGAGAATCGAGGTTGCCCTCAACCGTAAACAGTACAAGCTTAAACCAAATCACTTTCCTTGAGACAGTACTCCAAGCCCTAAGCACTCAATCCCTAGACCCTGAACCCTAAACACCTAAATTTAAGCCGTCAACCCAACAACTCTGCTCCTACATCCATTGCATAGGATGGACACACCTTCCGCATCTACCGCCTCGGCAACCTCGAAGTGCGCACCATCCAGGACCGCCGTGTAGAGGATCTTGGTCTTTCAAAGCTTGTCCTCCACAAAACTAAGGAGAGATGAAACCATATGAAACCTTGAAAAGGCACCAAACCTTCAACCTAGTTAAAGTTTAAACTTAAAGGAGCCTTAAACCTTCTTCATCACAGAGAGCAGCACAAGCCTTGAAAAGCTCTATAGCAAGCCCCAACGGCCATAAGTGACCTTAAACCTTTTTGTGGATGGTAGAAATCTCAAGGTAACCCAAAAGAGTAGCCTTTAGAGATCTTTCGAGTCTAGAGCCCTTGGGAAACTGGACCAGCAAGAGGCTTCTAATATAGGGGCTTGACAATTAGAATGGGGTTCCTTTAAAGGGTTCCTTTAAACAGGTCTAGAAAGGTTACCATAAGGGATCTATAAGGGTACCATAGTATAGGGTACCATAGTATAGGGGCCCTAACAAATAGAACAGGGCTTTGGGGCCCATTATACTTATAGTTATGATAACTATAAGGAACCCCCAAAACAGTATAGGTAATAATTTTGGCCCCTATACTAAACCCATAATAATCATAATACTCCTTATAGTAATCCTTATAGACCCCTTTAACAAGAAACAGTATTGGCAACTACTCAGGCCCCTATAGTACGTTCAGGGCCGGAGGCCTTGCCGAACCAGGAGCTTGGTGGCTCAGAAGCAGCAGCTCGGATGAACCCCAAACCCAAATCCTATGGTTGATGGTAAAAATCCTGCATGACCCACAAGAAGGAATATACCATATTTTCCATAGTTTCGGGTCCTTAAGGTCATGCAGGATATTGACCATCAACCGTAGTTCCCAAACCCTAAACCTTGAGGCCTAAATCCCAAGCCCTTAACCCTGAGTCCTGGATCCCAAACACGAAACCCTGATCACTAGACCTTCAGAGATTGGAGGCGAAAGTGTGCAGACTCGCAAACATCATGTGCTCTGCAGCTGCGAGGGTCCCTGGGCCGGTTGAGGCATGTAGTGGTGGGTTCATCTAGGATTAGATCAAGCGGACTCATCAAACTAAGATACCCCAGGACTCATTCAGCTTAGACTATCAACAATTTATGGCAAAACTTGCAGGAAGAGGGTCAC
The DNA here is from genome assembly GCA_003297005.1 of Symbiodinium sp. clade A Y106. Lineage (NCBI taxonomy): Eukaryota > Dinophyceae > Suessiales > Symbiodiniaceae > Symbiodinium > Symbiodinium sp. clade A. The sequence goes on along the minus strand of BGNK01000682.1, from coordinate 149,957 downwards.
AAAGGGGCTTTCGTGTGCAACTCTGTTGCAGCAAGACCCCGCACGATGCCCCCAGTGCAGACGCTAGCAGTGGCAGGAATCTCAGAAGTTGTAGTAGCAGCAGCAGCAGCATCACCACCACCGACAACAACGACAGGTGGCGGCAGCGGCACCGGCAGCAAGACTACTATGGTCTGCTATGATTCTTCACTACACGATGCGGTTCACGACGAGTAACAAGAAACCGAGGTTGGTGTGGTCTTCTCCTTACGAGCACCCTCCTGGAATCTCTCTAGCCGAGAAGGCACTGACAGAGCTAGGTCGGATCACCGGTTGGCAGCCCCCATCTGCCGTGCTCAAGTTCAACCTAATCTTGTCCATACTGTTTTGTAAGACGTGGCCTCATGGAGTAGTGACCCAGGGGATTTAGGGCTGATGGCTTCTCTCTTGGGCATTTTTATTGTGGTTTTGAGATTGCAGGCTTTATCCTGGCTCGATTGGGTTGGTGTCATGTTCGTTCTCATTGCTGCATGAGCCCATCCGAGACGGAATGTGCTACCGAGCATCAACTCCGATGTCTGCATTTCCACTGACCATATGGGAGTTTCCGAAAATTAGGGGTACGGTATTTTGGGGTCCTTATAATAGGGATCCTACTATTTGGGTCCACTATTTTCGGAAACTCCCACAGGTACCACGACTGGTGGCAAGTGCCAGAGAACTGTTTGCACGATCAATACCCGATGCACCGGTAGCGCACTGTAAATGCCGAGTCGTCAGGAGTGGCTACAACCTTTGTCAACCCAAAGCCTTCACGTAGAGTGTGCTACTTGCACCCATCTTCGAAGATTTCAGGGCAACAGTGGTCGTATGCTTCGCACTGCTATCATGCTATGAGCATCATTCCTCATGTTCGAGAAATTTCAGGTGCTATTTCTATTTTCGCTTGTATAACTACCATGACTCTGCGGCTGCTGTTGTTTTAAAACATGTTTGCAGTTAACCATTAAGTGTCGCACTCAGTTCTTCAAACCTGGGAACAGGCAAGCCGGTGCGTGATGATGAGAAGATCGCGAGGGGCAAGATCTACGCTGAGGTCCTGTGTTACTGCCGAAAGCTGATAGGAGTGGGTCTAGGGTTCTGGATTCACGTTATCATGACATCAAAGTCCAAATCTAATATAGGGGCCTTAATAAATAGAATAGGGTTTCGGGGTTCCTTATTATAGTTATAGTATAATATACCCCAAACCCTGTTCTAATTACAACGGCCCCTATTGTACTTAAGCTCACCGTCTAGCCCGGGATATTCTCCCGGGAGCACCGACTCCCCGAACCGAGCATCCTCAGATACTATAGGGGCCTAAATAATGACCTATACTAGTTTGGGGGTTCCCTTAAAGGGTTCCTTTAAGGGACACCATAAGGGCTATTAAAAGGAGTTAGTATAGGGGCCTAAATAATTAACTATACTATTTTGTGGTTTTCCTTATTATATTTATAGTATAATGGGCCCCAAAGCCCTATTCTAATTTTTAAGGCCCCTACATTAGCCTCTGACTGCAGACGTCCCTAAACTCTAGACCCTAAACCCCCAAAGCCTTACTAGTACCGGTGCAGGACTTAAGGTAATTGTGGATATTGATTTGGGGCTTGATTAGGGCATGGGTTTCCCATGTAGTAGTCCTAGCCTAGCTGTGTAGTACTGATGGTCGAGCAATGGCCAAAAGCATGCCTTGGGGTTCTTATGTACTATACTACGGCCTTCAAAATTCAAAAAGGCCATTCCAATTATCATGGTCCCTTTGTTAGACCCCTCAGCCTACATTAACAAAATTCTGAAGAATTATAGTACCCGTGACAAAGCAACTCAAGCAACGCCGTTCGAGGTAGTAAGGCTCCTATAGTCAATTTCGAACCTGTTCCGGCCTGGAGGCTAAGCAGAAAGGTCTAGTTCAGGGTTACAATTGGGGTTTAGGTTTCGTTCAGTTGAGGGATTGCGGCCATTACCTAATTGTTGTCGCAAGTTATGTCTTGTCGTGCTGCTGGTGCCTTCGTGGGTCGTCGTTGTCTAGTGCCTCCAAAGAGCCCACAACCCTAAACCCTAAACCCTAACCCTAACCCTAAACACCCCCCCCCAAGTTTTACTTCCCCTCTGCTCCATTTTTTCAGGGTCGTCGAAGTCAGGGCATTTCGCAGCATCGCTCCCGCAAACCGCGCATGAACCTCAGAATCCTATAAGACTCCACGGAACATGACATGATGTACAGGCCTTAATAGTTAGAATAATGTTAGAATAGGGTTTTGGGGTGTATTTAGCACAATATACCCCTAAAACCCTATTCTGATTATTAAGGCCCCTATATTAGCTTCCGTGCGGGGTGATGCTGTGCTACTAAGTACTACTAAGTGGCACAGCCTCAGGCGTTGGATGCAGAGTCCGCCCGGCAGCTTGATTCGCCGCTGCTGCTGCAAAGCTGGCCATTGGGTAGTTTAGTTTATTTTGTATCCCGAAACCCTAAACCCTGAAGCTAAAGCTGTTTTTGTATCAAAGCCCGCTTACTTTTCGCACTCTTTTTTAGTGATGAGGACTTGGCAAGCCCTGGGGTCACGAATCCAGGAACTCAAGTCCTTACTTGCTGAGTCCTCTGAGCCCCCAAGTAAGGAAGTGGTCCAGCAAGCGCCTTGACTATTGCCACTTCTATGCTGTGCTCGAGACCCAGGCCGGGGCTGGATTTCGTTTGGGGCTCCACCGGAAATATCGATTTTGGACCCGGTGTGAGTTTTGTTTGTATGGAAGCTTTTGTGATCACCGCCTGGGTCGTGAATCCCACTGTGCTCCAAACTTTAGTAGCTGAGGACGAACTTCTCCATCCACAGATCTCGAACGGATATCGGTCGATCCACATAGCTCTTGCAGGAGGGCAATGTCATCGTGTGCGAGAAGTTCCCCGACGGCAGCACCATCATGGCCGTGAATCCTCAAGGAAACGCGGTTTCGGCTGTGGTTTGCGCATTGCATTGTTAACCTTTTGGGGTTTATGTAATCCTACCATAACTGAACAAGTTAACCTTTTTCGGGCTAGGGTACTCAGCCCCTTTTTTGACCAAGAACCCACCCCCTTTTTCGTTTAAGAGCTCAGCCCCTTTTTTTAAAGCAAAGAACCCACCCATTTTCGTTTAAGAGCTAAGCCCCTTTTGCTAAACAAAGAACCCACCCCCTTTTTCGTTTAAGAGCTCAGCCCCTTTATTTTAAACAGAGAGCCCACCCCCCCTAAACCCCAAAACCCTAAACCCTAAAGCCACCCCCCCCTAAGTATTCGACGCATCAGGCGTCCAGGATCGTAACTCCATGGCCAAGCTCCTCGCCACTGCTGACGAGTGTGAGGCGGGATAGCTTTCCTGGGCTTTGGAGTACCATACTTTAATACTTTTTCTTAAAGGAACCAGTATGAAATAAAAGTTAATACTTTTTTCTGCCGGGTTACTTAAAAGCCCAGTTTCCTTATGGTTGTTTGAAAGGCTTAGGGTTTAGGATACGTTTCCTTTATGGCTACTTGAAGGTGCTATAAGGGTTCCATAAGGGTTTTGTGGGATTCGTCGTTGGCTACTTAAGGGTGCTAGAAGGGTTCCATAAAGGGATTTAGGGTCTCTTATTTGTCCTGTTGAGCCTTCTTCTGCGTCGTTTTGGATTTGGGCCCCCTGCGTGGATGTCATGTTTGTTCATTAAAGGCTCTACGAGAGTTCCCAGGATTGGGCTTAGAGCCGAGGTCAATGCCAATATCTGTCCACTCTTCAAACTTAGACATCCCCTGCCTTGCGCATCAGGTTTCCTTTGTCAGTCGCAGTTACCACAGAAGCCACAATAAGCACCAGCATTGTTATTCCTTAGGGTTCCTTCTTATATTTACTGTACAGTATACCCCGAAAACCTATACTAAATGTTAAGGCCCCGACACTATCCTCTCTCCATGCCCGGGTCCCTTTTGCAATCTTTCTACCTCGGACGGAAGGGGGTCGTTGAGAATGAGAACGACGACTTTTCGTAGAGGTGCAAGGAATTTGGCACAAGCCTCACTAAACGAACTAGCAGCCCTTACTCAAAGCCGTCGCAAAAGGGACCCCTTCCGAGTTTCAGAAAACAGGTGGGTCCTTGTTGAAGGATCCTTATCAAGGGGTCCCGAGTGCGAGACAAGCCCTTCTTTGCATCCTAGAGGATTTAGGGTTAGGGGTTTACTAGGTAGGGCTTTGGGACATTTTATACTTTCCCTTATTGGGCTTAAGCGGATCTTATTTACTAACATTTTTCAAAAGCTTTAAAAGCCCCACGGGTTTAGGGCTTGAGGGCTTTAGGGTGTAGGGTTTGCTTAAAGGCTGTGCCAGGAAACTCTGAACCCTAAACCGTCATAGAAGGATCCACATCAAGGTCCCTATAACTCGGAACCGGCACTTTCTCAAACCCGCACGAGATCCCGATAAGACCTGGCAAGGCCCGTATCGATTTCTGATTTCGCCTACTCTCTTTCAAGTGCACAGAGATCGCAGGAAGCTCACATCGATCTTCCACAGATCTGTGCGAGTCTAGAATAGTCTCGAAGCTAGCAGCCATGTGAGACGAGACATGTTCCATTTCTAGAAATGTAGACGGCACCTCCAGGCTATGGATGTTACAGTGGGCAAAGTGAAGCTGGTCCAGATCAACCATCATCAAAAGGCATCTCACTGTAATGAGGGTTTCTTTCAGGATCGAGACCACGAGGTCTGTCGCATGATAGTCTGAGTTCTTGATCTTATTCATCTGGGTGGGGTTGATCGTTTAGGGCTCGGGGTTGAGAGCTTCGTGGCTTGAAGACTCTCCGAGAGGTCTTCGTGCCTCGACTCACAGTCTATCACTGGGTTCTTGTTAGGGGGTTTAGTCTAGGTTACCATAATCATAACCCTATTGTTTTATTGTAGATCCCTATTATGGTAACTGAAAATAAGTTCCTTAACAAGAACTCAGGTCAGGCTGCCGCCGGTGTCCACCTTAACAGAAGGCTCCGAGAAGATCGGAATACAGGCGCTAGTCTTAAGTGCTATACATCTGCACTTGTTTCCTGGCGCCGTTTCAAAAGTAACAGCAAATATAGCATTATATATACACACAGTATCTTCAATAGTCGCAATAACTAGCTTATACCTGTTGATGTCAAAAAAAACTAGGCTTCGAGGCTCCCCCAGCCAGGCGAGCCTCTGGACAAGTTTCAACTGCACTGTGCGCTTTGTAGATTAGCCCTGAATTTTAATACCTCAATGTCCTGAGGCCGATATTTTTGTGGGGGTGTGGCGGGATGGCAGACCCTAAACCCCAAACCCTGAACTCTAAACCCAGTACTTCGATCTCGGTGTGTCTCCTATAGTAAGGCAGACGGTGGAGCCACGCCGTCCTTGCGCAAGCGTTTCGCCAAGGCTCCAACTTCGGCGGTACTTGGATTTGAGGTTTTGGGCTTTGGGGTTTAGGGTTCCGGAGGTTTAGGGTTTAGGGGTTTGGGATTTATAGGGGGGGATTGGCTTTTGGGCCATAGGATTTGGTCTTATCGTGGACATCTGTCGGGCCTGGGGTCTGAGGGTTCTGTCATGTCATGGCGATCCCGGAATCCTCAATTCGAAACCCCTACCCCTACACCCGAAACGCTAAACCCCAACAAAATGAAAATGACAACCCCAGAGGCCTGACCATGCTGAAGTTCACATCCTTATCCTGGCCCAGCCCGCCCCCCGCTCCGGAAGCCCAAACAACCGTCGCCCATGAATGCCCCGATAACGCGCCACGACTTTTTCCAAGTATGCGGCCTAGCTGGACGATGGTCGCAGAGTCGTGGGTTGTAAAAACAAACGCAGGCGGACAAGACCCGTAAGCCCAACACCCTTTGTAGCCCTAGGAGCCCAGTTAGCCATATAGTGGCATATACTGCTCCTCGCACCGAATATATAATCCTTAAACTTGTTATGGTACTCATCCCACTACATCTGGGCTCTTAGGTTACAGCTTCTTGCAAGAAGGACGTGAACAGGCTTCAGAACAACGGCACTGTAAGGCTTGGCTCTTAACACCGGGTACGGTAGCTGCCAACAGGGTTTGGGCTTTAAAGTGCGAGGCAGTGTTCTCCATGCTGCGGCGTCAGGCGAGAGCGGGATAAACGCCTGGGGTGTGTGTGATATTTTCCCTCAGTTAAATCCGCTTAAACGTGTCCTAAACCCTCTCTTGTTCTAGATGCTGAGCGTAAACCCTTAACCCAACCCTGAAATCTTAAAGCGTCGCCCGGATGGTTTGAAAGCCTTTACATTTTCTGAGTGCAAGATGATTTTCAATGTTGCCTCCTTTGCAAGGATGTTGAAACCTTTAAGCCCTAGACCCTAAACTTAGTAGTGTTTAGGATCTCCATCGGGTGTGAGACTTGTACTAGGATCAGAATCACTAGTAAACATAGTCCTTGAACAAATTCCCCTATTCTAATTACCAAGGCCCCATAGTATATGGCTGGTGTGCTGTTCCTCAAATGGCTCTGCAGCCGGTCTGGGCGTCATAGCCATCTTAAACAATGGGGTTCTGGGTTTGGGGATTTGTAACATTTTTCCGGCTCTGTTCAGCTTCCCGGCCCTAGTGACTAACGTTTCAAGGCCTAGAAGGCGTGTCTGACCACATCCGGTGCCGCAGTTACTTGTTTGGGTTTCAGGCTGAATCGATTCAGTGTTTGGGCGTTGGGCTTTGGGATGAGCTTTAATCAAGAAGCCCTATGAACCAAATGACAAACCCTAAACCCTGAACCACCAAGACCAAGGCCCGCTTAGCGAAGATGTGGGAGTCACTATAGGAGTAGTTCTCCTCTCCATGCCCCTCGAAGGAGTCAGACTCTGGAGCCCTAAGTCCTATCCCCGAAACCCTAAAGCCTACTCCCTAGAACCCTAAAGCCCTAAACCCTTGAGCCGACTCCCCAGAAGCCCTACAGCCTACACCCCCTAGGCCCTGGGTCTAAACCCTGAACCCTGAAGCCACTCCCGGGAACACCGAAGCCTACTGCACCCTACACAGTAATGGCGAGGTAGCTTCCCGGCGAGATCGAAGGCCGGAATGGAGTCGACCGCTGATTTTCTCCGGGTTCGAATGGTGTGGTGCAATTAATGGGTTCAGAGGAGGTGGGCTTGGACCCTAAACCCCCAAACTTTCCTAAACCCAAAACCCTGGTGTTTTGATGAGCTTTGGCTGGCTTTGGGGTTTCGGGCGTCCAGGGCTTTTCTGCAGAAGAAGACGTGGGGGCGTAGTGTTTAACCCATAGGAGCGACTGCGCCCACATGCGCCAAAGCTTCGGGTATGGCTGAGGGTTTCGGCGAGTGTGGAGGTTCAGGCTTTTGGGTAGGATCAAGTGATCAAGTAGGGGCCTGAAAAATTTCCAATATTTTCCTTTCGGATTCCTCAAGAAAGTTATTATTATTGTTAGCTATTACTATGTGTATATACATATATAATATATATATATATATGTTCGAGAGTTTAGTATAGTATAGTAAAGTGGACCCCGGAACACTAGTCGGCCCTGGTCCAACTACCAAGGCCCATGTATCAAATAGACACCAAAGCAATGAGACAACTGCTGGTAGTAGGATTTGGGCCCTGGCGTGTCCGAGTGTAAATGTCTGAACATTCAGGGTTTAGGGTTTTGTAGACGCAGGGCCCTACGAACAGAAGACGAGGCATAGTAGGGACAGCGAGGTAGCAAGAGAGATACGAGACAGACGACATGCCTTCCTTCGGAAACCTAAGCCTTCAAAGCTCAGAACGAGATGCGAGGCTCCTTCTCTGGTCTCTTACTGGGTGGAGTTTGGTTCAGGGTTCAGAGTTTAGGGTTCAGGGTTTAGAGCTTAGGGTTGTTGAATGAAGTCTCGGCCTGTCATCAAGAAGCAAGACCGTTCCACTAAATCCGAAGTGCTGAAGCCAAGGCCCCACCCATAGAAGCTCCCGAAACCTAACCACCCCTCTCACAGAAAACCTACTTGTTTTAGGCTCCTGAATTGTGAGCTCCTTGTAAAGAACCCCCAAACACGGTAGGGCTTTAATCGGGGGTTGGCAAACCCAAAAACCCTAAACCACAAGCCCCCGGAGAGCCTCCAAGCCAGGCCCTACACGTCGCGAAGGATAGGTCAGGGATCCTGTGTCTGAGTTTGACATGGAGCAGAGCTCGGGGGTCTTTTGGTTTAGGGCTTAGGGTTTAGGGCATTACCACAGACTACCACCACCATTAATCACCATTACTATCAGCACTAATTTCCCCGCTACCAGCGACGCACCGCAGCAAGGATGCCTCAACAAATACTGCTAGTGCCAGCAGTACAGTAGCGAGAATCAGGTTGTGCAACGACATAAAGGCCTGAATCATTGGGCCAGGATTCTGGGCAAAGGATAGTATGCCAGTATATAAGAACAATCAGGGAATACTACTTGTGAATGCTGCGAAGCCTCGAGTTAAAGAGTTAAAGACCCCTGAGCCGGCAGAAGGAAGCTTTCAGGAGCCTTCGGCCACTAGGATCCGTTGCGGCTGCGGCCAGGCATGCGATGACTTTATGCGCAGTGCGCGGGCGCCCCCCCCGACCCCCCGCCTCCCGGCATGCCCTCCACCCCGCCCACCATAACCCAGTGTTGGTGACTGCGAAGGGGACTCCTTTGGTGAGGTGAGTCACTTCTTGGTTCTGTTGCAGGTCTCCGTATGCTAGTTTTAGAAACCCGATAACATGTGGTTCGGGGTTGAGAATTAGGGGTGCAGGGTCTCAAGCTCAGGGCTTAAGACTTGTCGGGACTTTGGGCTTTACACAGTGGTCGAGGATGGTCTCGACTTCAATACACTGCGGGTTGAGGATAGTCACTGTATGACGGCAGCTGGCAGTGGGTCTGTCGTGCTTATACCAACCAACATGATGCACATTGCAGCAGTAGCAGCAACAGTGTTGACACTTGTGATACAGGCTGCTTTACAAAGAATCGAAAGCTCTTTCCTTGGGCTTTAATGGGTAACTAAGGCCCATCAAAAGACTGCGTGCGTAGTAGTGCGGGCATAGTTAAGCTTCTATGATGAGTATTACCCAAATGGTCCAAGTACCAACATAGTGGGTACTTAGTATATATCAGGGCCCCTAAAGTATATACCATACTATTACTTGGACCCTTTGAGTTAAAGGAAGTGTTGCTGGCACCATTGCTGGCCCAGAGGGACCCTGGAACCCATAGCATCCTGAAGGACTCCCCATTGGGTTTTTGCAAGTTCTATGCTTAGGGTTTAGGGTTTAGGATTTGGGGTTTAGGGAACTTAAGGGTTTAGGATATTCCCGTTCTTCTGGAAGTAGTCTTCATTTAAGGCGCTCGTTTGCAGGATGGCTCAGTTGCAGTAAAGACCTCGAGCTGGACCCTATTCCGACCTGCCCTAAACCCTAAATCTTGGCCACAGATGCTCGTCCTAACAACGCCGCAGCCGCCGTAGCCCGCAGAGCTATTACCGCACGGCAAATACGACAGGAGTCAGCAAACGTGTCGATTCGCCGTTTCAGCATCCTAAACCAGAACTTTTACGATTGCTATATATTGTCGATAATACCATCATTCCGATTACTATTACTGGTACTAGTATAATTTCTAGAAGTATTAATACTTGTATTATCATTATTTCTACTATTACTACTACGACGACGACTACTACTGTTAGTATTAGTACTACTATTATGGAGCGTTTATCCGGTTGCTGCTCCGAAACGGCACTCCAAACCCTGTCCTGGAGCTGTAATTAGGCTTCAATGTCTCCCCGTCATCTCGCCGTGTCATAATGGTAATAGTAAGAATAAGAATAAGGGTAGTACTATAGTAGTCATCTCCTGATTTTGGGGCGAAAGTGTGCAGACTGCCCCCGCACAATGACCTTACTGTGATCGGCTGGCAGTGGGTTTGCGGGGCCTCGGATCAGAAACTATAGGAATAAGGGCTACTGCATGTCTCTACATGGCAAAAGATCGGGCTTATAAGCTCCGCGTGGCACCATTGCATTCCATGGCGGCTACAGCGACAGACGCTGGATCCTGTCTTCGAGTTCTTCCGTTTCAGCTTGCATGAATGACGTCATAAGCTAGCCGGAAAGGGCACGAACGTGGCCCTAACCGATAGAAACATGGGAGATGGCTTACAATATCCTAATGTACATCTTGACATACAAGCAATGCACCATGAACCATAGCATCTGACATATTCTATACGACTGACAATAAATAGGCCCTCAATTGGTAAAGGCATGCGCTACTCGTACCCAGCACGATACAGGAAACGAGTTTGTGTGGTGCCAATGTAAAGGCTTGAAAAAGTAGCACTTGTACTCCCCTACATCTCCATTGTAATCGTACTATAGTAGACCCTAAGCCCTAGACCATAGACTATTAATTCGCCCTAAGCAACCCTAAACCACACAACCAATTACTAAGGTCCATATTCTGGAAATTTGGGCTCTGCCTTGTGAGACGAGGTGTTTACGATAGATCGGGCCCCCCGTCCCCAGGGGACCATGCCTTGTTACAGCGTTTAGGGTGTAGGGTTTTAGGGTTTAGGGTTTCGGGTTTAAGGCGTAGGGTTTTAGGGTGTAGGGCTTAGAGTTTCGGGTTGTAGGGTTTTAGGGTGGAGGGCTTAGGGTGTTTAGGGTTTAGGGTGGAGGGATTTAGGGTGTAGGGCTTCGGGTTTAGGTTTTAGGGTGTAGGGATTTAGGGTGGACTTGCGGTTTCGGGTTTAGGGTGTGGGGTTTAGGGTTTCAGAGAACTGAAGAACATCAAAGGAAGAGCCCTGAACCCTCTGAAGCCATAGACGACCTGCAGCTAGAGAAGCCCCGTAGCAAAACCTGTCATCCGGATTTTGCGGCACCTTTAATGATACACATACAGTCCAGGGAGCATAGTTTTTGGGAGATGAACTTGCCTTCAGCTACTTCCTGAAACTCGAAATTGAGGTTTGAGAGATAGCCGTCTGGTTTAATTTCAGCGTCTAGCCCGTTTTAGACCCTCATTAATTGAAAGAGGCCTTATTCTAGTTTCTAATCCCCCTCGTCGATCCTTTAAACCGAGCCAGTTCCACCTTGGCCCTTTCTCGAGTACGAGAGATGACAGCGCGTGCTACCAAAACAGAGCCGATTCACCAATCTTCAGGGGTTCGGGGTTTAGGGTTGAGGCTTCAGGGTTTAGGGATGACGGTTCAGGGTTGACGGTAAACGCCGAAAAGCTACGCTCCTAAACCCTTCGCAGTCCCCCATTCTCCCCCATCGGGTAAACGCTACAACCCTAGATCCTGAACCCTACTGATCGTTCCTCTATGATTGTAACCTTTACAGCTTATGTTTTTCGAGTTCAGGGTGAAGCAGAACGGGTCTTACTCGTGGTGGGTACATCGCAGATGCCCAGCTTTTGGCAAACCAAAGAACCTAAACCTCCTCAATCCTGAAACTATCATTACGTTGTAGGGCTTGGGGTTCAGCCTCTGGGGGGGCGGGGTTTAGGATTTCGAGTTTAAGGGGTTTAGGGTTTAGGGTATTTAGGGTGTAGGGTATTTGGGGTTTAGGGTATAGGGTTTATCTATCTGTCAAGCGTCTGTCTGCGAGGTCGCGCGACGAGACAGAGCAGAAGGTGGGGAACCCTAAACCCTACACCCTAAACCCTAGGTAAACCCGTACATCCTGAGGCCTGGACCCTACATTTCTAAACCCTAAGCCCTAGGTAAACCCTAAATCCTGAACCCTGAACCCTAAATTGAAAAGCCTAAATCCTAGGTAAACCCTAAATCCTGAACCCTAAACTGAAAAGCCTAAATCCTAGGTAAACCCTAAATCCTGAACCCTAAATTGAAGACCCTAAATCCTAGGTAAACCCTAAATCCTGAACCCTAAACCCTAAACCCTAAACCGGCTCGCGAGACTAATGCTTTGGCTTGCAAAAGACTCGAGGATTCGTTTCCGAAGTTGATACTGTTGATGGACAAAATCCTGCATGACCCTAAGGACCCTAAACTATGGGAATTATGGTATATTCCTTATAATGGGTAATGCAGGATTTTGTCCATCAACCGTATGCCTCCTACGGTCCGGTCCTATACCAGAGTATATTAGGGTTATCGTATACGATCATATATTTCTAGAACATTGTAGTATAGTATGTATTGGAATTCCTATACTATGCTCTAATACATATGAGAGTTTCCGAAAATTAGGGGTACTTTATTTTGGGGTCCTTTTAATAAGGATCCTACTATTTAGGGTACTATGTTAGGGTCCCCCATTTTCGGAAACTCCCATATGGACAAGACATATTGTCACATATGATGGGAGCCTTCAGGCGGTGCGAGTCTGCAAGCTTTTTGCTGCACCGGATGGGTCAGTCTTGGAGTGGTGTTGAGGTTTAGGGTCTGGGGTTTAGGGTTCAGGGTTTAGGGCTTAGGGTTTAGGTTTCAGGGTTTAGGGTTGAGGGTTCAGGGTCGTCAGCTCCCAGCCTGCATCCTGGGTTTGGGCTAAACTGCGCACGGTATTAGTTTGTATATAATGTCATTTCCCATTTTACTTAGGTGGCATTCAACCTGGCTTCTAGTTTTGCTACTTGTCGTTCCATTCTGTTTAGTCTGTCCTAGTCTGTTTGAAAGCCCATCGGCTTTTGTTGCTCGGTTCCGAGTCTACTTTCCATTCGGTATGTACTCGAACCTAAGTTTTCTAAGCTTTAAGGCTTTAAGGCTTGAACCCTTAACCTTGGAAATCTCCTCACACGGAGTGCTAACACAGCTGCTCTGGTCACCGGTACCTACACCCCGAAACCCCGGACTCTAGCCATTATTGATAGAGACATCCTGCTTTGAGAAGGAGCGGGTGTGACAGGCGTGATATGTCCTTGTGGCTAGTCTGAGTTTGTCATGCGCATTGCATGTGATGATGGGTATGGACATGAATATGGGCACACGTTTTTTTCGCATGTATATGCCTACACACAAATTCATCCGTACACACAAATCCGTCCGTCCATCCATCCATCCATCCAGCCTTCCATCCTTCCATGCCTGCCATGCCGACCTGCAGCCCAGCCAGCCAGACAGCAACGCAAACATGCGTGCATACCTACATACAGTATGCAAGCAAACATGCATGCATTGGCGCGGGCTTACAATCGTTCTTACGTACATGCATGCATGCATGCATGCATGCATTATGGACATGTAGGTTTTTTCACGCTCTGTCTGTCTCGATGTGTCTCTCTCTCTCTCTCTCTCTGTCTCAGTCTGTCTCTCACTCTCTCTCTCTCTCTTTATCTCTCTCTCTCTGCCTCTCTCCCTCTCTCCCTCTCCCTTATCCCAACGATGTATCAGTCGAGTCGGGTTTTCTAAGGGAACATGCTAAGGTGCGATGCTCCACCGAGCAGCGTCGCGAGTTTCGTGCTTGGCAAGGGGCCTCAGCTTGGCACATGCCTACGAAGCCTAATCATATCGGGGCTTTAAACTGGCAATCATAGCCCTCCATAGTTAGAGTAGGTTGTTGTACAGCCTTGTACTAACATTATATCGGGCACTATGGGGGCAAAAATGAAATACCAGTATTTGCAACGTTTGCAAACTTTTACGCTTGAGGTCAAGGTTTCTGCTTCTACTCTAATTAAACTTGATGCTTCTCTAAGTTACAGTCCCTTTTCAAGTCCCCAAAACGGAACCGCACCTCCATAAAAAGCACCCCCCAAAGGGGCCTTAATTTAGAGAACTATCCAACTGTAGCCCCGAAGCTTATGCCATAGATCGTAGGTGAACTGCTTCCGGAGTTGTTGCTAAGACACAGACCCCCCAGACCTTCCAAGATACTTATTTAATTAAGGAATATACCGTCAAGTATAGTAGGATCACCACTAATTTTTTTTACCTCGATTCCTCAATTAAGGGCTATTGGAAGGTCTGGGTCTGGATCTCAAGATTCGAGGAGTTCGCAAGTGTTGGGATTGAGGGTTCCACAGGCTCGGAGACGGGGATTTAGGTTTTCAGGGACATCGTGCGGTTTCGTAGCCCAAAGCTTAAAGCTCAAGGCTTTATGATTTATGATCAAACCCCCCAAACCCTAAACCCTGCACTTCTTGGGGCCAGAATCAACGGTTTAGCCCCCCTCCCCATCCCCAACCGTCGACTGCCAGGACGCCAGAGGAAATGAGCGAAGCACGTGGACGGTCGTGGACATTGGAGGAGTCTACAAAAGAGTTTATGACGTATTCTTCAGGTCATGGTTCGATATTTTCAATATACCCCAACATCCTATATGAATCATTAAGGTCTCTATGGCAGAGGTCGGAGCGTTGGGTGAGGCACAAGACATCCGAGGTTGGCGGTGTAGCTAGGTCTTTCGGACCCCAAGGATAATGTTGTTGATGTAATTTGGGGTGGGTAGCAAAGTCAGTCGGTGGCTCGACAGACTAGATGGCATGCGCTTCTTGACGAGTCTTCCCGGAACACTACGGCAGCCGCTGTTTGACTCTAGACCCGGCATCCGTTTTCCTCTGCAGGCAAGATCCCTAGATTTTTCCCGAAGTACCAAGTAGATATGTATTTGTTTAGTCTTGGGTCTTACAGCTCTCCTCCGAAGCAACCCACGACTTTCTGCGAACAGGAGAAGAAGCAATCTGCCAAGGCCGGTCGTCCAAGAAATTGACTCAATTGTCGGGTTTAGGATTTTGGGTATGGCGTTTAGGATGCGTGTCGTAGCGTTTGTGGCTCATGGGCATCATGGGCTTTAGGATTGATTCTTTACTGCTCATACTTGTGAGGGTTGGAAATTGGGGATACCGTAGAAGCCTGAATATCTACCAATACTATTCCTTAGGGTTCATTATTATAGATATCTTTAGAGTACCTGCTCCAATCATTTCATTAAGGCTCCTCCAGTAGGGTTCCTTATTCCGTTTATCTTTACAATACCTATTCTAATCAAATCATTATGGCTCCTCTATTATCTTGAACCCTAAAGCTCCCCCATGGTTTAGGGCTTTGGTACGACGATTCTGCTTGCAGCAGCGGATGCTTGGAGGCTGTTGTGCAGTGCAGAGTGAACATGTTTAGGGTTAAGGGGTTTAGGGTAGTAGGGTTTAGGGTGTAGGGCTTACAGGGTTTAGGGTTTAGAGTTTTGGGGTTAGGGTACGGCTTGATTTGGTTTATCCGCACTAGCCTTCAGACACGTCACGGCTTTTGAGGCCGTTAACGATCGTTATAGAGCAAGCAAAGATTGACTGGACAACCAGTCGCTGCACCGCATAGTCACATTTTTACATCGGAACTGTTGATTCGGCGTGCATAGCCAAGCGCACTGACAGTTGAGAGTTCAGTATAAAGCGATTGGAGGACAGGCTTTGAGTTTAGGGTTGGCCGCCCTGACCTTCCCCTGAACCCTAAACCCTAAACCCTAAACCCTAAACCCTTATAAACCCTAAACCCTCCCCCAAAAGCCTGGCAGTCATTTTTGTTCATGCCCAGGCCCAGGCCTTGCCCTTGGCTTCGCCTTTTTTTTATCCGCAAAACCCGGGATCCCAATCCCTCCGCCCTAAACCCTAAACTCGCCTGCCTTACCCATGACCCGAAGCCTACGTCCCCGAACTGCAGGAAGTCCACACCAGACATGTGCAAGAGGCATTGGCGGGATTGTAGGGCTCACGGTTTAGGGTTTCGGGTTTAGGGTTTAGGATTTGGGGGGAAACCCTGAACTCACTCAGAGCATAAGGAACAAAGGGCCACAGGGCCAGAGGAGGGAAGGCAGATTACACAGCGCTCGTGGTGTTGCCTTAACAGTCAGTGGGATGATCCCTGGAAGCATTCGCTTGTGCAGCGTTGCGGACGAAGGTTGTTTTGCCATGGGATTCCTTCTAGATTCCTGCACATGGGGTCGGCAAATTTGGGTTACTCATCGCAAAGGCACTCATACTCCCTGGAAGGTTAGTTGAGAGTACCAGCTAATTTGGAGTAACTAATTACTACAAACAAGGCGTAAACTGCATGTGTATGTGTGTATGTATATGTATCATATAATCATATATACCTGTGTTCCTGCATACATATTATATATAAAATACACATACATACATACATACATACATACTAATATATATATATATATATATGTGTGTGTAAAAAGTGTACAACTATAAGCAGATACTGTCCGAAGGCTTATGCATTCGCAGCTACGGAAGGGGTTTGGGATGTAGCGGTTCTTGTCGCTGCTGACCGTTACTTGTAGGCCCAAACCATTACAAACTCCTTACTAGGCCAGTTACTAGGCCACTATAAGCTGAGAAGAGTCGCTCTTAATAGGGGCTTCCCTCGCCTAGCATACTTATCCTAGTTTGGATTTGTCAGTGAAGACATTCCAAACGAGGGATCCACTTGTTGGGCAGCTATCAGAATGAGCAGTTTGCCAGAGCGGAGGACGCACCATCATATTTTTGATATCAGCAGTACTACTATCATCTTTATAACCCCTAAACCCTTGACTCTAGCCCTAACAAACGAGACAAACGAATGTGCATTCTTCAGGTTCTCGTATCCTCGAGACTTGAAAGGTTCATGCAAATAGAGAGGTTTAGAGTCTAGGGTTTAGGGACGTCTGAATACATATTGACACTGTGTCCCCTTGTACTCCTTGTATAGTTCTGGTGGAATCAAAAGCTTCTAACTGTTAAGGCCCCGGCGCTCAGCAGCTACCTAAGTCCATCCACTCACCCCCCCAAGAGAAACAAACGTCGTAATCCGATGTCATAACCCATAAAGCTCAAACTCGCCAAAGAACGCTCCATGCCCAGAACTCTAGTCAACATCCAAAGCCTTAGGCCCAAGCCCCGAAGACCACAAGCCCTAGCGACCCAACGGGAAAGTTTGATCGGCCAGGTGCGACGGCGCGGCGCGGAGGCGGCAAAACGGATTTCGGAGGCCGTGGCCTGGTTTCCAGGAACCATAGAAGCCTAAGTAACTAGTTTAGGGGCTTTAGTGTGCTAGGGTTTAAGGTTTAGGATTTACTTTTTCAGGGCTTCAGGGTTTTAGGTTTTGGTTTCAAGGTCTTGGGATTTAGGGTCTAGAGTTAGCATGTTTAGAGCTTTAGGGTTTAGGTTTGGAGGTCTTAGGACTTGGGGTTAGGGGTTTTGAGCTTTGGGGTTTGAGTTCCTGAATATATCTATTCTATAATGCAACCCGGGGCCGTATTCTAATTATTGAGTACCCTTTTTCGCGGGCTTCAACCCTCACAGACCCTAAACGCCGAGAAACACGAGATGCTTGGCAAATTCAGGATCAAGGATGCAAGCAGGGAGTCGGAGGCTCATGGAACGACGCCCCTGGCATGGAACCGGCTACGTGGAACGTGCCAGACGCGATGCTGATTGAAGAGGTGATGCACCATTTCCGTCCTCGACTTGTGTATCTGCTCCCGGCGCTTCATGCCCGACGACGGCACACACACAATCATGAAAAACAAGGCCCTTGTCGTAGCTCCCGTCCAGGCTTCATGGTGCAGTTTCTCCAGCCGTACCTGATGGGATTCCTTGAACCTTGTCCCTACCGCAAACGCTCAACACTAAGAACCCCCACAAATTCCACACACTTTATCCTGAAACCTCAATCTCTGCGGTTCAGAATTTGAGTTATCTCTCAAAAGAGCCAAGCTTTCGGACGAGGATTCATCTTGGAAGGAAGCGTACAACGTCCACGACCGCCCTGAACCCTAAAAGACCACGACCGTCTTGCTCGGGATTTGCTCAGCAAACGTCTGTTCTCAGCCCCCGGAAGTTTGAATTGAGACCTGCCAAGTCTGAACCTGTCAGGGTTTAGGGCTTAGCGGTTTAGGGGTTTAGGGTTTCGGGGATTAGGGACCGAAGGCACATAAAAATGAAGTAACTGAGATTGCGAGAGTTAAACCAACAAGGTGCCCTTGTAGACAAGGTTCGAGGACACCAGATTGGTTTCCGTTTCAAAGCACTTTCTGCTTGAGGTTTCGGGATTCGAGGGTTCAGGTTTTTTGGGTTTAGTCTTTCGGGGCTTGTTCGGACCAGGACTTTAGGCTGCGGCTCGTTCAGGCTATAGTAACTTTACATGATACCACCCGTCGGCATTTCCAATACTAATGAAAATTTTGGTTATCGTAGCAAGAATGATAAGAAGTCTACTATTCAGGATAATGCGGGTAATCATAAGAATTATGAAAATATTCATAGTACTTAGAATAGAATGGGGTTTCAGTGAGGTACATGGGCTTCGAAGCTTGGCATCCTCGACCCTATATACCCTAACTCCGAAACCCTGAACCTTCAGCTTCCGAAACCTTAATTCATCCTAATTCATAGGGACACTTAGGCGGGTAGGGGGATAATGACGACCTAGTAGGACTAAGGAAGTATAATCCCACCCCTCCCGGTCCCTATGAATTAACCCTAAACCCTTAACCCCAAAACTCTAGATCCCCTTTGACCCTAAACCGAAAAGCCCGTCGCGCAGGCTGGCACCCGCCAAGCTCCGCCAAGGCCGTAGGAAACAGGGGTAGGGGTTCAGGGGATTCGGGCTCAGGGGAGTTGGGATTTCAGGGGAGTTGGGGTTTCAGGGGAGTTGGGGTTTCAGGGGAGTTGGGGTTTTGCAAGCTGTCAGTGTTTCAGGTATTTAGCGTTCAGGATTTCAGGGCTTTAGGGTTTTGTCTCAGAGTGTTGGGGTCTTGGGGTTTCAGAGTTTTGGGGCTTTCGCGTTCTTGTTCTGCCCGGCATGATGCGCGAAGAAGACAAGTGCATCATGGATGGTATGTTGGTATTTGGGGGTTAGGGTTTAGGGTTTGGGGTTGAGGGTTGCTTGTTGCTTCGTTGATGCTCATTGCTTGCACTACTGCTGCTGCTCCTTTAACGACTACAGCTGCTGCTGCTGCAGCTCTTGCTGCACCTGCTATCAGCAACAACAGCAACAACAGCAACATCACCAACACCAACATCAACACCAGCACCATCAATACCACCATACTTCAAACACCACGAGTACCACCATTAGCGCCATCAATCTTCCAACAATTACCACCACCGCCGGCGAAAACAGCAGCGACGACGACCACGACGACGCCAACGACAACCGCAAGCGCAACCACAACCGCAACTACAACCACAACCACAACAGCAACAGCACCATCAACATCACCAACAACGACAGCGTTGCTACTGCTGCTGCTGCCTATACCCGAAGCCCTCGACATCCCTTGGTCCCGGCAACCCTCTGCATTCATCGATCCTGGTAAGCATTCTCCCTGAACCTTACGCTGACGGCCCCAAAACCCAGTTCGACAGTTCCGACGACTCCCACAACCGCAAACCTCTTCGAAGGCCCGTCGTCGGCAGTTCCAAGCAGCTCGCATCGTGGTTAGCAGTTGTAGGCCGGCCCTTTGCCTGAAAGTTTTGGCTTTTATGGTGTTAGGAGCCGGTTTAACTAGGGTTCCTTTTGATAGTAAGTTCTGACCTTCATACGAACCATACCGCGAGCAAAGGCAACCCGTCGAGTAGTACTGGACTAATCTCCGCCTTGTGCGTTAGCGAGCAACTAGGGGATGAGGGCTCTCAGTATTTCGCTGCGAAAGTGCAACCTTAGGGCGTAGGGTTTAGGGTTTGTGGTTACTACAACGCGTCCCATCGGTGGAGCAGAGCGATTTTCCCGGATGCAAAGGCGGAAAGCTCTAAATGAAAGCACAAAGATCATGTTTCTGTAATCTTACTCTGTAGTAACGGCAGAGCTCACGTCTCAAAGAACGCACTGTCTCTGCGACTGCACGGCCAGCTTCTAGGATGTATACAGGGCTTATAACCTTTAAAAACCCTGAACCGAGAAAGCCTTAAGCCGTAAATCCAGAACCTTCACCTCCCTCAGAAGCTCAGACAGAACCGGGGTCCCCAAGGGCCTCTTTAATAGATTCTTATGGCACTTACCAGTGGGTTTTCGGGGTATATTAGAGGGTAGCTGGGGGGGGGTCTAGGAAGGAGGGTTAAGCAGTTAGTGACTCGTAAATGGTCGTCAGAGAAGCACGGCAATGTAGGTAGTGCGCATTCGGTGGTGTAAAGACGGGGAGCACCACTACAGATACTACAGTCTGAAAGCTATGAGCCTTGTCATCACCCGTCATGTCACTTCGTATTCGGCTGTTTTGCCTATATTGTATTCACTTAGACTTAGGCCCAGACTTAGGCATTAGAGTACCTATGTAGGGACTACTTCCAGGCCTAAGAACAATACTATATTGTTTACTTAGGTACATGGAGCCTTAGGGTTCTCGATCTGTTCTTAGTATTGCTATTTATTACTATTCGATTGTTCTATTGTTCCACTATTTTTGTATTACTATCCGTAGTACCTTTATCGTAATTACTATTTTTACTCTCAGTCTTATTGAATCAATCTATTTATATCTTTGTTTACCTTTTTTTACACCATATTAACCAGTTAACTCATTAATTCATTATGAATTATGCCATTAATTGTTTCATTAATTAATCAATGTTTTACTTATCTGCCTAAATAATGATATGTATACATGTGTATATATATATATATATGTATATTATTTATATATGTATATACATGTGTGTGTATATATATATATATATATATATCAGGGCCCTAAGGGCCACAGCTTGATGAAAGGGAGGCCACCCTTTCCTGTAGAATCCTGAACTTTTATGTAGTACAGTGCATATTATCTGAAATTGAGGGTTTAGGGTTATGGGCTTAGTGTTTATTGTTTAGGACTCAGGGTTTATTTAAGGCAATGGAGTATACCTGTTTTACTCTGCTGGCCCAGCCACGTAGACTGACGTTGTGAGCACGGCGCTACTCCGCAAGAAGCGGTCTGGCTGTAGCATGGCTGCTCGATTACTACAGGGGCCTTAATAACTACCGTTAGTATTTTGGCGGTTCCTTATTATGATTATAGTATAACGGGCCCCAAAGCCGTATTCTAATTATTAAGGCGCCTATATATGGCTGCTGGATTACCCATAGGCTCCATAGTAGTTCCTGTTTGGGGTTCATATTTAGTGGTGAAAGTGCTCGGTTTCCACAAAAGACGCAGTTGAGAAAGATCTAGAATATTTTTGAAGTGGTAATTCTCTTTGCCAGGCATGGTCTGAAGCTGCAAACCTTGACGTTCCAAGGTTCGTCGTTTTGGATGAAGCACAGCCTCATCCAAAACCACGAACCTTGGAACATCAAGGTACAAGGGCTACGGCGGTGACATCAGGCTCTGCATTTCTACTCTGGTGCATACATACTTGCTTGACAGCCAGTGATGCTCCATCGTTTGCCTTCTGGGTGTTTGGTGTCTTAAGAGCTGCATGGCTGCAGTTGCTACATGCTCTGCACAGTGGGTGGACCTGAAAGCCACTAGACTTGTGGATAGCTTGCCGAGCCCCTTTGCCAGGGGCATTCTGACGCGAGAAGGGAGCCTTGGCAGTTGGCACCACATGCAGCTTGTCGGTGCAGATTGCCAGAGTCACTGGACTTGGAGTCTTGGCAGACACCCTGCAAGCAATCTCATGAAACAGGAGGCTGTGAAGTGAGACTGTGGTGTCGAGCTCTGGAGGCCATGTTGGGGGTTCCATGACAGCTCATGGCAGCCAGAGAGCCGAAGAGAGCTGCGGTTTTTGTGACAGGAAAAGGCGAGGGCGAGAGCCGAGGTCGAGGCGACAGCAGAGGAGCTTTGGAGGGCAACAGCGCGCCGTAGGGTTTAGGGTTCAGGGGTTTAGGGTTAAGGGGGTTTAGGTGAGCATGCTTTCAGTTTCTCCAGGCAGTGGCCCTTTAAGAGCTACGGTAACAAAGGAGCTGGCTCCTCAGCTGGGCCCCGTGCCGTGAGCCGTGCAACTGTCGTCTCGCACCTCCGCATCAGAGGCCCGTGATTGGGGCCAAATCTTCAGCCTCAGAATCGCGTTTGCGAGGTGACGGCAACTGGCCCAGCTGAGGTGATCCCCGTCGTCAGATACAGCTTGCGTAGCTTGGATCTCAGTGCTTGGCCGGAGCGTTTCTGTCAAAAGGGCCGCAGCTTGAAGCTCAGCAACTCAGCGGACTCCAGTTTCCCAAAGGCCCAAAGCCTCGTCCAATTCAGCGCCGTGACACAAGACAAGGCAGTCGAAGCATGCTAACCCTGAGTAGTCCGCAAACAAAAACTGCCGCACGTCCGGTCAGCGGAACATCGAATTTAGTGCACCGGAAGGGCCTCATTGCAGAGCCGTTCTAAATGATGGAGCGGTCTACGACAGAGGGGTTTTGAACAGGTTTCCTGTAAGTGAAGGACGCCCTAAACTCTAATCTCCCTAAACCAGAACACATGCAGCATTGATTTGGGTGGCAGAGTCCGCGTCACATGTGGTATACATCTTTGCTGTAACGCGGGGGCTGTACATAAAAGAACAAGGACAGGAGTTCGGTAGCCAGAAATGAGCTGAATCAGTTTCATGGTTACCCTACGCCCTCAACCCGAAGCCTTGAACCCTCGACTCTAAACCTTAGCCTAAACCCTAATAAACCCTAAGCCCTCTATAAACCCAAAGCCCACGGGTTTCGTGCAGGCAACTCGCTGCCTCTTAGAAGGCCGCCTTCAGCGCGGGCCCCAGGGAGAAAGGCTTTTGGGTTTAGGGGTTTGGGTTTTTGCTGTTTAGGCGCTTGGGGTTTGGGGGTTTAGGGTGTAGGGGTTTCGGGTTTAGGGTTCGTTTCAGTTGGGACAGCGTTTGCACAAGGCTTCCAGAGGTGTATGACAGGTTGGCACAGGACCTGTAAAGGTCGGCTTAGAGTTAGGGTTTAGGGTTGAGGGCATGGTCCGTTTAGCGGTGCAAGGAATCAGAGACTTTGTCACATGATGCGATTTTGGCGGCCGCGGTGGGGCTTGGGTGTGAATCGTATGGCTACTCAAAATCAGGATTGCTTTGGCATGCCAGGATTCCCGCAGGGGCTTGGTGCCATATTCAGGTGGTGGTGCTACTGCTGATCGTGATGATGGTTTGGGTAATAGTGACTAGTGAGGTGTCAGGCACTGTTGGTTTGGATGAGGGTTGTGGTGGCGGTGGCGGTGGTGTTGTTGGTGTGTTTTTTGTTGTAGGTGTTGCGGCTGCTGCTGCTGCTGCTGCTGCGTTGCAAAACTGCCACCATGTTTGTTGTTGTTGTTGCTGCTGCTGGTGTTGTTGTTGTTGTTGGCGGTAGTTTTGCTGATCCTCACCTCGGTCATCGGCATGTTTTGTGTTCGTGCCGACTTCGTGACTAAGTGTACTGACCAGAATTTCTGGTGATTTCTCCGTTTAGGCTGTGAGCTGAACCCTGCCCAAAACCCACAGCAGCCCCCTAAACCCTGGTCCCAAGGACCTAAACCCTAAACCCTTAAACCCTAAACCCAAGGACCTAAACCGTAAACCCAAGGACCTAAACCCTAAACCCTAAATACCCTCAACCCAAGCCTCCCAAAGTGCTGACCTCAAGGCCCCGGCGTGCGACCGAGCAGCGCGGATGGTGCCGCCGGTGCCCCTTCCGCCCCGGAAGGTAGGGGCCTTAACAATTACCTGTACTATTTGGTGGGTTCCTTATACCATAAGGGTACTATAAGGGTGTACTATGGGGGCCTTCACGATTACCTACACTATTTTGGGGGGTTCCTTATTATGACTATGGTATAATATACCCCAAAACCCCGATGAGGCACACTGCAGCAAGGGACTTCACATGTGATACGACTAGGTCTACCGGTTACTCTAGAATCATATTACCACTGTTCCTTAGCGTTCCTCAGTATCACTATACTACATTATACCCCAAGGAACTTTCCAATCATCAGTGGTCGGTGGCACCGCCGCCTCCGATGACACAGCAAGTGTCGTGATGCCAGTCAATGCCGTACTTCTTCGCAAAGTGGCGCTTCTTCGGCGGCAACACAAGCTGGCCCAAGGCCCCCAACACCGCCCTTTCGAGGCCCTGCGGCTGGCATCACGACACTGCAGTCTACGGATGGAGAACAGCAGCCCAGAACCAAAGCTGCTCCCTCCCCGAACAACGGATATAGCCCAAAATGGCAATGCCATGGCCTTTGCCAGCAGAAAACCAACATCATCGCCATTATCTTCCAAATAGAGTTAAATAGAGTAGATATTCATCCGAGGTCTACCTTCATGCCCCCACTCCGAGGTCAAACTTCGATACTTTGGATGTGGGGGTTCTTGCGCTTGAGTGCTTTAACTGGCAAAACTAAACCTTACGGTGTCCCCCTCCCGAGGGCCAGAAACCCAATAACGCACCATGTCACAGAGTGCCATATAAAGCCACAAGTCCTATACTTATGCATGCCTGACAAACCTAAAGCTCTAAACCCTGAGCCCCAAACTTGGCCCTAAACAATAAACCCTAAACGCTAATCCCTAAACCCTACCCTCAGGCCTCAAAGTCTGCTTTTGACAGCCTGGGGCTAGTAAACACACGGCAGAACACCGAACCATACCGAACCCCTTGTCTGCAACTCGATATTTAGGGGCCTCAGTAGTTAGAAGAATAGGTTTGTGATCATGTCATCGTATATCTGTAATAAGGAAGCCTAGGGAATAGTATTGGCAATTATTCAGGCTGCTGTATTCGACATAACCATATGGTAGCCCGTGCTGTGAAACAGTGGAGCCTCGGCGCAGCAAAACCTTGGACAATAAATGTTTTGACACCCCCCCCCCCATTCCGTCCCCCCTCAACAAAAGCGCACACACACACAAACAAACAAACACACACAAACACACACACACGCACGCACGCACGCACGCACGCACGCACGCACGCGCACACACACACACACACACACCCGCGCGCACACACACACACACAAGAGCCCTCACGAAGCGCTCCCCTGGATCTCAAATCCTATATCCTAAATTCCCTGAGAAGAATCACCCCATTAAAAACTGCCCGAGGCAGCCTCAGACCGAAGTGCACGGAGCCTACCGGAGAGTCGGAGAAGAGTTTATTGGGTGAGTTTAGAAACTTTAGAGCTCTTCAGCCTCTGCTGTGACCCTGACCCAGAAGACTTGACGACAAGAACAGGCTTGCCCTTCCGTCTGCAGCACCTCACGACCTCCAACTGCACCGTCTTCCCGACAGGCTGAGGCCGCTTGCTAAGGTCATGTCGCTAGGGTTGGAGATGTCGCAGTTATTTTGTTGAGGGCTATGCAAGTTACATCGGGATGTCGATGGAAGCCAAAAAATGTTGGTGTATGCGTAGTATGCATAGGAATCTTGACCACATGACAAAGTGGAAGTTGTTCAGGTTTTTCTACTCTCATGGTATGGGCCGTGTATACAGCTTGCAGGCAAGTTCTCATTGTCCGGTTTGCAAGTGGGGAGGTTTTTGGGCACATGATGTGGGAGCAGAGCCGTGAGATCTAGCCTGTCGGCTCTAGGGCGTACTGTGACTTTGTGGAGACTGCGTGCGAAACAACGGCACGCTGATATAGACTAGCTCCCAGTAGGAGAATCCTTGGTATAACGATCTAGACCCTAAACCCCTAAACCCTGAACCCTAAACCCTAAACCCTAAACCCCTAAACCCTAAACCCTGAACCCTAAACCCTAAACCCTAAACCCCTAAACCCTGAACCCTAAACCAACTAGAAAGGCTTTGCAGCAACGGCTTTCGGTAGCATCTGGCCAGGCATCCTCCAGTCTTGGAGCACTCAGTGTTGCCGTTTATGCTCCGAACCATGACATTGCTGCGTAGACGTTTAGGGTTTAGGGTTTAGGGGTTTAGGGTTTAGGGTTTAGGGTTTAGGGGTTGAGGGTTTAGGGCTTTAGGAAAACACTAAAATCTAAACCTTTTGAGTGCAGGAATTGGGAGTGTTCACTGGTTTCTCGGTTTTTCTGTCGAGGCATGCCGCTACTGGCCCTCCATGGCGCCAGCAGCGCATCTTGCTCAGGACGGACCTGCTCGAGCTAATGTAGAACCCTGAATGATTCTCTCTGTTATTGGGCTCCCTGCAAAAATCACATTCTAGTATACCCCAAAACGCCGTTCTAACTCCTAAGGCCCCTGTATTCTGTTGCTCCTAATTAGAAGGGGTCTTGTCAGGCGTGTCCTTACATGCAGAATTTTTTCTATGCGTATCAGGCCCCCTGCTGCCCATGTCTTATCTGCCCGGTCTGCACAGCAACGGTTAGGATGCCGGGGTGTGCTTGTAGGTGTGAGGACATTGTGGCAGTTGCAAAAGCTTTGACACCCCTTCAGGCATTCTGCAGTAACTCCTACAGACCTTAACTTTCCCTCCCTGTAAGCCCTGGCCTTATTTCGCGTTTCGTGGCTGCTCCTGCTGATGTACTGCTGCGTCAGTGTTTAGGGTTTAGGGTTTGGGGTTTGGCAGGGAGGCTTTCCCTGAAGAGACCCAATGGCTCCACGAGATAGAGGGGTTACAAGGGTCCATGCCCTAAACCCTAAAAACCTATAAACCCTAAACCCTACAAACCCTAAACCCTAAACACCTATAAACCCTACAAAACCTAAACCCTAGAAGCCTGAAGCCCGGCAAAACCCTAAGCCCTCAGCCATAGAACCCGCAACAAACGACCCGACTCTGCCAAGAACATCCGAGGGTTTTTTTAAAAAATGAGTTTTTTTTTAAAGAGGTTTTTTTTAAAAAAAGAGGTTTTTTAAACCCCCCAAAAACCCAACTCAGAAGGTCTTCAAGGTACCTTTTGGGTTTTGAAAGGGTCCTCACTACTGTTATGGAAAAGACTTCCCCAAATCATAATGGTAACTCCTAAAATAGAAACCCTACATTCTACAAACCTGCTGTATGAACTTTGGACCCTTTACGCGTCATAACCTACCCCCTTTTTGCTGTACTTACTTTTCTATATATAGCAGATCCTAACCATAAAACTAGGTACTGCACCCAAAATATGTGCTGTAGGGTATGACCTCTAGGTAGAGTCTCAAAGCCTAAGAGAATAGGCACCCTAACCGTCGAGGAGGGCACTACACCTCGCAGCGCAGTTCGAACTGATCCGACGGAGCCAAGTACCCAGGCGATCCCGGGTTACCCTACACCGGTTTAGGGTTCAGGGTACTTTCTGGGGGTTTCGGTCTGAGGAGTGCCCTCGCGGTGTTGTCCCCTTGTCCTGAAGTTTTTCAGAACCCTGGCTCTTAATCGGCCCTGGCTCAAAAGGTAGAGCTTCGAGCGTTGGGAACTCGGAAATTCTGCAAGGTTTCCACAGCAACTGTCTGAATCCTAAAACCTAAGAACTACACCCGAAACCCTGCGCCCCAAACCCAAGTTATGGATCCGATATGGCACCCTTCTGGATCCCTGATGGCACCCTTATGGGTTCTCTGAGAAATTGCATGGTCCAGGATGCAGGATGGGTGGGGACCAATCCTAGGATGTTGGCTTCTGAGCCTCCCCAAACCCGAGACCCTAAACCCTCTAGACCTTAAGCCCTAAGCCCTATAAACCTTAAACCCTAAACCTTTAAAGGGTTTGAACAACTTGAGCTTACCATCCTTATCCTCGAGTGCCGAACACACATTCCGCACCTCGTGGCCCTACAGGTGTTCGGGATTGGCGTGCAGTTTTCAGGTTCACGGACTCATTGCTTAGGGCTTTTGGTTCGAGTTTGAGCCATTTCGATCATGTCTGCTCTTACATGGCCAAATTGCCTGGGAGTCCACTGGGAGGGCGGCGTTATACAAGGAACGAGAACAGCTGAAAACAAACGCAACTGTATATGCAGAGCCATGAAGAGCCCAGGCTTCAGTTGAAGCTATGGCCTTTGTTCTGTACTTCGGCACATCTAACTCCTGACTGACTCCCTCTCTCTCTCTCTCTCTCCCCGCTCTTCGTCTGTAGCTCTATCTGCCTCGCTCCTTCCTAACATGAAAGGAAATGCAATTGGACCAAGACCCCTGCACTCAAGGCCCCTTCACTAAAAGCACACCAAGCTTGGCTTGAGATTCACACACAACACTATCGAAAAAAGAACGTACGTTGCCTTTGTAGGCGCCCCCACATGTCAAGAAGCTACGCCCATAAAGTCCTGCAAAGCATCACACAATCTGTAGAAAGCCCTGGCAAACAGTGGTTTCCAACCCCGATCAACATCAACCCTGAGCCGAACCAGTATCCCTAAATAATATAGGGGTCTTAATATGTTTTAATTAGAATAGGGCTTCCTTTAAAGGGGTCTACTAGGGCTACTATAAGGGCTATCTTAAGGATTTAGGGGTATAGGTTTTGGGCTCATTATGCTATAAACATAATATAGGAACCCCCAAAATAATATAGGTAATTATTAAGGCCCCTATATTGCCCTAAACCCTAACACCCCGAACCCCAAGATCTGATATTTTCGAGTTGGACTATGCTTTGCCTTCGCTCAGTTCAATGCTCCCCCGGATGTACCGGGCTTTCGGGTTCTGGATGGGGTCTACGGGAATTCTCGAATATTTCAGTGGTTCTGTAAGGGTTCGATGAGGGCTGCAGGTGTTGACTGCAAGTTCAGCAGTTTCGACTTTTGGGTTTAGGCTGTATAATTCGTTGATGATCATAGATTTGCGGTTAGGTCTTGGTTCTGATATTTTACGCAGTCTGAACGACTAAGTTAAGCCCTAAGCCTAAACCCCCAAAACCCCCAAGCTCCGAAACCCCCAAGCCACAACACTAAAACCTCTGAACCGCAAGCCCTATAAACCTCAAAACCCTAAACCCCGAAGCCCAAAACCTCTACACCCCTAAACCCCCTGTCCTAAATCCTTAAAGCCCTAAAACCCTAAGCCCCCGAACCCTAAACACTTAAGCCCGAAACCTCCGGAGGGCCTCTCTGGGCGTAGACCGGCAACTCCCTCCGAGTCGCTTGGCGAGGCGGAGCCAGATGAGTCAAATATGGGAGTTTCCGAAAAATAGGCGGTACCTTATTCTGGGGTCCTTAGAACAAGGATCCTACTATTCAGGGTGCTATATTCGGGTCCTCTATTTTCGGAAACCCCCCATTCTCCCAGGTATGGATTTTGGATAATTTCAAATTTCCCTTATTGCCTAATATTACATAGAGCCCTAATTCAAAATAAATTTGGCGACTGTTGAAATCGAGACCTAGTATAGTGGCCCAAAAGCACCCAAACATCAGGATAGGGTGCCCTTAAGGAGGAATCCAGAAACCCCTAGATGGGAGATCCTTATGTTCGGGTGATCTCTTGGGCCCCTAATAGAGGGGTCGGCACAATTAGTAATACTATTCTTCCGCAGTTCCTATAGTATCACATACCCGAAAACGCCGCTCCAATTTTTCAGGCTCCTACAGGTACCTTTTAGGAGTTTCGGGCATTTCGAGTTTCAGGATTTGGGTGGTCCCTCCAGAAAATTTGCAACTCCAAACCCAAACCCGAAGCCCGGAACCCTAAGGTTGAACTCAGGGAGCAGTCTCCCTAGGAATCTAAGGACTCATATATTCAGGCTTTTGGGCCCAAAGACCATACTATATAAGGCTTTTGGGCTATTTTGATGCCCAGGGTTTTTGGAATAGAAGCAAACGGTAGGCGTTTCGGCTTGTATCCGAGCTCCAAGTTTCAAGCAGCAGGGAAAGTCTGGAATACAGTTATGTAAGACCCCTGAGGACTCAGTTCACTGGTTTTGGCATTCAGGGTTTGTGGCTGTAAGTTTCGATTTTGGGGCTCATGCGAGGCCTGGTCATGGGTTTAGGGTTGTAGTGCTCCTTGAGAGGAGGGCGTGGTAGTTTAGGGTTCATGGACTTGGGGTTGTTGTCAAAGGTTTAGGATTCATGCCCTGTCCCCCGGAATACCGGCTCCAATGATTACATAGCCCGGACCCTCCCAGGACCCCGCAAACCTGAAAAGCTACCCATGAGCTGCGCAGTCAAACCAGCAATAGATCCTAATATGCTAAGCAATGCTATTCCTGATGGCCTTATCAAAACATCTCAGAATCTATGCCGATTATTAAGACTGAGTCCTGAAACTTCAGTTCTACATTCTACACCCTGAGCCGTAAATCCGGAACTGCTACGCCATAAGCCCCTTCAAGCCCTCAGCCCATACCCCGAAGTGGAGGTGAACCATCGAAGCTTCGGCAGCATGCTGCCTGAGGCGCCATGCTCAGCGATGAGTAACTTGGGGTCTTAGGGTTGCGGATTAATGTACGTATAGTCCCCATTGGAGTCCCCATCGTAGTTCCGTTTTGGGCTACCTTATAGGATCGTAAATATGGGATCTGGTTAAACTGTAAACTCCAGAAAAGGAACTACAGTGGAGACTACGGGTATAGGAGTCAGGCCGAGCCTCCTTTGTATGGCATAGGTTTATAGCGAATTGTCAAGACCGTTTCTAATAGGATCTTTGGGGGGCCTTTGAGGTGTAGGGGACATCCTTGGTTTGGGTCTGTTGGTTGAAGGTGCCTATAGTTGTGTCTTCGGTCCTCCCGAAGAGTCTGTTTATGCGGAATGTGCTTCGTTAGATTTATGAACAAGCTCTGTCACGAAGCCTTCAGAAGATCAGAGAGGGTTGTTGTTGGCTCTTGCTTCGACTCGAAAACTATGCCGGTTGGAGCCGATGATGCGGTGCCAAGAGGTTAGGGTGAACTCTGCAGACCACACCCCAAGCCCTGACACCAACGAAAGCACAAGTTTCAGAACAACCTACAGCCTACATGAGAGAAGACAGCACTGAGGTCACATGCGAGGTCCGCACGCCCTCCCGCCCCTCCACAGCCTCCATGGTCGCGGCGCGCGAGGCAGTGAAGGCTGAGGGTGTAAGGTTTAGGGTCTACGGCTTAGGGTTGATGGTTTCGGGTTTAGGGTACATTTAGTCAGACCTTCTTGTTGATCAAGGTTTTCATACTTCAGAAGAGCCCTCTGAGAGACCTTTGCTGGAGCCCGTAGAGGCTCCATTAAACGGAATACTGTTGGGTTTTTTTTCGATCATGTTGCGTCGACCCAAAGGCTCGATCGGTGTATCAACAAGTACCTACCTTTGGAGCTGGCCGCTCGCCATGATCAAAGCTAGGACATGTGAGTGAAGTCAGAGATGATCGTCACCATGGGATGATGGAGGTGACAATGACGACGACTGTGATGATGATGTTGGTCATTGTGGGGGGTGATGACGATGATTTTTCCTGACGGTTGTCTTGCTGCAGTCTTCGATGACTGTTGCAACCTAGCGACATCGTAATCTCACTTGCTCCGGCCCCGAAACACAAGCACGCCCGACTCGACGATGACTGCGATCTTGCAATGAGAACAACCCAAACAGGTTTCCTAGAAGGACTTCTATGCTCCAACCTCAGTTCCCAAACGTCGCACTACGGAACTTTCGACTTTTTGTTGGGCCTCGGATTCATGTGTCATCCTACGCTGCTGCACCCTGGATCCTAACCCCTACCTCTTACATCCTAAGGCCAGAATCCTCAGTCTTAGGCCTTAAATCCTAGAGCCCTAAGCCCTGAAACCATTACAAGAACCAGATGCCTCCTTTCACAGGTAACTTGCGAAGTCCGCCGCCCCTCGCGGCCTTCCACGGCTTCCAGCCAGAGAGTGTGGCAGGCTTTCTGGCTTGGACTCGGCTTTACGGGTTGAGAGTTGCCGGCTGCGATTGTGTGCAGTAGTACACGTACAAAGAAGTGTCCATGTTCCCAAAAAAGTTTTTGCTCAGGCCTCAAAGTAAGCCCTTTATGGATCCTGACGGAACTGTAAGATATGCTTGGATATCTGGTTCAGAGTTCTCGGAGCACATATCACATGAACTACTGCACCTAAAGAACGAAGCCCGAACCTTAACCCTGAAATCCTGTGCCCCAAGCCCTGATCACGCATCCCCGATTCACAAAACTCTCCCCAAAATGAACATTTTGCCTGCAAAACCTACGAATCACTAGCCTCTGCCAGGCTAAGCTTTTTCACCAAATCCTAAAGCCAAAAACCCTTAAAACCCGTTCGATCCAAGGCATGTGGCCCAAACCCTAGACCCCTGAACCCTAAACCCCTAAACCCCTAAACCCCTAAACCCCTAAACCTCTAAACCCCCAAACCCTAACCAATCTTGACCGGGAGGCCTCCGAGAAGGATAGGGCCTCACGTCCAGCCACCGCATCGACTGCGACGGGATACGAGGCCATGCGATTATGGGTCCAGCCCTAAGGGTCCTTCAAGGGTTCCTTCGGGTTCCTTTAAACTTTAAAGGGTACCATAGGGTTTAGGGAATTTTGGGGTTACTATTTGGGTCCATGTACCCAAATAGTATATACTTTTGGCCTTAAAGTACTCCCTATACAGGTACATTGGGCCCAAAGTATATACTATTTGGGTACATGGACCCTTAGGGTGGGGTTTTGTGCTTAGGGCTGTTGGGTTTCCAGGTCTTCTGTGGGTGCTTCTTATTGGTTGCAGTTTCAGTTCCTTTCGTTTTACGGTGGGCTTTTCTTCGGGATGCCAATCAAAAAAACTTTTTTCCAATCAAAAAAAACCTTTTTTCCGATCAAAAAAAACTTTTTTACAATCAAAAAAAACTTTTCCCTTTTCATTAGAAGAGAAGGAAGGAAGGAAGGCAGGCAGGCAGAAAGGAAAGAAGGAAGGCGGAGAGAGAGGAAGGAAGGCAGGCAGGCAGGCAGGCAGGCAGGCAGGCAGGAAGGAAGGAAGGAAGGAAGGAAGGAAAAAAGGAAGGAAGGAAGGAAGCAAGGAAGGAAGCAAGGAAAGGAAGGAAGGCCAGCGCCACCGCCACCACGAGCACCACCACCACCACCACCACCAGCACCACCACCACCACCACCACCGCGACGACTACTACTACTACTACTAGTACTACTACTACTAGTACTACTACTAGTACTAGTACTAGTACTACTACTACTACTACTGTTGATGATATAAATCCTGCATTAACTTAAGGACCCTAAACTATGGGAATTATGGTATATTCCTCATTCTGGGTAATGCAGGGTTTATATTATCAACCGTACTGCTACCACTACCACTACCACTACTACTACTACTACGACTATTACTGCTACTACTACTACTATACTACTATTACTATTACTGCTGCCATGACTAAAGCCAGTACAGCCAGTGCTGCTACTACTACTACTACGACGACGACTACTACTACGCCTACTACTCTTACTACCGCCATTACTAGAGCCAGTACAGCCAGTGCTACTACTAGTACTCCTACTCCTGCTCCTACTACTACTACTACTAGTGCTACTAGTACTAGTACTAGTACTAGTACTAATACTAGTACTAGTACTAGTACTAGTACTAGTACTAGGACTACGACTACTACTACTACCACTACGGCGACTACTACTACTGCTACTACTACTACAACCTCCGACAACGACGACGACTACTACCACTGTTACTACTACTTTGACTAATTCTACTTTTGTCACTATTAGCACAAATAGTACTACTACCTCTACTACTACCACTACTACTACTACTACGACTACTACTACTACTACCAGTACTATTATTATTATTATTATTATTACTACTACTACTATTACTACTATTACTACTACTACTACGACGACGACGACTACTACTACTACGACAACTACGACAACTACGACTACGACTACTACTGAAAGTTTTTTTTGATGGGGACGAAGTCTCCGGATGCTCCTAGGCTTGCCTGTAAACTGGTAGCGAAAGTTTTTTTTGATTGGGAAAAAGTTTTTTTGATTGGCTAAAAAGTTTTTTTGATTTTTGCGGAAAGTTTTTTTGATTGGAAAAAGTTTTTTGTTTGATGGGTTTCCCCTTTTCTTCGTCGTCGTGTTTCAATTCTGGCTGTTGCAATTTATCGATTTCGTAGTCGCAACAAGAACGTCAACAGCAGCCGGAACAACAGCAGCAGCTCGGCCATAGATGGGTCAACCGTTTCACCTGAAGGCTTGCTTGTGGTGGGTGTTGTTGAAATGAAGGCGCTTTCGGTGACAAAGCTTGCCGCTCGTGGATTCTGCTTGAACGGAGCTCATGAGCCTCGTCCCGCCACACATGGACACTGATTCCGAGGCCTAGGGCCTAGGGTGTGATCCCGGATCTTCCAATCAAATGTTGCACTTTCGTACAAGCTGCCAAAGCCTGCCCGCTTCAGGCACGTTATCGCATGTGTGTACGGCTGAATGTACATGATTGTGGATGCATGCATGCATGCATGCATGCATGCACGCGGGCATGCACGGGTGCATGCATGGATGTATGTACGTACTTGTGCATGATGTATGCAGGTATATAGGTAAGTAGGTAGATAGGTAGGTAGGTGTTTGGGCCTTGTGTACATCTGCATAATATATGCATGTGTGCATCATGCATGCATACAAACGAACAAGCAGCTTGCACACGGACAGCAAGCAAGCCAGCCAGCCAGCCAGCCAACAAGCAAGCAAGCAACCAGACATAAATTCACGTATACATGCTTGCATACTATCCGTGCACGATGGATATGCGCACATGCACGGGCAGAGAGAGAGTGAGAGATACATGCTGACGTACTATCCTGTACTTATATGCATCAATGTGTGCGTATATCTACAGATCTTATATAATATGTTTGGATCTATGTAACTGTCTACCTATCTATCTACCTACCTACCTATCTATCTATCTATCTGTGTGTATATATATACATACGATGCATATTCAATGCGCTTGTATCTTTACCTGATCCCACATGTCTACATGCACCGTGTGCTGAAGCATCTGCTTGAAGGCGAGCGATGCGTCTGTTTCCAGCCACTGGGCCTGGTCAACCGGTTAGCGCTTAGGGTTTAGGGTTCATCTGGGGTTCAGGGGAGGATTGTGGCACATAGTGGTAGGGAGAGGTTTAGCAGAGCTATATTGACCGTCTTCTGGCTCCGCGCCTAAACAGCTGAATTTTTTTGAGATGGTGGAAGGTCGGGAGAAGCCCACAAAGCTCCCAGTGCCGACCCTCCACTGCACCCTGTTGTAAGGAAAGCCTACACCATAAGACCCCTGTCCCCAAGCCCCCAAAAGGCTTACATGGGGACTTTAGGTTTTAGGGCCCAGGATGTAGGGGAGCTGCAGCGACACTTCGAACAGAACTGTGCCATCGGGGTGCGCATCCCGTACCAATGTTTATGTCGGGGTTACGAGCTTGGGGGTCTGTAAGGAGGTTGGCTTCATGTTTCAGGGATTTAGCATTTAAGGTGAAAGGCGCCCTGTGTTATTATGAATTAACCCCGGTCTGATGTGCGTTTGTACGCATATATATATATGTGTGTGTATGTGTGTGTATATGCATGCACGCATATGTATTCACTTTCTTACTTACTTGTTTGCTGACTTACTTGGTTACTTAGCTACTTAGCTGGTTCGTCGGTTAGTGCGTTAGTTACTTAGTTACTTGCTTACTTACTTACTCACCTACGTGTGTACTTGCTTGGCTGGTTGCTTGCTTGCTTGCTTGCTCGCTTGCTTGCTTGCTTTCTTATTTAGTTGCTTGCTTGCTTGCATGCTCGCTTACTTGTATGTGTGTACATACAAATACATACATCATGCATACATACATACATCCATACACATACTAGAGGGTATACGGGCAGTCTTTCCGAAATTGTCGCGCGCCTAGGATCTCACGGCCATCCATACTCGGAGAATCTGGAGAATCTGCGTGAGTCCTTGATTACGAGAGACGAGAGTCGCCTATCGTAGCAATGCAAGCATACTTATCGGAAGACATGACATGATAAGATATCCGACCTGCTATAGTTGACCAGCCTCAAGCTCCGAATGGCAATCTTTGAGACTTGCCGGCTTATGGCAGACCGACTGCCGAAATGCGATCGCAGCTTTCGATTCCAACGAGTAGTCATCTAAATCTAAACTCCTAGCTGCAGGACCCTCAGTGGTCCATGTACCCAAGTAGTATATACCTTGGCCCCAAAGTACCTACATAGGGATTCCTTTAGGGCCAAAGTATATACTATTTGGGTTCATGGCCTTAGGGGGAGTGCTTAAATCCCCAACTCCACCATCGAAAACACAGGCCCTGAGCCCTACCGGGCCCTGCGGGTCCTAAACCCTACAGTAGAAGAACCAGAAAGTTGGAACATCATTGTCCTCATTGTCCTCATGCACTTAAGGTACAGCGTAATGAATCGCAGCATTAATCATCCTAAATCCATGTTCCAACTTTCTGGGATCCACTTTAATCCTTAAACCCGAAACCCTAAACCGGAGCCCCGAGCTTTGATATCCCTGCGGCCTTAATTTGAAAAGAAAGCCACTTGGAGGTTCATGGGTAGTCTTAGGGTTCGGTAGGGTTTAGGTTTTAGGGGTTTAGGGGTTAGGGTAGTTACAAGTGGGGTCATAAGTCCTATGATGTGGGTTATAAATGTAGTTCTCCCACTTATAACCCTACTTATAACTAACCATGAGCCTCCAAGCACACCGGAAAACCCGCTGCCGAGGGCCCACTACGGCAGCTTCGACAAGAGAGGTGGCTTCAGACTTGGGGGTCATATTGGGGTCTGGGTTTAGGGTTTAGGGAACAATTACCAATGATAGTCTTTGTAGGTTTGATAGTATGGTCATGCGTATACCCCCCCCCCCACCCCCTCCCAAACAACAAAGGTTATTTATTAACCATTGTTAAGGCCCACATGTTACGGCTTCGTGCTTCTGTCTTGGGGGGTTTCGGTTTTGGAGACATGGCTTGTGGATCATGTGCCGATGTGGGGTTCAGAGTTTAGGGTTTCGGGTTTGGGTGTTTAGGGTTTAGGGTTTGTGTTTAGGGTGTGTCGGGGGGTTGTGTTAGGTGAATAGCTTGATGGGTTTTGGCCATCAAGGCACCCTTTTTACTATTGCTGGCGTGGGCGGCATTTTTCAGGATGTAGCTCTATCAGACTCTATAAAAAGTTAATTTCCAGCCTAGGCCACAAGTCCCAGCCACGACCTGAATTACGTGTACATGTACACTTTAAACCCTAAAGCTAAGAGTCTTAGACCCCAAATCATAAAAACCCACGACCCTAACACCTTGAAACACCTGAATCGATCTGCATATCAGAAGAGGGAACAAGCCCGCTTTCACTTCCACGCTTTTGGGGAGCAGGGACGTCTGACGATACGAATCTTTGAGACGTCTGCCCGAATAAGCTCCAAAAATCCCTAACCGCAGAGTCTCCATCCCAACTCGTACATCCTCCCACGGTTTAGGGTTTATATCGGGTTTAAGTGGGTTTAAGGTTCATNTTGAGACGTCTGCCCGAATAAGCTCCAAAAATCCCTAACCGCAGAGTCTCCATCCCAACTCGTACATCCTCCCACGGTTTAGGGTTTATATCGGGTTTAAGTGGGTTTAAGGTTCATACATAGCGTTGTATTGTAGGGTTGTTGGGTTTAGGCTTATATAGGGCTTTTAACGCAGAAGCCTCAATTCCAAACCTTATGCCCCGTGTTGCAGTTGCAAGAGGGCCTTAACCCTAAACCCTAATCCCTAAACCTAAGAGGGCCTTCCCTCTTCCCTTAACCCTAAAGCAGGTGAGGCAGGCAGTCTCCTCGCGGCCATCGACGGCCTCCTCGAGGTTTAGCGAGGCCATGGGAGGAGGGCCCATCTCAGAGTCGTCGGGTCCTGTAGGTTTTGTAAGTTTCAGGGTTTAGTTCGGCTTTTAGGGTGAAGGTTTTCGGGTTGGAGGCAAAAAGACAAGTACAATCTCCCTAAACCCGAGACCCCCACGCCCTCAACCCTAAAGCCTCACCCGCTAGATGCCTAAATCTAAGCTCGGGCAAGAGGAGCAGCAGGCCCATATCCCCACCTGGCTGGGCTTCATTACAAGGGGATCTATGTGGGATATGTTTATCCCAATTTCCTGAGAGTCAGTCATTGCTTCTCGATGGAGCTTCGCCTAACATTCTTGTGGGTACCAGTTGATGACCCAACCCCCTAGGTCCTATACAAAAAAGCCTTGTTTTCATACCAAATCCGCTTTCCCAAAACCTTGTAAAAGCATAGTTTGCCTGCATCCTAAAGCTGAGACATGATATTAATATTCATGGAGGCGCCAGAATACTTACCAAAGGCCCCAAGACGCTAGAACTGTCAACGCCCGTGTACTCTAATTCTAACAACTTCTCGCCGTGAGGTGAGGGCTCCGCTCTCTCAGCCGACGACAAGCCGGAAGGAGGGTTTAGAGCTGAATGTTTGGGGGTTTGCGGGTTAATGCCGGAACCTGATTTAAGAAACCCTGGTCCTATAACCCCAAAATAGTAGGATTCATATAAGGAACCCTACCTAATAAAGTCCCAAGGTTTCGGAATCAGGTTCCTACATTAGGGGTTTAGGGTTTAGAGTTTGGGGTTTAGGGCTGTCGGGTTTTGAGTTTGGAGGCGGCTTTGAGCTCAGGTCTTGTCTTCCGGGTTTAGGGCTTGGGGCTTAGGGTTTGCGGTTCTAGGGCTTAGGGCTTATAGGGTTTAGGGTTCTAGGGTTTAGGGTTTAGGGTTCGGTTCGAGGGTTTAGGGCTTAGGGCTTAGGGTTCGGTTCTAGGTTTAAGGTTTAGGGTTTAGGGTTCGGTTCTAGGTTTGAGGTTTAGGGTTTAGGGCTGGTTTACCTTGTACCGGGTTTCCGTGGGGGTATTTAGGGCACCTTGGAATAATGATGGGTGTGTGTTGTTTGGCTTTTCTCTATTGGCATGCTATTAACCAAAAAACCCTACTTCATGTACCTAATTATATTTTCTACTCAGGCATTTAAAGGGCTTCGTACAAAGTCGCGTTTGGGCCAGGGTATAAACTATATTGGTACCAGGAGCCACAGGGTCAATTTTACCCTGGGAACCTACGGCTAGGATTTGTGGTAATCCCCCCATGTTGCTTGAGTTGGCCAGTCGCCGCGGCGCACACCCCGGATTGGCGGCAAGCAGGCCGGAGGAAAGGAGTACAGGGGATGAGGGTTCAGAGTCTAAGGTCACTCAGTGAAGACAAGATTAGGTCGATCATTTGTAATTATCTGGATCGGGCTATTCTTGTCATATCTTCTCATCACTGTTCTTGTTATTCCTTGTTTCACCAAGCCTTTTTGTAGCGTTACTGTTGTTGCTCTTGTTCTGCCGGCCTCAACCGCTTCCTTCAGCAGAGGCTTTAACGATGTTCGATTCAAGCCTTAAGCTTAAACCCGAAAACCTAGACTCCTAAACCCTAAACCCTAAAGTGTCCTTACATAGAGCCCTTAAAGGAGCCCTTTAAGGTACCCTAAAGGCCCTAAACCCTAAAGTGGCCTTATAGAGCCCTTAAGGGAGCCGTTTAAGGAACCCTAAAGCCCTGGACTCCTAAACCCCTAAGCCCTAGACCCCTAGACCTGACACCCTTGGGTTGGGGATATCCTTATCGGTTAAGGTTTAGGGTTTAGGGTTAGGTATATAGGGTCCTAAACAGCCAGTTATACCATCAGAATGGGGTCCAAAGAGATTAGGATGGGGCTTAAAGAGCTCTGTATAAGGTCTGATTTTAATGATTAAGGCCCCTATATTTGCCGATATGGGAATTTCCTAAACTAAGGGGTACCTACAGAAAGGGTTCCTTTAAAGGGTTACTACAAGGGTACTAGAAGGGTTCCTTTGAAGGGCTCTATAAAGGGTTTTCCGAAAATTAGGGGTACCTTATTTTGGGTTCCTTATAAGGATCCTACTATTTATGTACTATATTAGGGTCCCCTATTTTCAGAAGCTCCCATATATGCATGTGTGGATCAACGTAAGTATGAATGTACCCATGGGCTCCATGGTAGTTCCTTTTCGGGTTCATTTTTAGAATCCTGGAAGGTATTCCCAAAACAGAAAGGACTGTTGTGAGGTGTAACTTTTCAGGTATTCAGGCGTCGGATGCTTGAGCTGTAGCGAATACAAGGGTTGTTTCGAAACATGGGGGTTGTTTCGAAACATGGGGGGGTT
>BGNK01000682.1:32497-107364 GCA_003297005.1 Symbiodinium sp. clade A Y106 | reverse complement strand
CCAAGTTACTCATTCTTCATTTCACGATGCACACACACACACAGAGCAGACACAGCACACACACACAGCACACTCTCCAAACTAGCACAAAATCTCCACCTCACAACAGTCCCCTCTCTCCCAAAAAGGAACTACTATGGAGCCTATGCCTATGGGTATGTATGCATGCATGCATGCATGCATGCATGTATGGATGCATGTTGTTCTTCTCTGTGGTGGGGTGGCCGGCTCACTTCTCCAGGAGACTCCTTCTGTGAGCACCTGAAACAATCGACGAATGGAGGGGTTACTTGGGATCTGGTTCGTGAGCTGTTTCGAGCTCTAGAGATCAGCATTGGGGGTTTGCGAGAGAATGCCATCTTATAAACCCCAACTTTTTTGTAGCTAGGACTTCAGACTTTAGGACCAACCGAGCAAGACAACACATGTTCAGAACCCCTCCCCACCCAATAAAGAAAGCCTGAAGTAGAACAGTGTTCGCGACAGGTTTGCTGCCGCCCAGACTCAGGCAGGTGTGCCGCTATTCAGCCCAACCTCACCACAAATTCGAAATCCTATGTAACAATGTAGCTTGGTTTGATGCCAGAGACGGAGCCAGCAGGGAGCCACAAGCAACTCATGTTCGGAATCGCCTTCAAAATCGCCCTGATAGTCACAATAATGTGAACTTTGGAAAAGCCCAAACCCTAAGGTCTCATCGAAAGACGACAAAGCCACAGCCGCTCATAATCTTCATCGTCATCGTCATAATCATAGTCATCACGATAGCGCAGTGCAGTGATGATGGTACTATGGTAGCGGCAGTGGTAAACACGTGGTTGCAATGGTTACAGTGGTCGTTTCAATTCGGCTTTCGCTATCTTCAAGCCCGAGTTCCTTGCACCAGGGACCGTTTTTGGGTTAGCACCTTCAGCATTCATGGCTGAGAAGCCATCTTTTGGGGGCTTAGTGGTTTTGGGTTTAGTCAGCCGACCCACCCAAATCGAGGGGTGGTATTCCAAAAGCCGATTGAACCACTGACCTTCTGCTAGCCCGCAGCTGGAGTTATTGTAGGGGTTGGTTA
Organism: Symbiodinium sp. clade A Y106; assembly: GCA_003297005.1. Classification (NCBI taxonomy): domain Eukaryota; class Dinophyceae; order Suessiales; family Symbiodiniaceae; genus Symbiodinium; species Symbiodinium sp. clade A. The sequence goes on along the minus strand of BGNK01000682.1, from coordinate 106,301 downwards.
TAGCCCTAGGAAATGGCCAACTGCTCGATGAAATGGGTTTGGCCATTTCATAGGGGGTGATTTTATAGAAGCTTTTTTTGTAGGAACCTTGGGAGCTCATTCTATAGATTTGTTGTGTTTCCTGCGAAAAGTCTAGGGTATTTCAGGGGAGTCATTCTACAGCCAAAAGCTGGTCGGTAGGCTTGAAAGGTCGACATCGATCTTAGCACCGTGCATTGTCATCTCGAGTGCTCCGGGTGACCCACGTGAGTCTTTTTATAGCCCCACAGGTTCTGTCATGGTATATTATTGGAACTTTCAAGAAAATCCCAGGCTACTCACGGCAGTCAATTCAGATTCATAGTGGCAAGCCCCCCCGCAACCGTTCCTCCGCACTGCTCAGTAGCGTTGCTGTGAGAAAGATTCACAAAGACTTTCACGAAGCACATCCCGACTGCACACATGCACTTCTTCCTCGTACCTAGTGAAAGAAAGAGAGAGAAAGAGCGAGAGACAAAAACAGAACCTCTCAACACATAATAAACCCTAAAGCCAGAAACCCTGAACACAGAATCCTTCAAACCCAGAAACCCCAAACCCCTGAACTCAGAAAGCTTAAGCCCAGACATCCAAAAACCCCAAACCCATGAAGCCAGAAACCCCGAACCCAGAACCCCTGAAGCCACAAGCCCTCATACCCTTTACCCTGAAATGACCGCCCCGGGCCAGTAGGCAATAAGACTCTACTAGGCATTACTATACTGGCCAATCCTCCCCTCTGTCCCGGGCCGGGCCGGCGGGCACCGCCTGGTAGCAGAAGTATTACCACGACTACTACCTAAACCCCCAAAAGCAGGTAAAATAATAGCCCAAAACCTACTAAAGGCCATTATTCTACATACTTTTGGGGTCCAGGTACTGCTATGATTGTTATGACGTTGTCACTATATTTTCATTATTAGACCCCCAATGCCTCAAACTCCAGAACCGCAACGCAGAATGCAGGCCCCGTCGACCCCGCTAACCGCGTGGCTGTGCGAGCCAGCCAACGAAACAAGGTGCTCAGCCAGAAAGGGGAATTCCCATAAGGGTTACTACAAGTGTTACTGTTCGGCGTACCATAAATGGTCTTACGTTTCTTCTGATTGTTGTCATGTCTGGGACTGTTAGTTGCTTTCTTGGTCGAGTTCAGGGAACAGCAAATATCATGCTGTCAGGCACATTTCGATGATTGCTTTGGCGGCTTATTCTCTGGTGGTAGCAGTAGTTGCAGGTAGCAGTAGTCAGTAGCAGTAGCAGCAGCAGTAGCAGCAGTAGTGGTAGTAGCAGCTTCTCAGCAGCAATAGCCACAGCAACCAAGAGGCGATAGATTCAGAGCATGGCTTGCGACTAGGCCAGCAAGCATGGTTGCAAAAGTCAGCGACTCCGGTGCGCCCCGATAACATGTGAAAACGACCAAATGAGCCCAAGAAGAGAGTTCTAAAGAACAAGTTCTTTCACGCAAGTCTCAACGAGTGCCAGGCTGCTGTCAAGAAGGCAGCGACCAAGCGCAGCCCAGGCACTGTAGTGCGCACACCGTGTTGTTCTTGCCCTTTGAGGTTGGGTTTTGGCATTGTTTGCATAGCCACAGCCCCATAAGCAAAACCGATATAATACATGCACCAGCAATGTTGAACAAAAACAGCAGCCGCACCATGCACAGTGCTAAAACCCAAACCCGGCCCACCAGGGGACCCAACAACGGATGTCATCGGCTTCTTTATCATACACGGTATACTACACAGTGGGAGATTGGGCCTAGACTATCACAGTAAAGGAATTGGAAGTCTGGTGATTTGGGTTCTACGCGGCCTTGTGCGGTGCAGTGTGTATTCTCATGTATTTAAGCTTTCGCAGCCAAGTCCCAAGCCTTGCAGTGCTAAGATCGTTGTGACCTAAACGACTTGCCAAGCAAAGTCATTGCTCTGCTGAGACAAAACGTGCATCACATGGCCCCGAACCTGAAGGCATCATTCCTCAACCGCTTTCCATGATATAGGGGCTTAAATAACTACCAATACCGTTTTGGGGTTCCTTAATATGACTATAGTATAATATACCCAAAAGCCTATTCTAATTATTAAGGCCCCTACATTATATAGGGTCCTTATGGATCCCTTATAGAACCGCTTAAAGAACCCTTAACCAACCCGTTTCCATATGCTGAAGCAGGCATCAGGCCGGCAAAGTATCTGCCTCGTCCTGGCTACATAGCGCACTGGCGTTGAGGAGTCTCTGGAAGCTCGGTTACCGATCTACCTTACACCAGAAGCCAGAAAGTTGGAACATCGATATCCTCATGCCCTTGAGGTACAGTATAAGGGATCCCAGCACGAATCCTCCTAAACCCATGTTCCAACTTTCTGGGGTTCACCGTAGATGATTGGGACGTGTTGGCACGAATAAGAGTAGCAGGATATGTGTAGGCGATCTACCGTAGATGATTGTGGCGTCATGGCACGGATAAGAGTAGCCGGATATGTGTTGGTAACTAGGCTCCGAGAGAGTGTGCAGCAGCTTCGAGCTTCTCATGGGAAACTCGAGTCGAGCTTCAGCTTCAATCCTCTAATCGCTCTAATCCTTAAGCCCCATAGCCTAAACCCTCAACCAACCCTAAAGACCCTAAACCTCAAACCCTAAACCCTAATCCTTAAACCCTAAACCCTAAACCTTAAACCCTAAACCCTAATCCTTAAACCCTAAACCTTAAACCCTAAACCCTAAACCTTAAACCTTACGAACTCTAACCTCTCAACCACCGCGAAGGCAGTTTATGCATGAACCTTGCCGATTCTAGAGAAGCTTCCCCTCGAGCGTTGAGATGACGTGCTTCCCCGGCTCCGGTTTAGGGTTTGGGGTTTAGGGTTTAGAGGTTTAGGGTTTAGGTTTTAGGGTTTGGAGTTTGGGGTTTGGGGATTGGTTGTGGTCCCTTTTGATGTTGACAGCAGCCCAGGAAGAACTTTGGAGCATAAGGGATCCGGATATGGGAGTTTCCAAAAATAGGGGACCCCAATATAGTACCCTAAATACTGCAGTATAGGATCCTTATTATAAGAAGCCCAAAATAAGGTACCCCTCATTTTCGGAAACTCCCATATAGACCCTAAGAAGAAGGCTCCTCAACATCAGAGCTCCCAGCAAGAGATCCCTTTCCCTCAAACCCCGCACGAAGTGAAAAACCGTCCCGTTTGGGTGCTGGGGTTGACCCACTAGCAAGCCCTGGATGTCAGCACTCCGCGCCTGAAGACCCTGAAGGAAATTTTTGCGACCCTAACTGAAGATGTTAGTAGCCATGTCAACAACCTTATCAGTGCATGTAACAAAAGTCATACGGTCATACGAATGAGAACCATAGCAACAGAACTAAGAATCGCAGCAGTTTGTCTGGCTTTGACGATGAAACTGAAACTCGTACTCGGTGCCGCATGATCGGCCAGCATCACAAAGTTGGAGCTGGCATAGCTGCGAGGCCACAAGCCCAAAGGGTGACTCCAACAAGAACTTGTGTGCAGTGTAGTATACTGTTTATTTCAGCTTCAATGCCAATAATACTAGTGAAGACAATACATGTGTGTCTCAAAGTTCGGCTTTGCAAAGCAGAACTCCCGGTGGAGATCGCTTGCTGTAGTCAAACTGTTGCGATTTATTCCCATTTGGATTGTTGCGGTCCTTATCTTGGCTCATGATATGAGCTAAAATTATACTCTAAACCTTAAACCCAATGCCAGATCGTTGGTCTGAAGACACTTCAGCTGTCTTTTAGGACCTCCCGGGTTCGTTCTCGGTGCTTGGAAGCATGACTTCCTGGACATATTGTGGAGAGCATAGGGTGAAGGGGTTGGGCGGCATAAGAGTTCAGGGACCACTAGAAAAGCTAAGACGTGAGGCTTCGAGCTGATATGCCCCAAAGCCAACATCATAAGGACCCTTAGAGGGGTAGGGGGGAGGGGGGTAGGGGACTATACTTCCTTAAATAGGCCTTATTAGGTCCTTATTATGGGCATTAAGGCCCCCCTGCCCCCCCTCCCCCTACCCCCCCAAGCGTCCCTATGACAACAGTTCAGGGGTTTAGGGTTTGGGGTTCTTTAGCTCTTGAGTTCCTTGGCACCGGTCCCCGCAGCAGCTCTGTATCTTTCTGCCGCCAGAGGTGCTCCACTTTGCAGAAGCCCTCGCAAAATCCTGAACCCTAAGCATATTAAGCCCCTAGAACTGTAACGTTGCATTCAGTTTACAACCTCGCGCAATCGCAGAAGCATATTTTCCAAAACTTGGCTAACATAATTTCGGCTTTTGTATTGTACTATCCTGATATGTTGCAGTGGGTTGGAGTTTGGGGCCTCATATTCTGGCCCTGTTGATTTGGGGTTGGGTGCTATTTGTCACACACACGCACACACACCTTTTCAACTTAGAAGGCCGGCAGCTGCGCCCGTTAGTTAACGTTATATCCGGATTTCTGTTTACCCACGGCGCCGGAATCCCAAGCCCGAACCAACACCTGGGAGCCCGAACGTGCTGCCCGAAATCCGTAGAACCCACAAGCCCTGGGTAACCCAGCAGCCCCAAACCCTCAACGCGCTAAGCACCAAAACCCTAAAAACTCCCACACGTTGAACCCTAGAGCCCGGAGTCCAAGACCCTGAATTTCAAACCCCAACCCGTTAAACCCCCTGGACCCCAAACTTCCAAAACCCTTAAATCCGAAAACCCGAACCCTGAACCCTTGACCTAGTGCTTCATGACCCATCGCGCCCGAGGCACCCCATTGAAGGCATAAGGCTGTTGTAAGACTGCTCCTTTTGTGCATCGAGTTTCCGATGGTATCGTGATGGATATCGGTCGTATACGAGTATGTTCGCTATTACATAGATTCGAAGGTACTTTGTGGTATATACTAGTACGACCTTTTCACCGCATTCATCGTGCTAGTACCAGAAAGGTGACCTCTATTTCGTGCCTCTGTCATTGCAATGGTTTGTTTATTCTACAGCTGCTCTGTCGTTTTTGCTTCTTGTCGCTTTCGTGCCAGGCTACAAGGCTTAAAGGAGGCTTGCTGGTATGATTAGGCTTCAGAATCCCGACAGGGGAGTGGGTAGCCTCTCCAAACCCTCATTTACTTCAACTCCTAGCAACAAGCCCCAAACCCCAAACTCTAACCCTTTAGAACCCCCGAACCCCTAAAACCACCAAACCCCAAAGCGAGCCTCAAAGCCATTAGCCCGACTTGCGTGAACTTCAATTAAATTTCAGACCCCGAGCTTCGCAGCCTAAGAGATAGGGTTCCTTGAAGAATTACGGAGTTCCTTAAGGTTCTTAGAGAAGTGTGAAGTTCCTGAAAGTTCCTCAAAGAATGATGGAGTTCTCCACGGAATGATGGAGTTCCTTATGTAAGGTTCCTGAACCCTAAGACTCCAAGTATACAAATAGTACCTACTTTGGGGTCTAAAGTCTATACATGGTACCTACTTTGGGCTATTTGGAGTCTTAGGGGAAAGACTGATGGAGTTCCTTGAGGAATTCAGGTTGATTTAAGCCCACTGCCTGCATGTTTGGAGCTCTCGGTCCGGATTCGGGGCTGTCGGACTTTCTCTGAACGAGTTGTCCTTACAAAGGATCCTACCATTATATTTATATATATATATATACATACATACATACATACACATAAACATAGATACATACATACCTATATATATATATACATACATACAGACATGTATAACCCAGGGTATCTGTAGCAGTCTCCTTTTTCATGCTTGAAGGCCCATGGTTTCGGCCGATGACGGGCATCTCTGTCTCAGCTCGTATGCAACTGCCGAGGGTAGCACTTGGGACAGTTTGTCGGGCAACTTCGACGAAGAAGACTATATACTACTGTTGATTGCTGCTGAAGCTACTTTCAATGGCTCTGGCTACATTCTTACTGTCCTCAATTTTTTCGCCATGGTGTTCGGTCTTGGCGCTCGCCGGCGCTGCGTTGTGACCCTGAGCTCCGAGAGTCGATGCACGTGCCGTGCACAGGGGAAGTGTCGCATGGCCACGTATCTGCACCCTCTTAATATAAGGCCTTTATAATTAGAATAGGGTTTTGGGGCCCATTATACTGTAGATATAGAAAGGTACCTCCAAAATAGAATAGCCTCATTTAGGGGCCCAAAGGGACATAAGCTTATCCTTGTTTTTTGCTGTTTGCTTTTTTGGCCCCTACTCTTATGTCCACCAGTCAAGGCATGTTTTCAAGAAGGAATTTCCAAACTCTAAGCACTACATTTCACTAAAACCCAATCTTTAAATTTAAATCGGAATTGTCAGTTCCAGTCCTTATTGGCAATCGGACGACCGTTGACCCTCGTGATTGCCATCAATGGGTCTAGGGTTTAGGGCTTCGTTACCATCGCACTCACTATCAGCCTCATGGTCCTCGCTAGTCCTCGTTACACGCGCCGCAGATGCGAGGGGTCTGTCTGTTTGAGGGACCTCAGGACACTTCCCCGAGTTGCAACGATCCGGTAGAGTGATAGAAGACTGCGGAGAGTTTAGAGAATAGGCTTTCGGCATTACCCTAAGCCCGGCTTAGGGCTTAGGTTTGAGGTTGTTTCCGCAGATGTCCGAAATTGTGAGAAGTTATGGTACATCATGTCCTCAAACCCTATCAAACTGTGTTATGGCCACTTGGGATGTTCTACCTATGTCCATGACTCGTGTGGGTAAGGGCTGGTACCACACGCCTTGAGAGGGTTGTTCCAACAATTCTGCGCCACTCGGATTCGCAGGGACCCTCAGAAGCACCCTGCACCAGAACCCCGCTTACATTTGGAACAGCCGGAACAACGGAAACGAGGGACCGAGTCACAAACCCAATCCGTTTAGGGCAATCAGCTGCCTCCAGCCAAGATAGGCCAGCAGAAGGGTGAAGGCTTAGGATGTGACGTGATGTCGTTGACTCAGGGTCCAGGCTTTTCATGGAAGCGTTGACAACCAAAACCACTGGTTGTTCACGTTCTTTGCAGTCTCCTGCAACCAACTCAATGTGCCCAAGACGACGGCGCAAGCTGGCACACAGTCCAGGAGCAAAGGGCTCTCTCAACCCACAGATCGTTTACTTGTAGGGAGCCTTTTTCAGTGCGTGGCCATACAGTTCTCATACCTAAAACCCTAAACCTTAAGCCCTACATGTTGAGCTGTATGGCTGATGCTGCGTTGCTGTCGGAATTCAGTAGTAGTGGTGGTAGCAGTAGTAGTAGCAGTAGTAGTAGTAGCAGCAGCAGTAGTAGTAGTAGTCGTAGTGGTGGTGGTCATCGTCGCAGTCGTAGTAGTAGCAGTTGCAGTAGCAGTAGAAGTAGCGGTAGCGGTAGCGGTAGCGGTAGCGGTAGCGGTAGCAGTAGCAGTAGCAGTAGCAGTCGTCGTTGTTGTTGTTGTAGCAGCAGCAGGGGAGGAGCAGTAGTAGCTGCAGCACTATTAGCCATGCACTCGATTGCTACACCAAGCCATACTTGCAACAAGGATACTACTGAGCCAAACAGGTCGGCATCTTGTTATGTTCTATCCAACATAGCAGTGGTAATTAATCGTCGCAGTACTACTAGTTGCCAAAGTGGGAACAACAAGCACAGCTGAGCAACAGTTTGATATTGGGAATAGTCAAGTCGTGGTACCTCGAATTCAAGATGCCCAGCCCTCACCTATGCCAAGACTTGCAGACTTGTAGTCATTGTAGGTGAAGTATTTACGGTAATGCTCGCCATGACGGCAGTCGGTCATAGGAATACGGTGAATACGACCAGCAGTTGTCACAGTCATAACGTCAAAGTTTACTATGTTTGTACTAACAACTGTGAGCCCTGAAAGCTAAACCCTACAATACTGATACCATCTACCAGCCCTTCAAAACTAAGAATAACCCAAAGATCGGCATCAAGACGGATCCTACCCTAAACCCTAGACCCTAAAGCCTAGACCCTAAACCCTAAAACCCTCAACCCTAGACCCTAAACCCTAAGCCCTCAACCCCTAAACCCTAATTAAAACCCTAAACCCTAAACCAACCTCTGCTTTCCTCACTTCTGGCTCGGGCTTTTGCATTGCTTTGGGCCCCGATTTTAGGTGCCTAGTGGCCCTGTCCGTGCCCCGTGCCTCGGCAGCTCTAGGTCCCTCCTTAGGGACCCAAAAGGACATAAGCATAAGCATGTTATAGGGATATCCCTACCTTATTGGGCTTCATTATAAGGGGGGTTTATATGGGATATGCCTATCCTTATTTTTGGCTTATGTGCCTGTTTGGGACTCTACCTCCAGGATTATGGTTAAGGGTTTAGATTTTAGGGTTCAGGGTTCCGGGTGTAGGGCTAGGGTTTAGGAGTTTTTTGGTTTGGAGGTTTCGAGTTTAGGGGTTTAGGGTTTTGGGGTCTTGCAAGATTAGAAGTTGGCTTTAGGTTTTAGGGTTGTGGTCCGCGTCCACGCGTCGGCCGAAGATTGTTCGGATGCAGTTTTTTGCATGATTTTTTTGTGCCAGTTCGCAGTAGTACTGTTCTTAATGTAGGCCAGGGGGTGTCCCATTTTGCTCCCCAGTACAATCATCTTGCAATGTACCTCAAAACCTCATTCTACTTATCCAGGCTCCTATACCAAAACCTTACAAAACCCTATAACCCCTTTTCGCAACTCTCGTCTAATCAATTACGGGATTGATGAAGGCTCCGGGAGCAATCTGGCTAGGCAGGCTTCCAGAGGTGTATCAAAGATATTGCGGCACAAAATTACATGAGATACTGTAGGGGTTACTTTTGAAGCCTGAAAGATTTGCAATACATCTCCTCATTTTTCTACAAGCTACAGTGTGCCGCGAAACCTAATTTGTCCTTACACAAGCTATGTCCTGTTTGTATGAAGGCAGTACTCTAATTCCTTTGTTAGGTTTTATAGGGTTTCCTGGAAGCTTTATAACCTTTAAGCCCCCCACGGCTGCTCGAGTATGGGGTGCGTGCAAGGTTGAGGGTTTCGGGTTTAGTGCTGAGGAGTTTAGGTTGTAGGGTTCAGGGTTTGTTTCTGTTAAGCATAGAGGCTTTGGAGGTCGGAATAACGAGTGAATGATTATTACATACTACCAGCAGGCTATTCTTTTTACTACTCTCGGCTGGGTTCTGGGCACGAGTCAGCACGAACAAAGGTAATGTAGGGAAGAAGAACATAGGGACTTGCTTGAAGGCGCAGCGCAGTCAGGTAAGATGGTTTCAAGCAGGAATAGAAGTGCGGGAACCGCAGCTCTGGTCCAACTTAGAACCGACGGCCGAAGTGCCCTCATCCTTTTTGAAATTTTAGGCGGTTTAGGGCTTTTTGGGGTACACCTCCATCGCCGGACATGTTACTTGCTCACACCTGGGGTCAGGGCCTTTATGATTCAGGGGTTGGGGTTGGGGTGTGTGGAAATCGCCAGCCCTGAAGCACGGAAGCCGGACATCCAAGGCTTTCCTCTCGCGCTGTGCTGTTCGCAGCCTTTCCAAGGACCCCTGATTCCCTGTGGGTCCGGTGGGTTTACGCCGCACCCAATAGTTCGGGACTTGGGTCTAGGATAGTAGCAGTGTAGCCGGTATTTGGTGAGTCGTTATTAGTCGTTATATTGTCATTGTTATTATTGGTATCGTTGTTGTCATTCATTAATTATTGTTATCATATCGCTACCGTTGTAACATTGCAAATGCTGATTAGTATTGCCATTACTAAGTAGTTGACCTCTTCGACCTCGAGGAACAGAAAATATAGGGGCCTTAATTTACCTATACTAATTTGGGGGTTCCGTACTACAACTATAGTGCTTTTTCACTTACCCTTCGCTCGGTTCAGGTCTGAAACGGCCCGTCACACGGTGCACATTAGACCTGGCCTGGAATCTGAGTTGACCCTATAAAGTCTAAACCCAGCTGTCTAGGGTTAAGGTTTTAGGGATAGTTCGGGGACAAAGACCTGCACACAGTGTAGGGCGTCGGGCAGAGGGCTCCTTAGAGTGTTCACTCCACGCTTTCCGTGCCGTCATTTGTGCTGAGGCTTTCGGATTTACTATGGTTTAGTATTGGCCTGACTTCTTACTTCTCCAAAACGAGCTTGACATATCAGAGGAACAGTAGCGTCTTCCTCACTTCACCCGGAGCATCGAACCCAACAACTCAAAACCTGCGACATGTCCAGGAAGTAGAGCACATTCTCCGCGTCACGGCGGCATTCGAGACGTGCGGGGATCTGGGTGCTTCACGTTGTCCTTCAGACCCAATCATAAGCCCCAAGTGCCGAGTTATTGGGTCCCTCTGTTTGGATCCTTGGGGTATCGCTTGTGGGAGATGGCTCGATAATCCAGGTTCTATAAGAGTTTTCTGTACAAGAGTTCTACAAAGGTTCTGTTAGAAGAGCTTTGCTGGTGCTAGAAGGTATCTATGCTCGAGTTTTGAAAGTTGGATGCTTGGCTGCAAGCATTCCTGGCCCGTCCTGGTCTTGTCCTGTCGGGAGCCCTGTCTGTCCTCCCAATAAGCCCAAAACCTTAGCCTGACACCCTAAACCCCCAACCTTCAACCTATCGATGGGGTCTTAAACTCCACACCCATCGCTTCAGCCCGAACCCCTAACCCCAAAACCTTCAACCCTACACGCAAATCATTAGCCCCAAACCCGAAATCTTGAACCCGAAACACCCATATCCCCAGTTCTGAAAGAACTGCGGCCATAAGGGCTGAGTTAGATAAAAGTTCCACTCAAAGCACTCTTAGGGTTCTTCGGCATGTGCTGTAGGGTTTAGGGTTCAAGTTTAGCGCTTAGGGAACCTCTAGCGTGTCTGTGCACTGTGCCAGCATCTCGCGGTGAGGCCATGATGAAGCTTGCAACTTTGGTGTTGTCCGCCCCGCTCTTGGCCGCTGGACTGGCAAGTAAGGGTCTTTGTGCCAATGTGGTATCGACTTTTTGCTTGCCAGGGGTCCTCTACAGCAACTTTATTTCCTCCTTTCGTGTACATGGGCCGGCTGTATGTAAACTTACAGGCTCGGACTTGCTGCAGGATCTGGTTGCTTCTGGGATTTCTGGGGATGCTCTCTGCTTCAGTTTGTGGAGCCTCGTATGTGAAGTTTGTGACACCCGTACAGCCCCTCCGTCGCAGTACTGTTACATGATATACCCCAGACAGTCTGTTTGTAGTACTGGCCAGCCATCGAAAATTATGCTGCCCTGTAATAACACCTTTTCGGTCAAGAGGAACATACATTGAGTGGCCTTTGTTGTCTTTTGCCTTATTACCCTAAGCCCCAACACCCTAAACCCTAAACCCCAAAATCCGAAACCCTAAACCGGAGTCCGCAAAACTCTTTGTGTCTTGCAGGGGCTTGATCTCTATGCGGCAGTCCACTTAGAGCTTTGGGCTTAACCGAGTATCCGTCCTTCCAACTGTCACCCGTTCGCACCCTAAACTCCAAAACGTCATCAAAGCTGAGAGCAAAAATTAACCCCCTTAAGCACTAAAACCCGAACTTAAGCCTCAAAATTCACAAACCTTAAGCCCAAACTGCAATCGCATTGTGAAAGTCGGAGCAAGGCCAATGCAGCAAAGGCCCGGCTAGCGTCGGGGTGGGGAGGAGACGCAGGGAGTAAGAGTTTTGGGACTTGGCGTTAAGGCTGTCGATTGCGGTTTAGGGTTTAGGGTTTAGGGTTTAGGGTTGCGGGGTTAGGCCCGGTTGCATGGAGAAGCATTTTGGTTCTTCCTACTGTTTTTCTGGCATACGGAATGCGTTCAAACAGGATACAGGCACGTGACAAAGATGCGGCTGAAACTTACAGTTGCTACTTCGTCCGTGGGCATGACAACGGCACTGCTTCTACTGCTGCCGCCAGTGCTACTACACCCTAAAGCCTCAGCCCCAAACCCCTAAACCCTCGGCGTGACCCTGAATCCTAAACTGTAATATCGAGATATATCGAGCCTTGAAGCAAGGAACTTCATTCAGCAGTTTCGGAGTAGTGACGTGCAGAAGTTGTAAGCAGAGTAGAAGTGGTAGCAACGATGCATGGCCAGGTCGTCGGCAAGCGCGGTGCTCGGCACTTCAGTAGTTGCTGTGGCATCTCCGGTCGACATGCGTGGGTGTTGAGAGATTCGGCGTACTCAGGCTTCATAACACCTCACTTTGACTGGAAGCCCTAAAGCCTAAGCCCTAAATCCCGCAAACCTAAAACCCAAATCTTATAAGCCGTAAACCCCACAACCCTAAGCGCTGAACTACTTCAGTGTCAGGAAGGGCTGTTCTCCTCGTGTTTTTCAGATTCACAGGTCGTTGCTGTCCTGGCTGGGTCCCATACCCTAAAGCCAACCCTGAAGCCCCAAACTTTGGGGTTTAGGATTTAGGGTTTAGCATTCAGGGTTTAGGGTTAAGGGCGTAATAGGATTTCGGGTTTAGGGATCAGAGTTTAAGCCCAAACCCTAAACCCTATATTTTGTAAAGCCCTGCAAACCCGATACTCTAAAGCAGAAACTGCGCAGGGACCCTCGTGAAACCCAAAACCCCAAAACCTACTTACTAACTCCTGTGGGCCTCTAATTAAAGAATCCCTTGACGACTGAGGACGATGTTTGAGACCTCGGAGGACAATCCGTGCCCCAACGGACTGGAGAACCGCTACCCGCGGCTGGGCTGATTCGGCGTTTAGGGTTTAGGCCCAGGCAGCTTTTGGCTGGCTTTAGGGTGCAGGGTTTGGCCCTAAACCCTAAACCCCAAAACCGAAAACCCTAAACCCCACAAACGAAAACCCTAAACCCCAAAACCGAAAACCCTAAACCCCAAAACCGAAAACCCTAAACTGTTTAGGGTTCAGCGTTTAAGGTTTAGGCAGCTTTTGCTTCGGAGACCTTCGAGGAACTCCGGGTTTCTGCGCAGCTCCCGGCATCCTACCTCGACCCTAAGCTTAGATAGCGAACGGGGGAACTTAAAACTTTTTGGCCTTATATATTAGCTCTGTCTTAGAAAGTTTGACCTTTTTGGGGCCCGGTTGTTGAAGAAGAGAGCAAGCAACCTACCAGGACCCCCCAATGGCCCTTTAATGGAGCCATGGAGGCCTTGTGGCCCTTAATAGTGGGTATTTAGGGTATATTAGGTGTCTAAGTACCCAACCTTTGGAGGGACTGTTGCAGGGTTTAGGGAGATGTGAAGAGTCAGAGGAATGGGCGAGCATGCAAGCTTTTAGGTTCAGTGTGAACTTGAGGCCTGCTGAGGCTTCAAAGCTCCCTAAACTTTAAACCCTACCTGGGCCTTGTATAACCGACCTTCTTAGGGCTCCTTGTCATGTGTTCCTTGTAACAGTCCTTACAAAGGTCAGTTTTGTAGGGCGCAGGTAAGCCCTACAACCTGCAACCCAAACCCTAAACTTCATGATTACCCTAAACCCTGAACTTCATGATTACCCTAAACCCTGAACTTCATGAATACCCTAAACCCTGAACTTCATGATTACCCTAAACCCTGAACTTCATGATTACCCTAAACCATGAACTTCATGATTACCCTAAACCCTGAACTTCATGATTATTCTAAACCCTAAAGCCTACAGTTCCTGAACACCCAAACCCTAAGGCTCTTCATGAGTACCCTGAACCCTCATAAACTTCATACCCTAAACCCTAAAACCCTAAACTTCATGTAAACTTCATGAAAACTCTAAACCCTAAACTTCATGAAAACCCTAATCCCTAAACTTCATGAAAACCCTAGGTCCCTAAACCGGTCTTCCTCCTGTACCTGAAGACGAAGGGCCGATCTCACTTTCACCCCCAAGCCTTGAAAACCTAACCTGGTCTCCTGATTCATAAGCTGCGCTTCTTCTGGGGCTTTAGGGTTTAGGATTTAGGGGTTTAGAGGGTTCAGGGTTTGGGGTTTAGGACTTTAAAATAAAAACCCTGAGTAAGACCGGGGTTTCATTGACAAATTGATCAGGGGTTCGGCAGCAAAACTGAAGCCGTAAACTTCAATCTTTTACCCTAAAGCTTCAGAACTTTAAACCCCCAACTCTCCTCAAAAAGCCAACCGCTTCAGGAAGTCACTTGAGAAGACCTACGTCATCGCGAAGGCCCCCATCAATTCACGCCAGTAAGCGCTTGAATCCAATGGTGGGGTTAGGGGCTAGGGCTGAGGATCATGGACAAAGCAAGCCGGAAGACCTTCGCACATCAGAGCTGGCCGGGGCGTAATAGCGGATCTGTCGTACCTAGTCGTAAGCCTTGACCTATTTGCCTCTGGGCCCGAAAGCTTACTAAACCCTAAACCCCACGCCCTACGCAGCATCCTTGTGAGGATCACGGCCTGAACCCCCTGGATGCCATCTGGGACACCGAGAAGCTTCGTGCGGCCATGAAGGATGACAAGGCCACACTCTCAGTCCTCTTGGGGCATCATTTGGGGGTTCAGGTGTTGAGGTGTAGGTTTTGGGTTTGGTGAAACCCAAACCCCTGAGAAGTTCCAAGAAGGTTATTCTTGAGTACAGTTCTCCTGGGTTTCGCATATAGAAGCGTGAATAACCAAGTACCAGAACCACTTCTCAAAGTTCCTTGATATAGGTTTACGATAATCTACCACCAAAAACCACTGTTTTCAATCTTCAGTCCCGTAGCTCCAAACCCTACAAAGCCTTATGGAACCCCTTAAAGAAAGCCGCTCAAAACTTAAAACCTCTTCTACTTCTTCAGGCACCCATATTCGACAAGGCGACTTCTTGCAAGATCTTGCCAGTTATGCGGCAAATTATCTAATACCAAACCCTAAACCCTAAACCCTAATATAGGGGCTTCAACAATCAACAAACCCAGGGCTTGGGTGGACTTATAGTATACGCATAATGAGGAATCCTAAGGAATGGAAATCTGAGTATACTATGCCCTTATAGTCCCGATATACAGGTATTATTATTCTATAATTGCTAAGACATATCTATGCTTGTAAATACTATGCGGCTTATGCTCGATGATGGCCCCGAAAATCATCCATGCGCGGAAGTCGCTTAGCCTTAACCCTATAAGCCCCGCCTGTTTCACTGCCACTAATTTCAGCTGCGAGGAGTGGCAGATTGGCCTGCTCCTGAGACTTTCGTCAAGGGGCCTCCCGCCTGGTCCGTACAAACACACGCAATTCTTAGGGATCTGGCGACAGTAGGGTCTTTAATGATGTTAACAGGGCTTTCTATCTTATCATATTAAGAATTCCACGCAGAATTTATGGAGATACCAATATCGATTATTCATACCCCTATAGTATTAGGAGCAGCCAAGTTGGTGCACTACAGTTACTATATTATACCATGGGTAATGGCATGCGCTTGTTTCTGATCCTCTCCATGCTTTGTGACTTATATTTTTAAGCTTCATTGCTTCTGGGACCGGATACCCTGAACCCTCACTCCTAAATGCCTCAGCTCCAAGCACTTACCGAGCTATGGCAGGGCTCCTTTGGCTGAATCTATGCGATACCCGAGGGGCCCTGTCATTGTTCAGCCCTTCTGTTCGCTCCTGCAGCCCGAGAGATAAGCGGCCGGATACTCTATCCTAACAAATCCCGAAAACCCCAAAACTTGACCCTAAACCCTTAGCGCAAAAACCCCCCAAACTTGAACATACTCATAGGCCCCAAAGTAGTTCCTTTTTGGGGTTCATATTTAGAATTCTATAAGGAAACCCCGAAAAGGAACTACTTTGGGGCCTATGGGTAAGCCTTGCAAGGCTCCATTGATTAACGCTGACCCCCTCTGCCCCATGAAAGGTGCTCTAACACTTGAACCCTAAAGTTGAAGCACCAAGTCCCGAAGGTCCGAAGTCTAGTCTATCAGCGAGCTAACACAAGACCCTACTAAACCCCAAGCCCAAAGACACCACCAGCTCAATGATCAAGAAGCGTAGAAGACTCAGCAATTAGTAAGCCCTATCCCTTCTGATAGTTCGAGATAAGACTATGCTCCCAACAGCCCCGTCGAAACCCTGAGACCAAAGCCCCAGAGCCTACACCCTGAACAGGCAAATAGACAACTCGCAACAGCTACGCCGCCCGAACCCGCAGCCTCAATTCTCAAGCCCTAGTATACAGAACCCTAAAGTTCTAAACCGCCCCAAATCCCAAACGGACCCCTGACAAAGCTTGGAGAAGAACCAACAGCACGAGCTCAACTTGCTGACCGACCCTGTGGAGCTTTGCGAGGATTGCTTCCAGCTTGGCCATGAGGGTCCAGGTCTTGCTTCCATGACGCATGCTTGCAACACTGCTTGCCCATGTGCGGGCAGAGAGTGCGAAGGCCATCGTTCTCTGGCTTTCACCGCCATCGTTGGTTGTGGCGGTGTTTGTGGCCAGGTGAAGCTGGTCTCGTAGCAACCCTAAACCTCAAAAATCCAACACCCTAAAGCCCCAAACCCCCAAACCCTGAACCATCCTAGACCCTAACAGCCCCAAATCCCAAAACACTGATATTTCTGAAGCAACCTCTGAGTCCTCAAAACTCCAGACCCAAAACCCCCAAAGTGCCCTAACACCCCCAAAACCCTTAAAAAAATCCTACCTTTCTGAGGCAATCATTGGGTCCTCAAGGCGAAGTACTCCTCGGATTCCGACGTCGACCGGACCTTCGGCTTCGCTGGCCCGAACGGAGGCTCATCGTTAAGGTTTTTGCGTTTTGGGTGTAGGGTTTTTAGGGAGGGTTTTAGGGTTTAGGGGTTTTTAGGGTTTTAGGGTTCAGGGTTAGAGTTTTTTTGTGATGTTAATTGGAGAGTTCTTGTGTTTTTAGGGGTTAAAGCCTTGGGGATAGTTGAGGGGGTTAGAGTTTCAAAGTTGGTTGAATAGTGAGGGCTGTGTGGGTTGTAAGAGGCTCTTGCATCGTTAAATATGGACTTCAGGAAAACGTCACCCTAAACCCCAAACCCAATGTCAACTTGATCTGTTACAGATGGGTTCCGCCTGAAGAACTCTGCCCGAAGATCTGCAAATGTTGATGTCACACACGGCTTGTTAACTAGGTAGGTCTCGATTCGGGATGGTTCTTGATTTCCCTTATTGTCTTGTCTAGAGCCCTGATTGTGAACACCTAGTTAATACTTGTTGATCTACCCTGGGCCATTTTCCACACCCAGCCCCGGCCCCCTCTTTGGCGATCAAAATCTGCACGTCAACATAAAGTATTGAAATCTACCCCTCGCTACGGACGTTCGTAGTTCATGTTTCGCTGCTTCTGTGGGGCTTCTGCGAGACAGGCTTCATGACCATCACGGTGCCCAGGGGAGCGCCATGTTCGCACTCTGTGTGGTTGGCCTAGGGTGCCAAGCTATCGGTGCAGGCTCAGGGTTCAGGGGTTCACGGGTTTAGGGTTTAGGGTTTAGGGAGGTTGCTCAACTCTGATCCGCAAGCCCTTCTCAAGGCTTGGGTTGGCTTTCGAAGCCTTCCGCAACTTGCGGGTTCAGTTTGATTTTGCTGGACAAAGGGCTGCAAACCCGGCTTTTGCCATAAGTCCCCTGCGCGATTGTGTGAATATGGTATGAAGAGCTGCGGGCTCATTCCTGAGCATTCCTAGCCCCAGAAGCACTTGGGCATAGTGGTAGTCGTCGTCTTCGCCGTAGCTATGGGTGCAGTCGTAAGTAGTTGTCCGGCGTCATGGTAGCAGTGGTATAGTTAGTAGTAGTGGTCGTAGTCGTACAGTAGTCGTAGTCGTAGTAGTTGTAGTAGTAGCAGTAGTAGTAGTACTACAACAACAACTACTACTAGTACTACTAGTACTACTAGTACTACTACTACTACTACGACTACTACTACTACTACTACTACTACTACCACTACCACTACCACTAACACTACCACTACCAGTACCACCACTACTACTACTACTACTACTACTACTAGTCGTGCTAGTAGTAGTCGTCGTCGAAGTGGTATCAGCAGTAGTAGTAGTAGTAGTAGTAGTAGTAGTACTAGTAGTACTAGTAGTAGTAGTAGTAGTAGTAGTAGTAGTGGTAGTAGTAGTAGTAGTAGTAGTAGTAGTTAGTAGTAGTAGTAGTAGTAGTAGTAGTAGTAGTAGTAGTAGTAGTAGTAGTAGTAGTAGTAGTGGTAGTGGTAGTGGTAGTGGTAGTGGTAGTGGTAGTGGTAGTAGTAGTAATCGTAATCGTGATCGTCATCGTCATCGTAATCGTCATCGTCATCGTCATCGTCATCGTAGTCGTAGTCGTAGTCGTAATAGTAGTAGTAGTAGTAGTAGTAGTAGTACTAGTACTAGTACTAGTACTAGTACTAGTACTAGTACTAGTACTAGTACTAGTACTAGTACTACTAGCAGTAGCAGTAGCAGTAGCAGTAGCAGCAGTAGTAGGATGGGCTGCAGCCTTTGTGTTCGCTTGCCCCGACTGCCCACATCCAAGGCACAGGGAAAGGTTATTGAGGCACGCCTGCCGTCTGCTGGGGACGTGAAAGGGAGGGGTCTTTGTTCCTGCACGTTTAGTAGTGGTAGAATGCCAGAGATTTGGAGATTTGGACGTGATTGGTTGTCAGTTCATGCTTTTGGGGGCTAAAGTTCAGGGTTGCCGTGGCTAATAAGATTGAAATTAGTTTGCGGAACACGGCTAAGCCAAGCTTTAAGCACTGTCAGTGCGGCGGAGATATAGGAGATGTGTGGGGCTCCCCCTGGCTGCTCCCTGGTGGGTTCAATCAGCAGCCTTCTGAACCGAAGACCGAAACCCTGGATTTCAAGATTTAATATGGGGCGGGGAGGTTGGCTGTAGGGTTTTTGCGGACATGTTATCCTCTTTTGGCCCCCCCCTGTAGTTGCACCATAACATACCTCAAAAAGCTATTCTAAATATTGAAGCCCAAGACTTAATCCGGCCAAGGGTTTCGTGCATTTCTTCGTGGTAAGACCCTGGGAGTAGACGTGATCCGAGGCTGCCCAATTGCTACCCTGAAGCCAGTAGCCAAGCCGCGCCGTCCTTGTTCTCAAATCTTTGTGCGGTGTCAGATCTGAGCTAGCAGGGAAACCAACAGCAGGGGGGTTCCCGTTCCGAGAAGAGGCTGTACTACTTAACCACTTAGACTTATACAATACCCGAACTGTCTGGTGAACATGTCCGGTTCGTGTCAAAGCCGTAAAGCTACTATGATTCCAATACCCTAAGCCGTAACCCCAAAGCCTTAAACCCCAGACCCCAACAACCACCGGTATATAACCCTTGTGTAACCCTCATGTAAGCTCAGAGAACCCTAAAAGCAACCCTGAAGACCGCTTAAGGTTTACCCATAGGCCCCAAAGTAGTTCCTTTTTGGGGTTCATAGATAGAATTCTATAAGGTATATAACCCCAAAAAGGAACTACTTTGGGGCCTATGGGTAGAGCTCAAGGCCTCCGGGGCTTAGGGTTTAGGGAAACTGCGAAACCATAAACCCTAAACCCTAAAAACGAGGGGTTGAGGGTTTCTTTCAGGGTTCTATAGCGGGGTTGCCCATGGAATCTGCCACATGGCCAACGGTATGTCTCGACTTCGCCCGAAGGGCTGCTTCTCTGAAAGAGCCCTTAGCTAGAAAGCCCTAAGCCTAGAAAGCCCCTTAACACATTTCGTAAATCACGCTTTATAGATTTATAGAATCCTTAATTATGGCCGTAAGTAACTTAACTTAAGGAAGCCCTTATCAATTTTTTGTGGGAAGCCGGGGTCTGGGTGGGGGGTTCACCTGAAGCGCTTAGGGTTTCAAGCCATCCTAAACCCTGTTGTCAAGTGTCTTGGAGTCTGAAGACCTAGACTATGAAGATCTATGAAGTGAAGACGAGACCTCATCCTTTGAAGTCTACTTCGCTTAAGAGTTTCTCCAGCGTTCTGTCTTTTTGGCCCCACTGGATGCAAGCCACGATTTCGCTGTGTCTTTCGGTCTCCTGGGTTCTGGTTGCCAAACTTGACTTGGCTTGAGTTGTGCGCACACACACATACATATAATTACATACGTATGTATATATATATATAATGTGTATATTGTGTATGTCCATGTATATGTCCTTGTATATATATATATAGTATTTATGAACACACACACACACACTGATGTGAAGCCTGAGGAATCCACTAGGGGTGTCCAGCGAGCTCAGTACCTCCGGATTGAGGAGTATACCATAAACCGCAGCAGCAGCACTTCCACAGTTGAAGGTACCATGGGCCAGAGGGCTTTGAATGCTCCGCAAAAATGTCCCTTTATCGTCCTGATATAGATGTACTATATCAAAGCCCAGATCCCGCTTCTAATTCTAGTTAGTAAGACCACTATTTACACTATTTTGTGTCCTTGAGTTATGAAGTATTGGACTCTCCGGCAGCGGTAGTAGTAGTAGTAGCAGCAGTAGCAGTAGCAGTAGCAGTAGCAGTAGCAGTAGCCGTAGCAGTAGCAGTAGCAGTAGCAGTAGCAGTCGCAGTCGCAGTCGCAGTCGCAGTGGCAGTGGCAGTAGCAGGAGCAGGAGCAGGAGCAGCAGCAGCAGCAGCTGTAGCTGTAGCTGTAGCCGTAGCCGTAGCTGTAGCAGCAGCAGCAGCAGCAGCAGCAATAGTAGTAACAGCAGCAGCACAAGTGGAAGCAGTTAGCTCCATCAGTTGTAATGTAAATGGCACGAGAGAGCTTGCCACAGGAACCAAAGGACAGGATTTGTCGAACAGTGTGTTCTGCGGCTAGCGCAAGGGCGACGAAAAATCAACCCAAGGAGATGATCATCGTGCCCATACTATCCTTCGTGTCCTCTCTGGTGAAAGGCCTGTGGGAAGGAAATGTTAGTATAAGCTATTCAAATTCGAGGTTCAGGGTTGGAAGTATTCTGGCTCACAGGGTGCACAGTGGGGTAGCACTGAAGCGGAAGATGCTCGTTCCTTGTGGGTTAGGTTGGTTTAGGACTTGGGGCTTAGACCCCCGATCCCAATAACATATGCCGCCGCTATACATGTTAAGATCGTCATGTATACCTGTATGCTTGAACATCAGACACCATCAGAACGCTATATATCCTAAACCTGGACACACCCAGTCCGCCCCAAACCCGACTACTCTCGAATAAAACTATAGAAGCTTTAATCCTGTTAATATCATGCCTTTCTGTTCCTTATCATAAACTTGCAGTATGTACTCAAACAACTTCTACAGTTACAAAACGTCCCCATACTAATGCGCAACTCCAGCATTCGAATGTGTCCCCCAGAGGACTCAGCGGCATGGGCGAGGCCAGGGAGCTTTGTTAGGATAGCATGGGGCATGCCTCATGGTTTGGGATTCTAGGGTCTATGTGTACCCTAAACCCTAAAAAGAAACCCTTAAACCCTTAAGCCCTTAAACCCTAAACCCTAAATCCTTAAACCCTTAAATCCTAAAAGGTTTAGGCGGGGTACCTGATCTTTTTGATTTCCCGTGTAGGGTTCAGGCTTCTGGGATTGGGGTTCCAGTGGAGTTAGACATGGCGGATCCCTAAACTCTAGGCCCTAAATCCTAAACATCCCTACATTAGGCCCCTAAACCTATATGTCCTTAAGTACCCTTTTTGAACCGGCCCTAAACCGTATGTCCTTTAGCATCCCTTTTTTGAACCGGCCCTAAACCATAAATTTCCCTAAATTAGGTCCCTAAACCTATATGTCCTTAAACATCCCTTTTTTAAACCCTACACATCTCTAAATTAGGCCCCTGAACCTATATGTCCTTAAATATCCTTTTTTAAACCAACTATGGTTTCCTACGGTTGAAACTTTCAGGCGGTTCAGGGCTTCCAGGCTTCCGTCGCTACTTGCCGGCCGCTGCTCCGAGCCCGCAAACGCCTCCAAGGTTCCTTAAAGGGCTCCTTTAAAAGGGATCTATAAGTCAATAAGGGCTCTATAAGGGGGGGTTAGGGTTTAGGGTTACTTCAAGCCTCATGGGACTTAGTAAGTAAGGTTATAAGTTAGTTTATACTTAGGATAGCCGGATAGCCCTACTGGAGGCACTTCAAATCCCAAGCACAACCGTACTTAGTAAGGCCCTTGAGCCCTTATGTAAAGCTTCTCTGCAAACCCAACACCCTGACCTTGTTTCTAAACCCGATCTGTTTATAGACACTTAACCCTACATTTTAGGCTCCTACGTCCTTTGCCCTGATTTCCGACGAGGCCCTCGTCTATGGCTCCGGCTGGCAGCTTTTTGCGCTCGCTGGCTACCGAGAAATGGACGATCTGGGCCTTCTCGCAGGTCTCATCTGCGCCACTGCCTCGGGAACATAGCGGCTTACGGTTAGTAATTCGTAGTCGTGTTGGTAATGTAGCCTTTATTGTTAATCCTCTTCGTCTTACTATTACTACTGCTACTGCTATCGCTACTGCTACTGCTACTGCTCCTGCTGCTGCTGCTTCTGCTGCTGCTACTACTACTACTACGACTACTACGACTACTACGACTACTGCTGCTACTACTACTACTACTACTTGGATGAATGGCATCAGTGAGAAGCAAGAGGCAGAGTCTTTTCATGTTGCAGAGTCTCATGTTGGGGCCAGATTGGTGTGAGGGGATCTCCGTGATGTTTCTCGTGACTTCAGCCACGGTACCCTAAACACTAAACCCTAAACCCTACACCCTACACCCTGAACCCTAAACACTAAACCCTAAACCCTACACCCTACACCCTGAACCCTAAACACTAAACCCTAAACCCTACACCCTAAACCCTAAACCCTAAACCCTAAACCCTAAACCCTAAACCCTAAACCCAAACCTAGGTATCCGAGGCAGCCTTTGGCTTTACATTCTAAACCTTTTGAAGACCTGAAGCCGTCAATCCATGGGCTTTTGGGGTGTCCAAGGTCATGCAGTGCGCATCAACGGCCCTGCTAGCCATGCAAAATGGCCGCGAGTGGCGCCTCGGATGATTAGGGGGTTTTAGGCCGGGGCGTTTGGGTTCTTTAGTCTGACATAAATGCTCCTCTAGCGTTCGTCGGGGTGAACACGTTGTAGACCAAGATCGAATCTGGGTCAGGGTCGTCTTTCCATCAGGCATTCGATGGTCCGGCACCTTCACGTCCACACCAAAGACCAGGGTCCTGTGCCCGAAACATCGAATCTATCAACCCATTAAGGTTCAGGGTTGTAGCACAGGTCCTGATATAGTCGGCTCCCTAACATAAGGACCCCAAAGAAGGACACCTAAAGCTTGAAATATCCAGGTGGTGGTATGCGAAGCCCGGGGCGATTTTCAGCGTTGCCATGCTGCTGCTGTCGGCCGTCTGCAAGCGGCGGGTCCTTTGGGGTGCGGCCGAAGGTATTACCTGTGCCTGGTTAAGGGTTAGGGTTTAGGCTTAAGGGTTTAGGGTTTAGGATTTAAATTTAGGGTCTAGGGGTTTAGGGTTTAGGGGTTCAGGGTTAAGGGTTAGGGTGTAGGTTGCAGGCTATGCTAATGGGAAACATTTGCATTCGTTAGTGCTGTGCTATTCATAATCCGAGCCTGAAGCACTGGAGCCCGATCTATCAGCCGAGGTCTCCTGTGGGCAACCATGTCAGGGAGGTGCCGTGTAGTGTCTGGTTTGTACGGATCTTCTGGATTTACGAGGGTTTTGTGAAGATCTGCGTGCTCTTTCCAGTTATACAATGCTGTGCAGGGTTTCAGTTGCCAGAGGTCTACTCCGACGTTCAAAGGTACAACAAGTACGCGGAACACGGCTTTAAGGCATGTGCCCCACTTTACACATCTGTCTATCCTAAGTCCTATACCCGCAACCTTCTTCACACTTCACAGCACCTACCTCGAAGCAGTGACCTCTGCAGCTTGGCATGCAAACACCCAAGTGCTGGGCTTGCGAGGTAGGATTCCTGAGCACCGGAAAGGCCCCAAAACCCCCGAAGGTCCGGAACGAAAGGGTTTCGGGTTTAGTTAGGGCGTACCCATAGGCCCCATAGTAGTTCCTTTTTGGGGTTCATATATAGAAACCCAAAAAGGTACTCCCAAAAAGGAACTACTAAGGGGCCTATGGGTATAGCTCAGGGCTTCCGGTTAGGGTTGGGCTTCCGGCTTTCCGGTTTCCCATGGGGTCCTCAGCTCTGGACTTGCGATGCAGGTGGCGCCTACAGACACGATTCAGCTGGTACTGGCTCTCACATTCCTGCGCCTTATCTGTCTTCATTGATGTGCGAGTAGTCAGGGCATCGTGTCCAGGCCACGAGTGATGCGCGTCATGACCATGCATGTGTTGGTGGGATATATCTATGTCTATACCCATATCTATATCTATATCTGTATCTCTATATATATATATAGATATCCTAGCTGTATAAGAGCTTGCTTGGGAACCCTGAAAGACTCTAGTGACCCACTCCACATCAGCCCACCACAAACCTGCACCCAGACATCCGAAATCCTAGAGCTCCCATGGTACCCTAAACCCTAAGCCTAAGCCCCAAAACCCAAGCCCAACCTTAAGGACCTTTGCTTTGGCCAAAGTCGCCTTCGACGGTTTGGTGGCCCTGTGGCGGGCGAAGGCCGGAAAACGGGTGAAGGTGGCTCGTGGAATCTCGCGAGCATTGTTAATGTAGTGCCTTAAAAATTAGGATAGGTTTTTGGGTGGAACCCCCAAAACCATATTCTAATTCTTAAGGCCCCTGCATTAGGGTGTATTTAGGGTTTAGGGATGAGGACGATGAAGATGAGGGCAGTCACATTCTTCATGATGACGGTGGGTTGATGGTGCTGTCTGTTGCGCCAGGCGATGATGGCAGGGATGAGATTGAAGATGCAAGGTGACATGATGTCGATCGCAGAAGATGGTCGTGATGATGGGCTGCTGGTGCCTATGTTGATCGAACAGATGGCTGCATTGCTCTTTCATAGTCACGGTTCGTTTCTCCATATGCTTATACATATGTGCATTGTGGAGTAACTCATTCGTATGAAGGCCCTTAGAAGCGCAATCACTTAAGACTAAACGAAAGCGCCTATGGCCCCAAACCCCTATCCACGGCAGCCCCCCGATTGCCTTGTCGGGTTTTGTCAGGGCGGCGGTGCTTACTCCGACCCGTCGCAAGCGCACGGCGCGGTTTGCACCAAAGGCCCTGTATCTGGGAAGATGCATTCATGTCTGATCTGACGGGAAGGTTATAGGTTTTGGGAATGGGCCGTTTTCCCCTAATTTCCTCCCCTCCGGGCTCCTGTAGCTGTGAGGACGTCATGGTTCAACGGTTTGAAGCGTGGACAATTCTCAAAGCGACGATAAGAAGCTCCGCCATTCCACTATCCCTGTTGTAGCTGTAGCACGAAATAGCCTGCGGCAAAATCATACATTAAGGACGGACGTCTTGATTGTGGGTGGTGTGTAAGGTGTGAAAGCTTTCGTGGCTACTTCATACATGCCCGTACATGCACATGGACTGTGAGGCGTTTTGGACTACGCTTTGGAGTTGGGCAGGAAAGTCGGGTTTGCGGCTTGATGATGTTAAACCATGGTTCTAAACAAAAAGCCTTATACGTGACAAAAGTGAAATCATGATAAGAATTATAACAAAATCATGTTAAAACGCTTGAAATTAGCAATAACAATAACAATAGTAATGACCATAATGATACGACTGATGGCAATAAAACTGGTAGTACTACCAATAATGATAATAGTAGTAGTCGTCGTCGTAGTCGTCGTCGTCGTCGTAGTAGTAGTAGGTTAGTCAGTCAGTCAGTCAGTCAGTCAGTCAGCTAGCTAGCTAGCTAGCTAGCTAGGTAGGTAGTTAGTTAGTTAGTTAGTTAGTTAGTTGTAGTAGTAGTAGTAGTAGTAATCATAACAATACCAACAACAAGAGGAAGAGTCATTGCAACAATACTAACAATTGACAGACCAATAATGCGTTGTCTAAGTCTTCCACATGAGATATTAAAGTCTGCTAATGATGCAGGAAGCATGATACAGGTTGTTAGATGGAGAAGAAGAGATAGGGTTTAGGTTGTAGGGTCATCCATGCTGCATGTGTTATGCCTGAAGATGCACGGCTATTTTGGGGGCCGGCGAAGTCCCAGATTAACTTGCTTTTACTCTTTTTACTCCGATATGCGATTCGGGATTCAGTGCATACCACAGGTGTTTGAATTCTCAAAAGTAATATTCCCTTCATAGCCCCTATATTGTAGGACTATAGTTCAACACAATATACACCAAAAGCCTGCTCTAAGTAGGAAGGCTCCTATAGGTGAGTTGTTTGAGTTTGGAGCTCTTCAGTCCTATTCTTCGGAGGTGCAGAGACGCCACCACCGGTGGAAGAAGCGCCGGAGACAGATGTGCCGGAGAAGTCGGAAAAGAGGCTGGATTCATGGATTCGGGATTTGGGCATCAAGTCGCTTGGGCGTTGTTCTTTTGCCACTCCGATGACAGCCTTCTTACATAGTACATCTGCTTAACCTGCTGGTTACGCCTCGCTACGACAGCCCAACCCAGGCAAGCTTCCACTTAAACCCTAAACCCTAATATTGTCACATTTGGGTGTTCGGAGTTGGTTCAAGCAGCACAGTAGCGGTTTCGGGTTACCCAGGGCTTCCCGGTACCGAAATCATGAATTCCTGATTCTCTGATGTACGAATTCTGCAGAAAAGTGGGTTTAGGCTTTGGGGTTTAGGGTTTTGGACCTTGCAAAGGGCTCGGCAGTAGCCGGTCTCTCCGAAGCAGCCTCACCCTCTGAGCCCTTAAGAGGCCGATCCTGTCGACAGTGTGCACTTTGGGTAATATAGGGGCCTACATAATTACCAATACTACTTTGGGGATTCCTTATTATAACTGTATTATAAATGGGCCCCAAAACCCTATTAAAATTATTAAGGCCCCTATAGTAACGGGATGAGGGATGGAGTTTGGACCCCATGCTACCCCAAACCGCAATTTTGTACGGCAGTTTCATACCTGGGCGTCATGAAGAACATTGGAGAACTACCATTCCTCGCATCAACATCACGGTACGGTTGTCCCCGGTCTTCGTCCTAATATAACCCTGAAATCGATGCTTCGGGTACCGGTCAGGTCGGCTCAATCCGTCTGCGGTTTAGGGTTTAGGCTTTAGGGCGTTAGGGGGTTCAGGCTCTGGGGGTTTGGGGTTTAGGGTTTAGGCTTTAAGGGTTTAGGCTTTAGGCTTCAGGGGTTTAGGGTTGAGGGGCTTAGGGTTTAGAGACATGGAACCCCACATAGCCTGCAGCACTCGTAAAGGACGGTTGTCTATCGTCGCCCCCGAATCCCAGCCTAAAATCCCAGACCCCTGAAAGACTTAACCTCCGAACCGATAAGCCCCGAAACCCTCAAGCAAGCCGACCCTAAACCCTAAACCCTAAACTCCCTAAACCCTAAAAGACACTGCCTGAAAGTCCTGCCTTCTCGAGGTTGCCCCCCGCTCCTAGATGGCTTCTACGGGCCCTGCCGGGTGTAGGCCGGTTACTGTCGGTAACCTTAAAGGGTTTGTTAAAAGGGCTCTTTAAAGGGATCTATAAGGGTTCTATAAGGGGGGTTTTAGAGGCCCAGGGGACTTAGTAAGTCGGTTATAAGTAGGGTTGTAATGGGGTAACTCCATTTAGGGTACTTATACCTCTACTTATAACCTACTTACTAAGTCCCCTGGGCCTCTAAGTAGATCCAGGGATCCCTGTTGCTTTCTGGTGATTCGGGGTTTCTTTGTCCTTTTTAGAGCGCCCACCGAGAAGGATCTTTGTGTTGTCCTTCCAAGCAGGGACCCAGGCAACGCCAAACCGAAAACCAAGCATGCTAGCAATAAGAATAATAGTAGTAACACTACTACTCAGAATACTAACAATGAGAAGAAGAACAACGGTATTACTACGGTAATACTACTATTCTGGTCTTCGGCATTGGCGTAGACTCTGTGATTCGGACCTGGAGTATAGAGGTTTAGGCGTTTAGGGTGTAGGCCCACCCCTTCCCATTTCCTGAAAATTATCAGTGATGGACGAGTGCCGAGCTGGTATAGGATTTTAGGGTTCAGGCAATATTGGGTTGAGGGTTTGGGTCCTACAGCATAGGCCTAAACTCTAAAGCTCAAGCAGTTGATGCCATGGGAGCCCGGACTTGACTTAGATTTGTTGGGTTCGGCTCTGGCAAGATTTGTCACACGATGGTACAGTCGATCCTGCCCTGATTTGCTCAGCGCATGATTTGATGCCAGACCCTAGGCCCCCTGAAACGCAAACCCTAGGCGTAGCGTGGGCGAGACCCAAGCTGCTTCCGAAAGCGAGGTAAACCTCGATACCCTCAAGGGTGTAGGGTTTAGCCGGGGCAGTAAGCAATCATAGCCGTAGTGATCGTTCGAGTAATGGCGTACTGACGATATTTGTAAGTCAGATAGTAGACTAATATGGCAGTATTTCAGCAACACTAGCGTAGGAATCTGGATTTTTAACAGGCATGGCGAGCAGTCACAATGATAATGGACAGACTGTAACCGTAGCTAAGTATTATGATAACACTAACAAAAAAGACAAAATACATCAACAATAACCTTGGCCATGATATCACTAATAGTACCAATAGTAGTAATTAATAGTAATGATAACATTAATACCAAGAATATTAATAATGAAACTAATAGGCACAATATAGTAACTATATAATGCTGCTAACAGTAGCAATAACTGGTGTCTTCAGGCCCATCTTCCCGAAGCCCGACACCCCAAAACCCAACCGTATGAGAAGAGGTAAGAGGTGCTTGAAGAACCAAGAAGAACTAAACTTACCTTTGGTTAGTAGGGAATGGAGAAATGGGGTGGTGCAATTACAACTGCCATTACCACCATTCTTCCATTCCCTACTAACCAAAGGTAGGTAAACCCCTAAACCCTAAACCCTAAACCCCCAACCCGAAAATTGCAAAGGCTTGGTCGGTGGCTTCCTGGGCGGCTTGTCCGGCCCTTGGATCTGTCCGGGCGACAAAGGGACGGCGTAGGGTTCATGTCTAACAGAATCTGCTTGTATGTGTGTATATACATATATATATATAATTATATATATACATATATATATATATACATAGACATCCATATTCAAAGAGGGAGTAGTTGAGGTAATCATGGTGGTGGTAGTGTAGTTGTGGCAGCAGCAGCGGAAGGGGGTCGCAGCAGCGGTCGCTGTATAAGGAGTTCGCAAGAAGCCCCGCAGCCGAATGCCAAATGCTCATCCTGGCATGTTGCCCAGCGTTTCGCACCTGCTCAGCGCATGTGCACAAGGGCCATCAACGCACAGGACCCACCAATCCTGCGAACTCAAGTCGGACAAGCCCCGAACTTGCCCGGACCCAAATCGCAACAACGAGGGACACTCGACTCGACACGAGCATTCTGAAGCCGTATTTGTGGCAAACCTGGGCTCAAAAGTAAAGCCAAAGCCCTGCTGCCGAACAGGTTCAGTAAGGAAAGAGTCTCCTAACTTGTGTGGTCCCCCAGGCAAAAGAGCTCTTGAAACAAGGGTCCCTGGATAAGGTTCCGGCTGATTCTAAACAAAGCCCCGTCTTGAGGTGTGGCATGAATGGGCCACCCTTCATCCTGCTTACGGCAATCACGGGTCTCGACAAGGCTGATTTGTTGCTGTGCAGAGGGCAGAGCTTGAAGGCTTGACTTCTCCGTTCAGAGTTGCAGAGCTTGAGCTTGTGAAGGCTCAACCCCACTCCTGCCTTAATCTGATCTTAAACTAAACCCTCAGCGCCATAGGTGATCTGGTTTCACCGAGACCTTCGCCTTCTCACTTAACTGCGCTACACCACTTCGGATTCAGAAACTGCACCAGGGTTTAGGGTCTAAGTTTTCGGGGGTTGGAAGCAGACCTCCGGGTCCATGTACCTATGTGTAATATATATATATATATGTATGTATGTATGCATGCATGCATGTATGTATATGTATATGTATATGTATATGTATATGCACACATATATGCATGCATGTTGTATTTCATGTGTGTGTACATATACATATATGTGTACAACTGTATACATACCTACATACGTACGTACATACATACATGCATACCTACATATATATATATATGTATATAGCTATATGCCCGCCTCATGCTTACCATCTGGTTATGTAGGATTCCCCTTTAAGCCAAAGTACATACTGTGTAGGTACAGGGACCACACGGCCAAGAACTCTGAGCTCAATTGTTCGTGTAAAGCTCGACGACCTCAACGCCCTAAGACGCTTGGACTTCTCAAAACCATCCTGAACCCTCAAAATCTTAACTCCTGAACCCTAACCCCTAAACCCAAAGATGCAAGCCCTAAACTGTACATGCATACATACATACATACACACCTAGGTACATACATATATACCTACATACACATGGGAAATAGATCTATGCAAATGGATGTGTGTGTGTGCATACATACACACCTAATCCCTCCAGGTGATCGCTCGCAACGTCTTCCCTATGGGACAGGCCGTTGAGGTCATGCCCCCAGGGCCTTGGAGAGTCCGTGTGAATTGGGGGTTTTGGAGGTCTATGGGTTTAGGGTTTAGGGTTTAGGGAAAGCTCGAGTTCGGACTTTTTTTAAGGAGTTGGGTTCTTTTGGGACTTTGGGGTGCAAGGCTGCGGGTGCGGGCTCCAGGGTTTAGGGCCTCGTTTAGACTTTCGCAGGTCTCATGGCTACGAGTTTTGTTGATGCTTTGCATGGATTTTTACAGCAGGCCATTGTGTTTGACCGGGTGCAGTTGCCCTTAAGCCCTAAGCTAGAAATGCTGCTGGGAGGTATGTGGCTCCCGCAACACACCTCAAAGGTTTTCTCCGGGGTTGTTGTGAGCGAGCAGAATTCTAAAAGGCCGTTCGCTCAAAGGCACAATACAAACGCTAGAAAGGACAACAACAGCTCCAAACACGGACACGGAACACTATATCATGAGCCGCACATGGCATGCCTTCTCCTAGCCCTCTATCCAAAACGCAAAGTGCTCTAGGGGCTGAGGCTTCATGAATCTAGCCCTGAATCCTAAGCTTCAACTGGAGGTCTGGACTTTCCGGCTGCCGATGCTGCTGGTTCTGGGCAGAATACAGCCGTCCGGTCCTGTTTGGGGTCTAGGCCTCTTTCAAATTGCGTCAGCTGCTTTCTGTGGGCTATTCGGGCCTTACAGTATACACCCTTCTTGTGCACAAGACCCTACAACATCCTCGTCAGTAGCGGACATACCCCAGTCTCCATATCTCAAAATACCTATAATGTCACGAAAGACCTTAATTCCTAATGTCAGAAAAGACCTTGTCCGTCGCGTTTGCGGGACTTGCTAGACCGGTACCCAAAACCCTCAACCTTATCAACCCTAAACCCCAAAATCCCTAAACCCCTAAACCCTAAAATCCCCGTAGGCTCTGAGTACTCAAACCTTATCAACCCTAAACCCCAAAATCCCTAAACCCCTAAACCCTAAAATCCCCGTAAGCTCTGAGTACCAGGTTGGTGGACGCCCACCTCTACGTGGTCAGCAGCTGGGCTTTGGATTGACCTGCTACAACCAATGGCCAAGGTAGGGTTCAGGGTTTAGGGTCTCTAAATTAGAGTCCCTACAATAGGATCTTTCTGTTAGTGGGACGGGGTTTTGGGGTTGGTGCTTCAGATCTGTGGCAGTTCAAGGATCTTTGGCGGAATGCAGGGCCGCAAGCGGTAAAACGAGAAGCACCTGTGGGCATGATGCTCCAATCGGAGCTGTTATATCTTCCTTGTTGCGTGGGTGCCTGTGACAGCAGTCGGTTTGTGAGGACACAAATGGGCACAATCACAGGCTCGTCGTTTCGGGGGAGCTTCTGTCGTGGTGCCATGAAGGAGTCTATTGCAGGCAGAACACCAAGCAAGATTCTCGCAATACAGTAGGCGCCTCAAGCGTCGCTACTTTTCGTAAAATCGAAGTTTCAGGGCACAAGCAAACCCTGCTATAGACCCGAAATTATGCGATCAATAGTAAGAGGGCAGTCAAACGGGACCTCTAATTTCAAGAACCACCCCCCCAAAAGGGAAAAACTCTTGCATGCGTATGGTGCAATGCCCAGAAACATGTGGAACACATGTGCGGCCTTCAAGAACTGTTCATACAGTGCTCTTGTAATCCGCGCGTTGTGTCAAGACACGTAGCATGCCATACCCCTAAGCCTTCTTAAGGGTGATGTTTGGACTAAGTGTGTATACTGCTTGCAAGGATGCAAAAGTCTAAGCCCGATTGTGGGTTGATCGATCTTGTGGTACAGACCCCTAATATAACCCTAAACCCTCAAACCTCTAAAGCCCCAAGCCCTAAACCCTAAACCCAGCCCGAAGAGCCGCCATAGTCATAGTCCAACGTGCGGCCCTGCACACCACTCAGATCCTAAATCCTTTTTTAACGCTTAGACACATCCACTACCTTACTTGTAACTTGCCACCAAAACTTACAGTAGGTAATGGTCGCTTAGGTATGGCTTGCATCTCAATTGCACAGCTGCGAGCCATAGTCTAAGCCTAAGCCCTAAAATATTGAAACGTCGGAGCCGACAACCCAAAACCCACGCCTTGTAAGCACTCAAGCCTAATCCCTTAAAGCCAAAAGCCTATCTTATAAGCCTGTACCCCAATAGAACCCGTATTCAACCCTCACGGAGCCCGTTTGAAACCTTCAACTGCAACCCTAAAATGTATTATATAGTAACATAGTAGCTAAATATCCAGTAATATTGTTCACTTCTCCTTATATATATATACATACACGCTATACTATACTATACCCCGAAACCCGTTTCGAACCAATACGGCCCCTATGTCACTGTCCCAGGCTTTCTCGCCGGATCGTTGGGTATCTCGGCGGATTTTTTCTTCTTGGGGGTGTCGGGCAGTTTACCCAAAGGGTCCATGTACCCAAAAAGTATATACTTTGGCCGAAAAGTAGTCTCTAGTTGGGTACATTGGGGCCCAAGTATATACTATTTGGTTACATGGACCCTTGGGGTTAAGGATTAGGGCTGCTATCAGGGTGCCGCCCCTCGTGCCCACGGTCTCACCTTTCTTCTGCCTAAGTAAGTAACTGTAATGAGGCTGCATCCTCGAGCATAGAGCTTGCAGCTTTGCACCTTCGGTGCTTCGGTCTTCAAAGGGTGTTTGTTCATCTATGGTGCGTAAATATTTTCAATTTTGTTTGTTACTGCAAGGTGTGGAGCGGTGACTATTGCGGCGAGGGTTTGCTAAGTCGGCGTATATTCCCAAACGGTGACCCCTAAATCGTCGGCCGTGCATGTTGTGGCCCTAGACGGCGAAACCTACTTGGAGCGCTTCACTGCAGGCTTATGGGCCGGCAATGCTCTAGCGCCGCTTCTCGGCTTCTTTCAGGACCATGGAGATCTGCAGGAAGCAAGCTTTGTGCGTGTGTTGGCTTTAAGAACTTACGGTTTGCGCATGTCGAGACCATTGTCTACCTGGGGTTGCCCTATCTCCGTAAAGCACGTGACATTGAGGGGGCCTTCTCCCTTCTGTTTGGGAAAAGTTTGGGGTCTTGACCTATACCCCGCAACCCTGTTGTCATTAGCAAGGCCCCTATACTGAACCCTGAAATTGCAGTACAAATGTATTGAGGAACCCTCGGGAAGAGTATTACTGATGACCAGCTTTCTCTATGAAACTCGTTTCCCAAGTCACTCCCACACGCCGAAGCTGCTTCAGTGAGGTACGTGTCACAGCGCTGGTTCGAACGAGCTTTGCTACTTTTCTTGGTGCCACCCCAGACAGCACATGGACAGTTGGTATGGGGTGTGTTTCTTGCAGTTTTGACACGAACTAGTGCAGCAACTGTTGAGTTTTTTTAGGTTGGGTTTACTGAGCAACATAGAACGTGTTGAGTAGGTCAGTGTTTGTCATGCTGGCAGGTTTTCTAGGCTTGCTGTTCATGGTCTTTGTTTTCCCTCAGCTTGGACTACATGTCTCGGGGGTTCCTTATTATAGTTATAGCATAATGGGCCCCGAAACCCTATTCTAATTGTTAAGGACCCTATATTAAATATTAAGAAAAGTGTGCGTGCTTTAGTTGTCTTTGGCCTGTCGTTCGGTGGAACACCAGGCCACCCAGGTCCTCGATTCCTGTGGATACCCCTGGGCTCCATAGTAGTCCCTTTTAGGGGCTCATATTTAGAATCCTTGTAGGTACTCCAAAAAAGGAACCATTATGGAGCCCATGGATGAGCTACGAAGAGGAGTCCAAATCCTGAACCCAACATCCGAAATCCTAGACCCTTGAACCCTTAAACCTCTTAGCCCTACCCAGAGAGCCCAATACCCCTTAATTAAGGAATATGGCTTAAATCATAATATGATGCCCTATATAATTTAAGCCATATTCCTTAATTAAGGGGTAGTTCCCCTAAACCCTATACATCCCTTAAAGGAACCCTAGGTATTCCTTAATTAAGGGGTATTGGGCTCTCTGGGTAACCCCCAGGCCGAAACCGCTCAACCTTCCAAGTGCCTAGCCATCCTCAGCTTCGCCAGTATTTTCCACGAAGAGCCGCCGAATCCACGAAAAGCCGAAAGAATAAAGCCCATGCGTGTGAACAAGTTGTTAAGAGTGTATAGAGCCTAAACTCAGCAAGAGAGACCAGAGCGCTAAACCACGAACCCGAACTAGAAATTCGAGATCCACTTTTAGACTTGGCACCAAAAGGTGCTCTCCTCGCTGAGCGTGCTGGGCATTTTCGAAGGCTTCTGGCGAGTTTAGGGTTTAATTAGGGCTAAGTGTTACTAGGTCATTGAAAGTTGTGTAATTATCTACTTACTCTTAAGGGGTCATATCATGAGTCATATCTACGACTATTTCTGAAGGGGTTTCAAGGTCGTCAAGCGAGGTCAGTATACCAGCATAGTCAGTACAGTTCGATTTGTCTAGGATGTTTGGCATTGGCATGGGGATCGGTTGTTAATGTCGGCGGCATGCTGCCGCCGCGCAGCCAACACCAACATGCATCAGTGTACCCTTTCGGGGTATTTTCATGATATGATATTGTTCCACCATGGCTTATCTAAACCTTATAATAGTTTGAGTGGTTGAGCAATTGGCAAAGTGAGTCATCTTCCGCGTAATAGCTTCGACGGAGTGTTGCTAGGAACTGGTACCGTAACTGGCTAACTAGTAGCGGTTTAGGCTTTATAGGGGTTCAGGGTTTAGGACTAGTAATCTACTCACTTCTAGAACTTGATGTCGCGCACAATGTGTCTCAGTTGCCTCCTGTATCAGAAAAGCCCTACAGTCTTTGTTGAGTTCAAAACCCCAAAACCCAAAACGCTGAACCCCTAAACCCTAAACTAGAGCTGAGGTGGGTTTTGGAGAAGAACTATGGCATGGCATAGGGGTCTAGAAACACGAGCTCCAACCCCGAAAGAAACCAGCAAAGCCTGAACGGTGCATTTCGATGTTTTTCTTTTCACATTTTCTGTTATATGGTGCAAGTGGTACTTTTTGGCGAAGATGTTTCAGGGGCTTCAACGGGTCAACCGGGTAGAAAGCAGACCTTTAACATCTATAGACTTCACACTTTAAGCCCCTCAGAAGCCCTTGCTGATGGAAACCCCTCTGCTTCATAGGCACGTGACGCGATTTCCAAAAACAGGAAGTGCGTAAAGAAGCTTGAAGTTTCAGGTCAGAGGCTCTGCTTCAGAAGATCTACAGAGACGAGAGCTTCCAGCTTCTGGCACAAACCGATGCTGCGTACAGTTCTTGCGGAGAGTTTCAGGGGCACGGTAGAGGTCCGAACAATTAGCTTCAGTATCCCCTGGTAGCCCTTAACATAGTTCTAATATAATGGGCACCCAAACCCTTGTCTAGCCTCTTTGTTAAACCCTTGCAATACCTCTCATAGTAACCCTCATGGCAACCCTGAAATGAACTTTAACAGGAACCCTATTCTAACTATTACGGCTCCTATATTGCACAGTATGTCCTTCTAGTATTGCCTTAAAGGCTTAAAGGAACCCGAAAAACAAAGGGACCTAAACCCTAAACCCCTAAACCCCAAACCCCCAAACCCCTAAACCCCTAAACCCTTAAACCCTAAACCCCAAACCCCAAACCCCTAAACCCTAAACCCCTGAACCCTAAGACCAAGGGGGGGTCTTCTGGGCTGTAGATGTCAGGCCGCCCAGAGAGCATCTTTGCCTTGGCGGCCTCAGCCATGGTGTCGGGAGCACGTCACTGGGTGAGTCCTGGGGTTGAGTTTGGTTTAGGGTTCAGATTTTATGGTTTAGGGTTTAGGGTTTAGGGTTCAGATTTTATGGTTTAGGGTTCAGGGTTTAGGGTTCAGGGTTCAGGGTTTAGAGTTCAGGGTTTAGGGTTGGGTGAGTCATAGGGTTGAGAGTTGAGTGGTGGGAGTAAGAGTAGTGGTGACAGTAGGAGTAGGAGGAGGAAGGGGAGGAGTAGTAGACGTAGCAGTAGCAGTAGTACCAGCGACACCCTAGTCATCATCGCCAACATCAGCCGACTGATGAACATGACAGTTCTAAGTCGTTCTTTGTATGAATACATATATATATATATACCTTCACATGTGTGACAGTTAATAGTTTCCGTTCAAGCGGTCTTTGTAGTGAGGATTCTTTTAGGACTGCCGATTGAGCGTTGTCCTTGTAGTAAGGACTCTACTATCTTATCGAGGCCCCTACTTCTGCCCACCTCCGAGGAGTGTACTTACAAGAAAGCGCTGAAGAGAAAGTCAACCCAAGAAAAACCTTTTCCGAGCTGCCCTAGTTAGGTGTCACAACACCTAATTCATTATGCAGATGTAGCAGCTTGCTGTCTGTCTTGAGGCCCCATATACAGCCCGAGATACCCCAGGCCTTAATTCAACTCTAACCTCTGGCCCCGAAGCTCCCTGAGATCCGAACACTCTAGGTTTGCTCTGCGCCTGGCATCATGGAAGGAAAGCTCACACCTGATGTGAGCCCCGATTGCAGTTGACATGTCTTTACGGGCGGGGTATAGTAGGGTTTGGTGAGTATATGAATGATGAGGTGTACAAGCAGTCTGCCTGGGTGTCAGAAGTCTATGAACAGTACCTCTGCAGCAGGGCGGGTAAGCTTTAACTTGTCTTGCTTTCACATGCTATTAGATGAAAAGGTCGGCTTCTTCCGGGCCGAACTAGGGTACCTACTTGGCTACTTGGAGTGTCAGGCTTAGCGGCATGAAGGGGTCTTGGATACAAAGTTTTGAATACAGGGCCTTAGGCGTTTGAGTTCATGCACTTCGAGCCCACGTGTAAAGAGGTTACCCTAAACCTCCAGTTACCTATATAGTAGGTTACTGCGGCCCATTGTATATGGTTAGTATCCTACTATTCAGGTTACTGGAGCCATAGGGTTAGACTTCGGCAAGTTTACTTTGCTGTTTTCTCTGGCTCTTTGCGTTGGTTTGGGGCCTTCAGATAGAATTCGACTTTTTTCTCGATTGTCTTGAGTGGGGGCTAGCATTCCCCACGGGCTCCATAGCAGTTCCTTTTTGGGGTTCATATTTAGAACCCTATAAGGTCGCCCCAAAAAGGGAACTACAATGGAGCCCATGGGTACGCTATACCTGTATTGAGCACCCCGGGGGAGCGCTGTTCCAATCAGTCAGACCCTGTAATGGGTTTAGAGTTTAGGGTTTAGGGGTCGGGGTTTAGGGTTTAGGGCAGGGGTTAGAGTTTAGGGTTTAGGGGTTTAGGGTTTAGGATACCTTGCTTAGAGGCCCAGGGGACTTGGTAAGTAGGGTTATAAGTAGGGAAAGCACCCTAAATGGAGGTACCCCAAGTATGACCCCATACCTGTAAGCTACTTACTAAAGCCCCCGGGCCTCCACTTCTTCCCAGTCTGCAGGTTCCGGTTTATGGTTTAGGGTTGGTTTAGGGGTTTAGGGCTTTAGGGTTTAGGGTTTAGGGGTTTAGGGTTTAGGGTTTGTTGAGACTTGTGGCATTTGCAGATTTGCAATTCGGGGATTCGTTTTGCGGGAGCTTCTGAGAAGCGAAATCATCATTACATAGCTAAATACATATATATATATACATATGTACACATTTGCACATACATACACATATATTATATGGATATGTGCATATATATATGTCGTTTAGTAGTCACTACTTGTGGACAGAGAGAGAGAGAGAGAGAGAGCGAGAGAGAGAGAGAGAGATAGAGAAAACAACAACAGTCAGGGAAGGAGGGAGAAGGAAAAGGAGGTGGAAACCGATCACAGTGGGCCGGTAGATGCCAGCGCACTTGACCAAGGCTAAAGCCTGGGTGCACCCATGCCCTCGAGATCGGGACTCGTACCTGCAGTCGGCTTTTCCACGATGGGGCGGAAGGAGGACTGTCAAGCGATCATAATCAGAAGCTAGTATGAGATTATGTATGACGGCTGCTGTAAGAGATACAATACCGGTTGCTACAGGGTCTACTATACGGGCTACGAATTAGAAATCAAAAACCACCTAAGTTTGCAAAGGTGAACATGCCACGGCTTTGGGGCGTTGGAGCCGTCTCAGATTGCCAGAATTGGGCACAGGCTTCGCAGACTTCGGAAGTGCATAGATTAATTAGGGACATGAAAAATTAAAATATGGTTTACGGTTAAGCACTATATGCTTACAGAATAACGGTTACCACAATATCTAGTACCATGTTACATGTTCTTTGTTTCAGCGTTTGTGCCAGGAAGCACAAGATCTTCGAGGACGTCGCTGGATGTTCTGTGATACGTGGGTTGTTGTCGCAAGTCTGATGCCACTCGAACTGACTATTCGGCAACATAAACAGCATGGTTCTCCTCAAGTACGGCACTGGTTCCTGAACCCTAAATCTCTAGACCTTCATTAATACCTACAGCTCTACACCATAAACCCCTAAAGCCGTGAGGCATAAAGCCCCAAACCCCGAACCCGAAATTGGGACAGCAGCTCCGTGACTTCGAAGAATTTCTCTGACTGCCTGGCCAAAGAAGTTCTGAATGCCGGGCCTCCAACTGCGTGTGCGAGGACAAAGCTCTTGGGCATCTGGGGGTTTGTAGCTTCAGGGCTGTGGCGCTTTCGAGTCGGAGAAATCGTTCCTACCATCTTCGGTCCCTAACTTAGTAGCTGAGTGGATACACTTTACACTTTTTGGGATAATATTACCCACTATAAAACTAAAAGTGTACACTTTTGGGGGGCTTATGAACTCAGCAACTAAGCTAAGCCCCAATCCCTAAAGCCTAGAAGCCAGTCCCTGCAGACCCAAACTCCTGAAGCCCAAGAGGATGCTTGGTTGATGGGTTTTTGGGGTTCAGCTGACACACTGAGCCAACGGCCTACTGTTGTATCCCAGGCCACGATTGAACACTGACCGCAGAACTGTTTGGTAACATAGCGCTAACTGCAAAGGCTCCGTTGTGTTGCCGTAGTTGGCGTGCGATTGTAGCCACTGTGACGGCTCGGCTTCTGTCGCTTTAAATACCGGTGTTGTGGGGTTGGTGTTATATAACGCTGGTGGTGATGCTGCTGATGCTACTACATGTCTGCTCCCGGTCCTGGTCTTGCTCCAACTCCTGCTTTTGCTCCTCCTGCTACTCCTGGTCTTACTGCTCCTCACTCCTCTCCTGCTGCTTGGCTTCCTACTTCCTACTCCTGTAACTCACGGGCCGAACCGCACTCCTACTCCTACTCTTAATCTCATTCCCACTACTACTGTCGCGATCACTGTCACCGCAAAGGTCACGGTCACGACCTCTCTCGCTCTCACTTTCGCGATTGCGATAATGGCTCACAATCGCTATTACCATCAATCCTCCTCCTCCTCGTCCTCCTGGTACTTCGACTGCGCTAAAGCTACCACCTCTTCTACTTGTGCCTCTACTGCTACTGCTGCTTGTGCTGCTTCTGCTGCTGCTGCCCCTGCCTGCTGCTACAGCTACTGTTACTGCTCCTGCTCCTACACTGCCGCTGCTACTGCTGCTGCTGCTAGTACGACTACGACTACGGCGATGACTACTACTGCTACTACTGCTACTGCTACTACCACCACTTCCAATGGTAGTGGTACGGCTCATAATGACTATCGTGTGTTGAGCAGGTCTCTGGTGTCGTGGGCCAGGCAGGTGACAAGCTGGAGTTCCAGCAACCCGGCCGCACATGCACTGACCTCGGGGCTTTGAGGGATCAGAGTATGAAAGTTTAGGGTTTACGGTTTCAGGCTGTAAGACGGAGGCTATCCAGATTTCAGGGGGAAGTTCATAGAGATCAGACAACTTTAAACGTATCTTTCCAAGTCTTTTCCGAGGGTGAGGGTAGAGGGTAGGCTTGGATCATTGCTCACCATGCGTTTGGGGGGCTGAGGGGAGGGGCATGTTCTGTTTCGTAATTTCTGTATTTGGTTTGAGGTTTCGCTGCTGAGACAAGCGAGAATCCCCTTTCTAGTGATTTGCTGAGCAGTTGTGCTCGAACTGCTAGGCACAAAACACGGAATAAGAGAGCTACAGGAATGTCTCAGGACTTTTAACATGCTATACTTATACCTGAACATATACTATTACTAGTTGTTTCGGCCCTGTAGCACACCTAACTGTTTTTGCCTGCGTTGGAGGCTTGTTTGCGAATGCAAGACAAAGGCGAATCCAACAGCTTCGGTTCGGGTGGATTTTCGAAACGCTTCCGGGGTCAGCAAGAATACGGATGCTCCTCTAGTCCTAGAACTTGTCGTTTCACTTGGCGATTCTCTGAATGTGGCTCGGACCCCGAACATGGAACGATCCACAGTGTGGTCTCAACATTTCTCAATCTACAGACCTAAACCCCAAACCCTGAGGTACTTGAGGTTGGCTGATTGGACCAGCGGAACCATCACAATGACTGACATTTGCCTCACCCCGCAGGCCCGGTTTCTGTACATTAGGGTCCAGGGGTTTGGGGTTCAGAACCTTCCAAGTGTTTGGTGTTTTGGTTTCAGGGTTTAGGGTTTGGGTTGTGGGTTATGGATTTCATCGAATGTCTTGAGACCCCCAGCGACAGACAAGTGCTGGGCAGAACATTTTCCCGTACGTTGTCTGGGGTGCTTGGATTTTGCTTTGCCGGAGCCATGTGTGTACGTTGCCTATTCAACCCTAAGCCCTAAACCCTAAACCCTAAACCCTAAAAACCCTAAACCCATCTCAAGCCTACGCCCAAGGCCTAAAAGCCTAGAAGCCATACTAGAAACCCTGTGGGCCGAACCCCGGAACCCAAGACTGACACTTGTGGATTTCTTATTTAGGTGTCCTTCATTCACGGTACCAGCATTTGGTTTCTGCGCAGTGAGCCGATGGTGGGATGTGACTCCCCGCACTTGAACCGTGAAGATTAAAGGTTTGGGGTTTGGGAGGCTGTACATGCTGAACCGGCCCCACCGTGGTTGTTTGGCTGTCTAGCTGTTGCCGACCCAATTCTTCTTGCTTCTCATCAAGGAACAAGGATACCGGTACGCAGTGTTTATTCTTGCAAGGGTCTCTCAAGGACATTCTGTCCGAAGTGATCTGAAGCCCCGTTCAAACCTAAAAGGAGCCCTAAAACCTAAACCCTGAGGGTCTACCTGGACCCCAAATAACCTGCCTTTTTAAGGACTTATATAAGGAAATCATAATAAGGAACCCTAAAAAGGTAGTTTTTTTAGGGTCCAGAAAAGGTGTAGAGTTCGCGGCTTCGGCTTCGGGTTTAGGCTGCGAATCTAAGGACATTGGGGTTCGAAGCTTTCGCGCTTCGTATCTTGC
This sequence comes from Symbiodinium sp. clade A Y106, assembly GCA_003297005.1. NCBI lineage: Eukaryota > Dinophyceae > Suessiales > Symbiodiniaceae > Symbiodinium > Symbiodinium sp. clade A. Next base: position 64,550 of record BGNK01000682.1, on the reverse strand, counting down.
GTTCGAAGCTTGGCCTCGGGTATAGGATTTAGGGCTTAAGGTTTAGGGTAGCCTGTACTCCCGAACCCGAAAGTGTACCTCCCAGTCGACACTAAGCAGAGAGCCCGCAGGCCCCGAGCTTTCAACTCAGAGCCCAGAACCCGAAGCCTCAAACCCTAAGCGATACCCTTTGTACGCCTTCAGCCTTTAGACCCTTCAACTTGCAATCTCAAGCCCCATAAACCTGCTAGCCCGAAGCTGGAAAGCCTGCCAGTCCAAATTACAAGTTCCGAAGGACCCAAGGTTTGTTGTTTTAAGAAGGCTCATAGCCCGAAGCCCTACTCCAGTTGCCATGTGCCCCTCTAAGTACTCCTAAACGCTACACGAAACCCTAAACCCAAAGAGTCCGGGGTTTCGAGCTGAAGCCCTGCCAGTCCTGCGACAACTACCAGTGCCCCAGCCATTCGAAGTCCAAGGGCGCAGGCCTGCACTAGCTCGGTGTACAATCTGGCTTAAGGTTCTTCCTGAATATGATTTCAGGGGTGCTTGGGCCGGGGATGGAGGCTTTAGGCAATCCTGGTCTGATTCTTGAAACTTTGTGGCAATGGCCTGTCTGGCTTTGGGGCATTTTGCATGAATCACGGGTTTAGGGTTTAGGGTTTGGGGTATTGAGTGGTCATAAGCTGGGAGGTCTACGTAGTGCACCTCGGGTTGTCCTAACGGCACCCTAAACCCTATAAGACCCAAGCCGCAGTAACCCTGTGTGCCATTCCGCTCTAAGACTCTAAGTAGGTTTGCCTAGAGTCAAACTTGAAAGTACATGCCGAACTGCAAGCCAGAAGCCAAAGCTTAAGACCTAAACCCTGACAGCCTGAACCTTAAAGCCCCAAATCAAGGGGCTCCGAATCCAGGACGGGTCGCTCTCCGGATACCACCATCGGATCACTCAGAATTGAAACTTGAACACGATCCAGAATCCCTTTACATCGTCAGAATGGTGGCATAATGAGTCCATCTAGCGGATTGGCAGTGGTGTCGTGGTGGTGGTGGTGGTGGCAGCAGTAGTAGTACTAGTAGCTGCAGCAGTAGTGGTAGTAGTAGCAGCAGCAGTAGTGGTGCGTGGTCGTCGTCGTTGTAGTCGTCGTAGTAGTCGCAGTAGTCGTCGAACTCGTAGTAGCCGTAGCAGGCGTCGTCGTAGTAGTAGTCGTAGTCGTAGTCGTAGTAGCCGTCGTAGTAGTAGTAGCAGTAGTAGTAGCAGTAGTAGTAGCAGTAGTAGTAGTAGTAGTAGTCGTAACAGCAGCCGTATGAGCATTGACCGCAAGATTGAAAGGCTTTGAAAGGGACCTCGTAAAGAAGTACTTAGAAAAGCCCTGGCTCGTCAAAGGGCACTGTCGGAATCCTTGAACTTTAAGCCGAAAGCCGATAAGCAGAGGAGGCTAGCGACCGTAGGAAGAAGCACCAAAAGCACCTGGGAAGAAAATTGTCTTTGTTTTTTGAAAGGCAAACCCCAAACCCTCAACCCTTGGCTGCAGGCCTCTTCGGCAACTCTGAGGCCGATTGTTGCCAGAGGCGCATCTGCGAGGCCTGCCTTCCCCCAAAGCGTCCTTGGTACTGTTACGGGGGATACTTCCCCAAATCGGTTTAGAGTTGAGGGTAATAGTGATTCCTAACATGCCCTAAACCTTAAACCCTCAACCCTACTTGGCCTTCAGGCGGGCTCGGAGTTCGGGTCAAGGGTTTAAGGGTCGAGAGAATTCGTAATGGCATCCCCCTAGATATAGTCCTTAATACACTTACGTTTGATATAGAGGGTTCGGATTTAGGCTTTACGATTCAGGCTGAGCCTTTGGGTTTTGGGGTTGGCTTTATCGGGCTTTCAGGGTTTAAGGTTTAGGATTCAGGGTTGGTAAGGAGTTTGGACTTTTGTGTTTGTGTTTTTCAGTGGGTGGTAATTAGCCATGATTTAGGGGAAAGAGACTCCCAGTATCCTTCAGGAAAAGGGTTCTTTATAGACGGAGCCTCCTGGATTTGAGGGTTTTGATGCTTCTGGGTTTTAGGGCAGCAGGATGGATGGTTCGCTGAAAGTGTGTGGACGGCGACCTTCTCGCCAATGTCAGAGGGTCCTAGGTTCTGCAATGGGGGATACGGGATACTTGTGCAAGTCATATTAGTAACTCCCAACATAGAAACCTTACATTCTGATATGTATATGTATATATATATAGAGCTACTTAAGACCCTTAGGGAATGTCAAGCATCTCCACAAGTACAGCCCCGGAGGGACAGCCGCACGCTGCCCCATTGTGAAGACGAGCTCAAACCCCGGATATAGAAAGTGCTCGGCTGTTCAGGCCAATTAGTAAGACTTCTTTCTTCCGAGCTGTAGTTTCCAGCCCTAAATTTAATTTAAAAGCCCCTATATCATAGAGGGCCTTTTTGAACATTTGTTTCTACCCTGGCAAATCCTCTTAAAGAGCCCTTACAGGAACACTACTCTACTGCTAGGCCGAAACCCAAAATTCGAGAAGTCGGGTTGTCCACCCTCGGCATCGCCAGGAAGAGAAGGTCGAGTGCCCTGCAGGGAAGTACGAGAAGCACGCCAACTATGCCACTTTGAAGCATACGAACTCAGGTGTGAGGTTTTTAGAGTTAGGGTTTAGGGTCTTTGGGATCGCGGAAGCCTGATAAATAGATAAATGTCATCGCCACATGCAGGGATTTTTTGGGGGGAACCCTAAACCCTAAACCCCAAACCCTAACTCCTAAACCCTAAACCTGAAACCCTAAATCCTAAACCCTAAACCCCAAACCCTAAATCCTAAACCCTAAACCTTAAACCCTCAATCCTAAACCTTAAATCCTAACTCCTAAACCCTAAACCTTAGACTCTCAATCCTAAACCTGTATAAAACCATAAATCCTAAACCCTAAACCGCCGAAGTCGTCAAGTCCAGGCTGCTGTGTCCGGTCTCTCCGGGTTCCCGGCTTGAAGCCGCTCGGGGCTCTAGGGTTTACTATGGGGGCTAACAGGGTTTAGGGTTCTAGGGTTCTAGGGTTTAGGGTTTAGGGTTCCAGGGTTCTAGGGTTTAGGGTCTAGGGTTCTAGGTTCTAGGGTTCTAGGGTTTAGGGTTCTAGGGTTCTAGGGTTTAGGGTTTAGGGTTCTAGGGTTCTAGGGTTCTAGGGTTCTAGGGTTTAGGGTTCTAGGGTTCTAGAGTTTAGGGTTTAGGGTTCTAGGGTTTAGGGTTTAGGGTTCTAATTACCTATACTATTGTGGGGGGGTTCCTTATTATAAGGATAGTATAATGAGCCCCAAAACCCTGTTCTAATTGTTGAGGTCCCTACAGTACTACAGTAGAGGTTTAGGAAAGTTTAGGGTTTGTTCGGGGGTACACTAAATTGCTCACGCTGCGGTTCAGAGCAGGTTTCGCTTAACCTCGTATCAGCTTCTTTGTATCGGCCGCTGGCAGCTCCTTATGGTTTAAATACGACTTCCTGGACCTCAGCCTGTTCCCAGGCTGCTAGAGCTCAGCTGGAGATCCTGCGTAATTCGCCTTTCACAGCTGTTTGGAGGTTTGGGGTCAGCTTTGTCCATGCTATTCCGGAAGCAGATGGCATTGAGCACTATATGGGTAGCTGTCAAAATTATGGCCCCTTTTTGGGTCCTTATTATAATACGGCACCTATTATTTAGGGTACCCAAAAAGGGGGCATAATTTTGACAACCACCCATATAGTGTGTAATTACCATCTTGTGGTAGCACCTGCTGCCTCACCTCCTTTCCACCTTCTCATATTCAGCGTGTGTTGACCTTTATTTTTCTTGTTGGTTCTTCATCGAGGACCACGTCAAGAATCTCCGACTACCATAACCCCAGTGCATGCGACAGTAAAGATGCAGCCGAAGCCTTCAATCCCTTTCCTTTTGCCCCTAATGCGAACCCTAGACACCAAACCCCAAACCCTAAACCCCAAATCCTAAACCCCAAGCCCCAAACCCTAAACCCCAAACCCCAAACCCTGAACCTAACGACTGCTAAAGCCCAAAGGCTCAACCACAAAAGGCTTGAAAGGCTTGCAGACTCTGTAGAACCCCAACTCATAAGCCCTAGGCCCTTCACCTCTAGACTTCTAGACCCAAAACTGAAAGGACTTAAGTAGAGCCCGTTTAGAGCCTTTGTAAGAATCTGATAGATTCATATACTAGAACCCTGACAAAGCCCATATAGCAGGTGCAACCCCAATCTCTCTATCTGTCTATATATATATGTGTGTATGCATGCATGTATGTATGTATGTATACTTTGTGGTATACATGTGTGTGTGACATTGTATGATGCATTTCATGAAGGCCTTATGGAAGCTTTTTTGGTAAGACTCCTTTAGTAGAACATTTTTTCTTGCCGAGTCCAATGGCAAGCCGGGCTTCGACGCGCAGACCTGCTGCGTGCCGATTCTCTGCCCTCCCAAGCTCTGCGGGGATCTCGGTCGTCCATGGTTTAGGATTTAGGAGATGGGGTGTAGGATTTAGGGTGTAGGGTTGTGGTGCTCAGGGTTTCGGTGTTTATGGTTCAGGACTGAGTGTTTAGGATTTGGGGTTCTAGGGTTCAGGAATTGGGAATTAGGATTTGCGTCCCATAAACTAGGGCTTCGAATTTTGGTGTCTAGGGTTTAGGGATCAGGATTCAGGATTTGGGGTCTAATCAGGACTTGGGGATTATAAACCCTAAACCCTAAACCGTTATAGGTTGAAGCAAGGTCTAGGGCTTCGGACGCAAGGTCTAGGGTTCCTCAACCAGGGCGTGCTATAGAGATCGGAAGAAGCAGGAACACTATGCCCTAGTAATCCCTGTGTAGCTAGACTTTTGATTATGGTATAGCCCAAAAGCCCAGCAATTGTAAAGGCCCCTGCAATAATTTCGAGATTCGCTTATCGGCGTCTAGACAGGCTTGTTAGCTTTTGCTTTAGGCACTTCAACAGGATTTTCGAGCAGAGCTTCAAAGTCAAATCGGATTTTAAACTGAGTTGAATACTTGGTGTTAGTTATGGGGTTAAGTATAAGGCAGCTCAGTGGCATATCACAAAATCCATGCTAGAACAGGATTATGGTTAAATTACCCTAAACCCTAAACCCTAAACCGATTACGATAGTAAGGCTACAAAAATAAGAGCCGAGGTGAGAACGAGACCAAGTGGAGCGACAAAGGAGCTCTGGTTTCGCTGCCCAGGGATACCTCGGAAGTCGGAAACCCTTAGGGCTAAGTACCTGTTTAGGGTTTAGGGTTTAAGGTTTAGGGTTTAGGGTTTAAGGTTTAGGGTTTAGGGTGATTCTTAAGGAAACCCTTCAGGGCTTAGGGTTTCGGTGTTTAGGGCTCCAGGATTCTTAAGGAAACCGTTCCTGGGATCCAAAACCTAGGGTTCTACCCTCTGATTAAGGGGTCATAACCTACTATTTTGTAGGGTTTGGAGCCACAGGTGATAAGTGTTATAGGCTTAAGGCTTTACGGGGTTGGTTAAGTGCTAAGATGCGAATTTGCATACGAACAAGCAAGACTGCTATTCCAATTTACCTGTTTATTGCCTGCTTTGGATCCTTCCTGAAATCCTTACCGGAACCCCTGAAGGAACCCTTAAAGGATCCCTTAAAGGAACCCTCAAAGGCAGGCTCTATACTCTGAGGAGGTGTGGGGATGGCCTCGGATCCAGAAACTCGGGAGGAAGGGTTTAGGGTTCAGAAATCAGGGTTTAGGGCGTAGGGGTTGAGGGGTTTCAGGGGTTTAGGTTCAGGGTGTATCGGAAGTATTGAGATAACCCTAAACCTAAACCCTACCCTAACCACCAACAAAGCTGCCTTTTGAGAGTAGAAATGTAGAGTTTTTGGGTGTCAAGACTGTACAACCCTCCTGCTCTACACCCCTTGCTACATACCCCTTGTAGAACACCTAAAACAATCCTACTAGGAACTCTTATTGGAACCTATACTTTCTAACCGCAAAAACCGAGACCCTTTCACTCTGCCCTCAGCGCGAGGAGATGTTGGCCTTTTGGGCAGCACCCCTGAGGACGTCGGGTCATTTAGGGTTTAGGGGTTTAGGGTTTAGGGATGTTGCGGCTCAGCATTCGGATTCCGGAAGTTTCAAACTGGGTTTGCTGTGTAACTAGTTTCCTGAGTTTTTGCTCCCATGGAGGACGTGGCAATACGATTGTACTGGGAAGGTAGTTGGATGACAGCACGAGGGACAGTCGTAGTACTGGGTGAGCAGGAATGCTGGTTGTGAGGTAGTCGCCAGAGTAGCCGTATCTGCAGCTCCTCTTGCTGGCAATAGCAGAGGCAACAATAGTCATCATCGTGAACACAAGAGCCCCCAAAGCTTAACTCGTGAACCCAACCCTGAAACCTTGAACCCTAAAACTCTAAACCCTAAACCCATAGCTCCAACCGAAGACGACCTTACACCGCACCCCCCCAATCCCTCAACTTTGGGCCCGTTAACCCATAACCTCTGAGCTGGAGATTGGGCTTAGGGTTTACCTAAAGAAACCACCGTACCTCTAAAGAAAGGATATGACCCGGAGAATACCTTGGTTAATCAGTTGGTCTAGGTAGGGCTTCGGGATCCTGCAATCATCAGACCCTTATCTCCAGAAACCTCAAACACCCAACCATGTGGAACTCCAAACCAGCATTCCCACCGCTTTTACTCCGGTACTATGCCTCATCATGAGCACCACTCCCGGTCTCATATAGGCTTTAAGCAGAGGCCTTGATATTATAATATGGGTTTGGGCGCATATGTATGGTGATATAGCCCAACTTTAAACCCTAAGGGACTATCGGGGAAAGCCCTAGAGGTCCAAGTACCTAGATATCGTATACTCTCCCAAATAGTAACCTACATAACTACTATCCTAAAAACCGAGTACCTACTTATTGGGTCCTTTGGACCCTTAGGGAGCTATTCCGACCCATGTGGGTGGTTGTCAAAATTAAGGTCCCTTTTTGGGTACCCTAAAAAATATGTGCCGTATTATGATAGGGACCCAAAAAGGGACCGTAATTTTGACAACCACCCATGTATTACCCCCACCCACGGGCCCGACAGGACTGCTGCGAAGAGGTTGTCGGTACCTCGGGGGCCCTCCCCATCCGCGTGGCTTCGGGGTTTAGTGTTTAGGGTTTTCTCCGGCTTGCCTTAAACCCTAAACCCTTTTTGGGCCTTGAAGAAGTTGCCGCGTGGTTCTTTCAGTCCCTTTGGTCCTGGGTTCTCTGTCAGTGAGCTCCGGCAAGGGGATTTCTTAAATTTAGGGGCACCTTACCAGGGGTTTGCATAAGAGGGCTCGATGTTAAATCCCTTGCTTTCAAAACCATCACGATAGATGCAGTTTTGGATCGCAGTAGATCGGGTCCACGGATCGTTTTGGGTGTGGGGAATGCTGGGTCCGTCGTTGAGTAGAGGCTTGAAGCTTAGGAGCGACCAACCGGAAACCTAAACTAAACCAACAATTGAAAGCTTTCTTTTCGGCTGCTTTGGCAGTTGGTACAGACCGTCCTTCTTCAAAATTCATGGTTGCCGTGGAGCAGGTGGATTTCGTTTTGGCAGGGAGGGGGGCGGTGTCTAGGTGTAAGGCTTAAGGATTGGATTCCATATCAGGTGCGGTCACAGTTTCGCGTCGGGGGGGGGGGGGGGGGGNGGGGGGGGGGAGGGGCATTTTGGACCAGCTCCTACCACCAGGAACATCTACGATTCCTATTGGCAGCATCCCCAACCATGACCATGATGACCATCATCATCATCATCATTATCATCAACATGGTCATCACTCCTTTCAGCATCACCTTCGTCATCGTCATAAGCATCATAATCGTCGTCATCGCCAGTATCACCAACTTCGCGCTCATCATCATCTTCTTCTTTCTCCTCACTATCAGTCGCTATCACCATCATCACCATCATCATCAGTTGCATATTCTCAAACATGTTCACCATCATCTGTCACACCAGCACTACCAGCATCGCCATAGTCACCGTCGTCGTCATCGTCGTCATCGCTCATCATCGTCATCATAGTCATCATCATCATCATCATCGTCATCAGAATCGTCATCGTCATGGTGTTCATCTTGATCTTAACGCATCTTCAGTCAGAGCCATGATGGCCCCGTCTCCTCTTCTAGCTGTGACATGGCTGTGTTTACCATAGGACTCGCAAAGCCAATTGCCACAGCCTTGAAATGACTTCCTATCATCCGATAGCAGACGGATAGTCACATCCGCTACGCTGCTTTCTAAATGCATACGGAAACTTCGATGCACGATGTTCTTGTACCAGCATCCGAAGATCCCCAGCCCTCACCGCTGAAAATTCGCGAAACCCCAGACACCCTAAACCCTAATGTAGGAACCTGATTAAGAAACCCTGGCCCTGTAACCCCAAAATAGTAGGATTCATGTAAGGAACCCTAATAAAGGCCCAAGGTGTCTTAATCAGGTTCCTACATTAAACCCCAACCCGAAGTCTCCCACCATACGTCCTAAGCAGAGCTTCTGCCCTCCGGCTGCCCAGCTCTGCGCCACGCACACCTGCGGCGGCGAAGCCGGAACGATTCGTGGGTTGGCAAGAAATATGTGGTCGACTGCAGGGCCCTTGTCATAAGACACGGTCACAAAGAATAGACACCTTTACGTGGAGGCGTGATTCAGCACCGTTCCCCGTCTGCTTTTCAACCCAATACAACCTTGATAAGGTCATATTTTGTCTGGCGTTTCTTCAGACGATGATTTCGGGAGTTTCCGGGTTTAGAAGCCCTAAACCCCATCCCAAAACCCAAACACCTACCAGTGCCAAGGCAAAAAGCTCTTAGGCCAAACTGCGGCCCCCTCCCTTCAAGGGGGCTCAGAGTTCAGCAATGGTCCCCACATTGAATGGGGTTTAGGGTTTAGGGATTTAGGGTTACTATAGGAGTTATGGTTCCAGGAGATACTTACCTTTGGTTAGCAGGGAATGGAGGAATGGGGTACAATTACAACTACTATTACTACCATTCTTCCATTCCCTACTAACCAAAGGTAGGCCAAGCGAACTTTATATCTTGGATTTTAGAATCAGCCGTGTAGCTCAAAAAGGGAACTACATTCAAGGGTATGGGTAATTATGTAATTAGCGTTGAATGTTTCAGTCTAACGGTGATGACTTATTCCTGAACACGCGCACCAGGAACTAGACAGTCCCCATGCGTTTGGACATGCATCTTAGGGTTGTTGTAGCCTAAAGTGTTGCAGCCCTGTACTGCCCAAGCGATTGAGATGTCTGAGCCTGAACATCTCAAAACTTCCGAGCCTTCAAGCCACAAACTGCTAGGTGCCGGAAGACGCATGTCAGCAGTCACGCACCAACAAGTTCCACAGCCTCTGCCCTCCCCCTGCAAAGCCGTTTCACAATTCAGAAGCCTCATTACTTGCTGATAGTTTCTGGTGTAGAAAGTACGGGGCCGTTTTCAATCTACTGTGCCATAATTCATCTGCCAAATCCCCTTGTTGTACTGTCTGGTGCCGCTTCTCCCTGTTGTCTAAGCATTCGGGCTGTTGTAGATTAAAGCCGCAAAACGGCTGAGTCGGGAAACCTTAATCCCCTTGCGCGCAAACCCAGCAATGCATTGACCGTTACACCTGCCCCAAATTAGAAGCCTGCCCGATCATCCCAGGCAAGCTGGACATTTGGATTTCCAAGGGCATCTTGACTGCGGCGTACGAGCTTCGTTTCGTAACACATTTCGGGCTGCGGTGGGGCCTTTGGGCTTGGAAATCTGATTTACTGGGGGAAGCGGACCTGTGAGTTCGAAGGTATGCACAATTCGAGTTTGAGGGGGTGCGGGGGTTTGGGCTCAAGGCACTGAGGCTTGTGTTCGTCGTTGATGCCTAGCTTTGTATGAGTGTAGGGTTTAGGGTTCTTAAACCCGACTCAAACCAAACCTCCATGCCCTAAACCCAAAACCCCGAAACCCTAACTGCAGAACCCGAAATCCCAAACCCCAAACCCCCAGACCTTATTTATATACATCCTAAACCCCAGAGCAGTCGATATCGAATGAAGGACTTTGGGCGTTCAGAGGGTATTCTTCGGGCTTAAGCCTTAAGGCTTTAGGGCTTTAAGGCTAGGGTTTAGGGCTTCAGGGTTTTGGTTTCAATGCTTTAGGGTTTACCCATAGGCCCCATTTTGGGGTTCATATGTAGAATCCTATAAGGTAATCCCAAAAAGGCACTACTATGGGGCTACTATGGGCAGGGGCTTGCAGTAGGGTCTCCAGAGTTTGAGGTTTACGGAGCTCAGGGTCAAGTGCTGTTCAAGGCTCGGGTTTAGGGTTTAGGGTTTAAGGTTTACCTGTAGCCGAAGAGACCTACCTTTTTAAGGAACTATATATATATATATATAGATAGAAACCATACTAATGAACCCTAAAAATGTAGTCTTTCCGGCTACAGGTAGGGTTTAGGGACGAAGCTCGTGGGAGTAGGGATTGTAGCTGCTTTTTGACCTTGCGAAGCCTAGAAACCCCAAGCAACCCAACCACAAGGTTATAAGCCTCCACAAGCGCAAACTAGTATACCATCCGCTGATAACGCCCCATATATATGTCGACTAGGTCTTATCCCAAAATCCTACTCTACTTGTGAAGGCTCTTGACTAGAAAGCCCTTGATCAGACAGCCACAGATTCCAGCAGGATCCCCTCTTGGGGTTTCGGTTTAGAGTTTGGGGTTTGGGGTTTAGGGGTTAGGGTTGAGGGCTTAGGGTTGAGGGTTGAGGTTTTAGGGTTGAGGGTTTAGGGTCTAGGGTTTTCGGGTTTAGGGTTTAGGGTTTCGGGTTCTGGGCTGCTCTAAACTACTTGGACGTTCATGGGTCGCTCTCAAGTGTAGTCGGATGAGAAGCCTGAGCCACGAAATCCTTTTCTCGGAGAACACTAATTGAAAAGGATAACCTTTTTTGGGCTAAGGTGCCCAGCCCCTAAGTTAAGGGATACTGGATGGTAATGTAGGAGCCTGATTAAGAAACCCTGGGCCTATAAAACCCCAAAATAGTAGGATTCATAAAAGGAACCCTACTAAAGGCCCAAGGTTTCTTAATCAGGTTCCTACAGTAGGTGAAGGTAAGCCCCAGCCCTCCAAAGCCAAGCGCAAGCTGAAGGCGTCGCCCGCAAAGGTTCCACAGACGAGGTGGCTTGGTGGCAGTACCTGGCAGTACCCCAGGGCTCCGGTATTCTAAATAGTACAGAGAGGGAAACCCGATAGGCCCTATGATCCTTGCTCCCCAGAGAATAGATGGTTAGTAACCTACTATTTAGGTAACTGGTAGCTTGGTGGCAGTAGCTAAATGATTGGGTTTAGGGTTTAGGGAAGTTTAGGGTTCAGTGTAGCCAAAGGTTTTAGGGGTCAGGGGTTCAGGAGTTGCACTCCAGGTTTTTATAAAAAGATGGACAGGCAAGCAACACAAACAGCTGCTGCTACTCTGTCTGTCCCTCGTCGTCCCCTCGTCACGCCACGCGGTAATGCTGCTTCTTTTGCTACGATTCCCACCACTGCCATTGTTGCTACCACTTGCACCAACACTGCCAGTCCCACTGCTGCTAGCACTTCTTCCCCTGTGCTTGTGCGTCAGTTCCTGGACAGCATGGAGACAGGTTCTTTCAAGGGAAGGTGACGTAGTGTGTGTGTGTGTGTGCATGTGTAAGTGGGTAAGGAAATCAGTAGGAGAGTACATATGCAAGTAAGTCAGCGAGCAACCAAACACCAACGCGCGTATTGATGTAGGTACATACGTAAGTAAAATGCCCGTAACCAACCATCTCTGTATGTATTTGTGTATGTGTGCATGACACTGCAAGCAAGTACCCAAAGGGTCCAAGTACCTAATTATCATATACTCTGCAAATCCGAACCTACATAACTACGTATCCTAAAACCTGGTACCTAATTATTGGGTCCTTTGGACCCTTGGGGCTAAAACCTGAGACCTTAAATCCGCAAGCCCACAGCCCTCAACCCCTGGACGCTAAACCCTTCTAGAACCCGGGTTCATATTTCGAGTCCCATAAGGTCATCCCAAAAAGGAACTACTATGGAGCCCATGGGTGTAAGCAAGTATGTATGTAAAGCCAAGCCGAGAGAAGTGGCCGAGGAGTGCTGCGAGCCGATTTGGTGCAAGGACTTTACGTTTACCCGGGTTTGGGTTTAAGGGTATACCCATAGTAGCCCAATAGTAGTTCCTTTTGGGGATTACCTTATAGGATTCTACATATAAACCCCCAAAACGAACTACTATGGAGCCTATGGGTAGGGTTCAGGGTTTAGCCGTTTAGGGTCGTCTGGTTTAGGGGTTGGGACAGGTCTGTAAGAGGTCCATACGGGTTCTAGCACGCTTTGTTTGTAAGGGTTTGATGCTTGGGGTCTACCAGGAACCCGCCCTTAGTAGAGTCCTTATGGCCCTTAATAGTGGGTATTTGGGCTTAGAGGGTAGTCAGGGCTATTATTTGGCTTCTGAGACACGCAAGGCTTCATGACAAGATGCATTTTGGCTGGCCACAAGTAGGCTGCAATGCAGCAGTTTCCCTGCTCCAATTATTTGGCTTCTGAGACACGCAAGGCTTCATGACAAGATGCATTTTGGCTGGCCACAAGTAGGCTGCAATGCAGCAGTTTCCCTGCTCCAGTTACTCCAGTTCCGGGTCACCCGCCCCCCAAGACGACGCTTGACATTGAGTGCCGGGCTGGGGACAAGTCGCAGTGGATCCGGGTCCCAATAGCAACCTGCCGCAAGCGCACGGGCTTGGACCTTTTCACCTTGAGCGTGTGGCCCCAAGGGCCTTTCCTTCACCACTCCCGCCCGCTGGGAGAACAGAGACGGGGAACCAACCAACTCGCTGCCGACGGCCCAAACCAAAGCGAGGCCCCCTCACAGGCAGAGCCTGAGGCCGCGGCCTCGTCGGGCCCACCCCTGACCCTTGGCAGCCATGCGATGTGAATCTTCGCAGTCATCAGATGTTGTTCTTGGTAGCCCCTGCGGTATGGACCTCGCAGAGCGGTAGCCTCACCACAAGGACCTCTTCCCCCCCCTCACACCCCTAACCCCGTGACACCTAACCCTAAGCGCTGAACCCTAGAACCTTAACGCCACCCCTACAAGAGAACCATGCGTTTCAAGTCAAATCCCAGGAAGGACAGCTGGTCCATCCCTGGGCTTTACCTTCTATTCCTGACTAGTGGCAGGATTTCGAGTGCAAGCCCTCCGAGCACTACGGTCTCAAGGTGCCAGGAGTCTTTCAGCTGTCGGGGCCGGGATCGCCGAGTCAGTCTTGCTTTGTGTGTTGTTACAGTTTAGCACACTAGGATTCGCTTTAGGATTCAGTGCCGCAGAAGGAAGGGGGTAGCATTCATCTTAGATCTTCCCCCAAGGGCCCACAGGACCCAGTAATTAGGTACTCGGTTTTAGGATAGTAGTTATGTAGGTTAGGATTTTGGGGAGTATATGATTATTACGTACTTGGACCCTTTGGGGTTCGTGCTTTTGATACAGGGCTTCGGCATGGGCTTTTGCGGTTCCTGTGGCCAGGCCATGAAACTTTATCCTGCAAGTACCGACAATCCACACCACCAGCACTGCTACTCATGCCCATAATAGTGATACTAAGAAGAAGCAGAATAACAGTGATATTTCGGCTGCTACTACTGCAACTATTTCCTCCAACCACCACGAACATCACCACTACCAGTACTGCTACCTTTATTACTACCGCTACTGTTGCTGCTACTGCTGCTGCTGCTGCCGCTGATCTGCTGCCACTGCAACTGTTTAACTTTGATCCCTAAACCCTAAGCTGGAACCTTAAACCCAAACCCTAAGCCCCAACAAAAAAGGCAGACCTTTATCGTAGGTGTAATGCTAGGATCCCAAGCTTTTCACCCCGACATTTCGCAACCTGTGCTTCGTGCGCCAGCCCGACGCGGCCTCGACGAAGGGAAGCGACAGGGACACCTGCTGCGATGTGAAGAAGTGTGATGAGCCTCTTCTGACATCAGGTCTCCGTTTTGTATGTGGAAGGGTGGATATTTATCTACAGTTGTTGCAGTTACAGCCCGAGTTAAACCTGCCTGGTATACTTGCTGCTTGTAGAGTGCGTCTTGCTATGGATGGGATCGTGATGTATATACGGGGATGTCATATCTTCTTGAAGGCTTGGCAGGGGGCCAAAGGGTGCGTGAGCTTTGTGAAACGGTCGGCTGTATAGGTCTGTACAATTACAAACTGATTATTCTGTTATACCCTAAACCCTAAACCCAAGCTTACATGGCTACCATAATAAACCCTCACATCCCGCTCAACTCATCAAGGCCTGAAAGTTTCCTGAGGTTAAATGGAGTTTACAGTGTGTCGTTCCTAACATTTCGTAGGTTTGAGAAACGAATCGCTTTCGTTGGAATGCATAGTATGCATACAGTCATGCTTGAATGAGTTTAGTCAGACTGCTGTGCTGCCTGGTGGCTAGATTTAAACGAGTTGTTGCAGCGACAATACGGTTTTGTAGGGTGTTCGGGTGGGTTGGAGGGGAATGAATAGATAGTTATACGAAGGTCTCTAGGATGTTTTACAAACTACTTTCATAGTGCTTCTATGGGAACACAGGGTTTCAGACAATAACGGGCCTTTGCTGGTACGACCCTCATGGACAGGAGACACCTTAAAGAGCCCCCAGTCAGTCAGATGAATCCCTCCCACCAGCTCTTCTGCAGCCGAGACCTTCAAATGCCCCAACGACACGAAATGGAAGTCCAAGAAGAACGCCATTGTTGGTGCCTCGCTTTCTTGAGCAGCGCAGTCGTGTCAGCTTTCAGGTTGTGTCTTGCTGCCTTTGGGCTTTGTTTCGGCTGGTCCGGGTAGTGCTCATGGATGTATGAAGAAAAACAAATAAAGCAACACAGTATACACACACACATATATACACGAGAGGGAGAGGGAGAGGGAGAGGGGAGAGGGGAGAGGGAGACAGAGAGAGAGAGAGAGAGAGAGACAGAGAGAGAGAGAGAGAGAAAGAGAAAGAGGTCGACCTGCCCGAATTCGGAACATTACTACTGCAATACACGCATGGAAATTCAACACTACAAACCGACGCTCATGATCTTTTGGTTGAAAAAGTGCTGCACTTCTAGAAGTCTCCCCGAACACTGAAGACCCTGGACCGGCCCCAACCCCATCCACAATCTGAGCTTCTTGAGCCAACCTTCCAGTGCTAGGCTTTCGTGGTAGGGGTGTAGGACATACAAGTAGGATTTAGTAATGGTGATAGGGAAAGCCCCTGACCTAAACCTTGAGCCCTTAGCCTTAAGCTAAGCCCTGAACCACTTTGGGTTCAGTGTTCTGGCCTAGGCTAAGGCGAAGGTTTAACACAGACGCGAGGTGCAGGATGCCCTGCCCCCCTCACAAAGCGGATAAGTTGCTGTGATGTTTGTATCTGTGATTACTCTTCTTGAAGACAATGATTGATCTGATTATGGTTATCATCAATTTGGGGATTACTGTGCAGGTTGAGGGTTTCACAGTCGAGGAGCCCCAAACCGAGTTTGGAATGCCCTGAGCCCGCACCTGGAAAGCCTAAGCCACGAGCATGCACACTGAGCCCTAAGACGTGAAAGAAGACACCAAAAGCCGGAACCCTGAAGCCCTAAACCCAATGCCATACTATAGGGGCCTTAATAAATTCCAATACAATTTTGCGGGTTCCTTATTGTAAATATATAGTATAATGGCGCCTATTCTAATTATTAAGGCCCCTATATTAGGCCTAAACCTTACAAGCCCCTCCATGGGATTCTAGTTTGGACAGGCAACACCCTCGAGGAGTGCTGTGAGAAGATGACTTGCGACAAGCACACCTGCAGTGACAAGGACGGCTTCAGGTCTAGGGGTTTAGGGTTTAGGGTTTACAAGTTTAGAGTTTAGGGTTTAGGGCATGGAGTTTGGGTTACAGGATTGTGGGAGTAGCACTCTGTGTAACCGGTTTGTTGTAGATAACTTTTACGAACGAGAATCAAACCAAATCAACACCTTGCAAACCATCTATGCCAAACACCCTGGCAGCCATCACAGCCTCTGCTGCCGCCGCTGCTTCACATAGTTCTTCTACATAGTACTCCTGCTGAGGGCTTGAGGGCTGGGAGGGGTGCATTGAGAACTTGTGTAAAACCTGGATGGTGGCTAGGAGATTTCTTGTTTGCAATGATATCTTATTGAATGCGTTTATCGTAGTCGTGGTCGGCGTCGTTTTCGTCGTCCAGGAACAGGATCAGTGATCTCTTTGACTGGTAGACGGTTGGACTGTACGACATCGTAATACATGTGCATGCTGTCTGTTATCATGTGCGACTACATACCCTTATAGATGACTCTCTAGTGATAGTACGGTAGTCGGCTATTCTACCCTCTACTCTTCGCTTGAAAGCTTGAACTGCCATTCACAGTCCGTCGTTACCTACATGATAACGCTCAGACCGCTACAGCATTGTATAGAGGCCCCTCTAAAGCCTCAACTCTATCCCCACACAGCTTAGCCTTAATGCTGGACCTCTAGAGCCCACCTTATACCCTGATCTCGTGCATCCCCGCCCTGCAGCAGAAACCCTGTCCTGGGAACTTCCCAAATCCTAAATCCCTGAAGTACGAATCCCGACCCTCAGCCCGAAATCCCGAGGCTTAAATTAAACCCTATGACTCCTACCTCCTAAGCTCTAGTTGCTCGAAATCCTAAACTCTAAATTTCTAAACTCCGTAGAAACACATGAAAGCATGCCGGGACTGTACTCAAGGCCCTATGCAAACCCTACAGTCTCTTCTACAATTCCTTTTAAACCCGCAAGCAATACCATACACTCCATACTAGAATGACCCTTAAGCTCCCTGTTGTAGTAGCCTTCAGGTAACCGCCGTCTGCCTAAGCCTACCTTGATGACGAAATCACGAAATCTTTAAAAGGGCTTAAGGTTCATATACCACTGCAGGTAATCACAGCATAAGGGTATAGGGAGAAGGGAAAAGGGAATCATAGTACAAGAGTATAGGGCCGCCACTTCAAGGGGTCATTTGGGCCCTTAGGTAAGCATCTTTGCCAGTCCATGCAACTTCTGGTGAATCCCAGCAAGCGCTTGGGGAGCACCGACGAAGAGTGCTGCGAGAAGCGCGGGACCCGGTCTGGTGAGCTTTGGAGCTGAAACAGAGATTAGGGGTTTAGGGTTTTGGGGGTTTGGTAGCATTTTATCGCGTTTTGTTTTCAATCTAGGGCTTCGACAGGGGCTTGAGTGGCCCATGCAACGACCTAGCCGATTTGTTCAGGACCCTGTGTTCCACCCTTATAAACCCGCTTTGAACCCTCTATCTAATTTATCTGTCTATCTACCTATCTACCTTTCTTTTTGTCGATCCATCCATCTATCTATCTATCTACGTAACGTTGTGTAGAAGCCCATATCGACACCTTTTACAGGCCTTGAACCGTGAAGCACATAGATTGACGGTGTATTCATGTTTGTTGTGACTGCTAACCACCAGTTTGGAAATCAGGAATATAACCTTTCGCGATTTCCTAGTAGTAATGAGTATACGGGTATGATTGGCTTTGGAAAGTCAGTCATAGAAATGCTGTAGCAATACTGATTCTGAGCTTCAACAGATAGTTGGATGCACTACCTACCGTCTGTAGTTCCTCTTCTGCTTAAGCCAGCTTCATGCGTAGTATCCTATATGCTAACCCAAAATTACGATCGAGACTATAGGTAGTCAGTGAAGGCTAGGAGAACCACACGAGATGAGCTTTGTTTGCGAGCGTCGAGGATTTAGGGTTTAGGATTTGGGGTTTAGGGTTTGGGATTTAAGGTACAGGGACTGCTTCAGTTGCTTCAGACCTTGTTATGCAGGGCTCTCATCTTCGTCAAGGAGTTGTATCTTCTATGTCAATCCCCGACCGCCGATGTTGAAAGCCGGTACTCCATTGACAGGTTCGGGGGTTGCTCGGTGAGGGAGCCGGTCTTAGGCATGCGGGGAAGCCGCAGTTGCTGGCGGTAGATATGCCCAGTACGTGTGGTTGAGGCCTAAGAATAACGCTGAAAGCCCTGAACGTCAAACACCCTGAGCTTTCAATCTCGAGGAAGAGCTGCATGGACTGGAAGTGCAGTGATGCCACTAAGTGGGTGCACCGTGAGGGCCCCGGATTCCCCGTGATCTTGGAGCTCGGGGTGTGGGGTTCAGGGTTTCGGGGTCAGGGTTTCGGGTTTTAGGGTGCTTTGAGCCTGGGGAGGCGGACTTGCCTTGATTGAGCCTTGGAATCGACCCGGCATTTTGAAGCTGTACGATTTAGGGTTTAGGGTATGATCGTATGACAACACTCCAATCCTAGACTGGAGGCCTAAATCCTAGACCCTACATACCCTACTCATATACTAAGGCTTTTGGGCCCAAAGACCATAATACATAAGGTTTTTGGGGCTATTTTGAGCCCAAGGGATACTCCCGTGGACCCGATGACAAGCCAATAATCCTTGAGCCTCAAACACTAGAACCCACACACTCCCATACATCCCAGGACAAACATATCATCCCAGAACCCCAGGTCAACCCTAAACCTATAAACCTAGACTCTAGGTCTCTAGGTCTATGTATTCCTGGAACCCTGTAGTCGCTATTGTACTATCCGGCAATGCTAGCCCCATAATCCGATACATCCTGTGACGAGCCTATAACCCCCGAGCCACAGCTCAGCCCCAAATCCTAAACCTTACAATAATGGTGCTGCCCGAAGGCACTGTAATCCCCACCACAATGTTTAGGGGTTGAGGGTTAAGGGCACATTAAGCCCCTGGAGTCCCAATAGCACTATGCTGCTAGGGGTTTAGGGTTTAGGGTTTAGGGCAAAACATTGCCCAACATCCCCAGTTTGATGGGAACCTCTCAGAATCCCTAGAGTCTTACTAATTACTAGTTATTACCGATAGTCTCCACTGCACCTCCTTTTCTTGGTTTAACCAGGTTAGGATCCTATAAGGGACCCCACAGGCATACCTTTAAATGAGCCCTCAATTAGAAACCTAAACCCTAAACCCCTTAATTAACCCTAAAACCCTAAACATAAAAACTCTAGACCTGAAACCCCTAAACCCCTTGGCCCTAAACCCTAAACAACTAAACTCTAGACTTAAACCCGTAAACCCCCAACCCCTCAGCCCCTTCAGTCCCTAAACCGTAGAACCCCCCGCTGTGATGGGCGCAGCGCCCAGGTGCCGACCAGAACGCGTTGACGAACACCGACCGCAAGGGTTGGTCGGATGAGGCCGGTTCCTAGGATCTGTAGGGGTTTCCTGTAAAGGGATCTATGAGGGATCCTTAAGGGTTCCTCTAAAGGATCTATAGGTGCCTAGAGGTTTAGGCTTTAGCAAGGGTTTAGGGGTTTGTGGGATTCAGGGGTTTAGGGTTTAGTAAAGGTTTAGAGGTTTAGGCTTAAGGGGTTTAGGGTTCAGAGGTTCAGGGGTTCAGGGGTTCAGGGGTTTAGGGTTTACGGGAACCAAGGTAAGTTAAAAGATCAATATTCTGTGTTGAAGGTCATCTCGCTTTTTTATTGTACATTGGTTACCGTAGGATGATTTCAGGATTTGAGGGCTCAAGGGTTGAGGGTTCAAAAGTTTAGGGTTCAGGGTTTATGGCTCCAGGTGTGGGGATTAGGGGTTGCGGGTTTGGGGTTTTGCAGTTAGGCGAATTTCTCACGATTCGGATAAGCCCTACGCGGACTTGGAGGTGGGAATGTTCTAGCCCCAAGCCCCTAAACCCCAAACCACAAACCCTAAACCCGACACCCTAAACCCTAAACACTAATCCTAAACCCTAAACCCTATAAACCCTAAAAACCCTAAACCCGACACCAGGAGTGCTGCGAGAAGCTGATCTGTTTGCCAGAGATCTGCGATCCGGCTACAGCATGGAAGCCGGGGCCCTCAGGTTCTTGTGCGGTCTTTACCCAGAAAGCTCAATAATTAAGGGATATACCTTAAACCACATTAAGGGTACATATGGTATACATGTAGATTACAGGGTTTTGATACTAGTCGGATATACCTCGATTTGTAGGGGTCTTGATACCATCATTACCATCATGATCTGCTTCAAACTATCAAGGTCTTGATACTACTATGATATAGCTTAAATTACAGGGGTCTTGATCCTATTGTGAGCTTAAGGGGTTCAAGTTAAGTTGCCATGATAAGGAAACCCTGTTATTTACTATAGATCCCTATTATGGTAACTTAAACCCATAAACTCCTAAACCCTTTAAAGGAACCCTTATAGATCCCTTAAATTAAAGCAACCTTTATAGATCCATATTATGGTAACCACAACCTAACTGCTGTAGCAAGAACCCAGCCTAGTGCATTCCGTAGCAGAGGAGCCCAAGGCGCACTGGGCGTTTCTCGCCTGATCTTCCCTTCGCGCTTTCTTTAGGGTTTAGGGTTTAGGGATTTAGGATTTAGGGTTTGGGATTTAGGGCTTAGGGCTTGAGGGTTTAGTTAAGGGGCCCCAGGGACCGAACCACACTTTAGGGGTTCTGGAAAGCCTGTGATAATGGCCTGCGGTTTAGGGTTTAGGATTTAGGGTTTAGGGTTTAGGGTTTAGGATTTAGGGTTTAGGGTTTAGGGTTTAGGGTTGCCCTGGTCTTGGAATCTCCCGCAAGAACGCTAACGGGCTCGATATAACTAGTCATCGTATCCCCTTATGTTCCCTTTATACTTGTAGTATAATGTACCCCAAAGCCCTATTCTGATTACTAGTAAGGCCCCTACATTACATATAGTACCCTTATAGATCCCTTATAGTAGCCCTTGTAGATCCCTTTAAAGCAACCCTATTCTGCTTCCGGAGGCCCCTGTCTTATCTGAACCCGAGCCCGGGGTGGCCTAGATTCCCTCAGGCGTATCCCGTAGTTGTCACCGCTTCTTATCAGCCTTACCCATAGGCCGCATAGTAGTTCCTTTTTGGGACTACCTTATAGGGTTCTAAATATGAACCCCAAAAAGAACTACTATGGGGCCTATGGGCAATGCCCCATCGCCTAGATCCCTACTGTAATCGTGTGTGGTCTTATATTGCGGATTTGGTGCTTGCTGAGTTTATGTGGGGATCCTTGGGGATCTTACTGGGTTCTTTAGTCTCCGGCCCTTTGTCTTGTAGCCACAACAAGACCGTTTTCAATTGTGCAGATCTCTGTTACAATCTGAGTGAACCTTGGAAGAAAAGCCCTAAACCCCTAAACCCACAACGTGGATCCGCATGTTGTGTGGAAGGTAGACTGCCCAAGCCTCAGACAGCGACGTCGGTGGTTTGGAATGAAACTTCGTTAAGGATTGCTCTTTTTCGCATAATAAGCCTTCCGGTACATCGTGCGCAAACCCCGCACCCCACAAACCGCCACGGAGAAAGCCCTCATCCCGGATCTTTCTTCTCCAAGCCCTGAAACCCCCAAAGGGTCCTAGGCACCTATATAGTAGAATGTAGGGTTTCTGTATTAAGAATTGCTAATTACTATGATTTGGGGAAGTATCCCCAATAACACTACCTAGGACCCCCTTGGGTCCCTCAATCCCCCCTAAACTAAACCCTAAGCCCGAAACCCGTAAACCCGGAGCCCTAAACCCTAAGCCCGAAACCCTAAACCCTAACCCGAAACCCTAAACCCTAAGCAATCCGCAGGCCCAAGAAGAATGATGGCACGCTCCAGGGCTCGACCTTTGAGCAGTGCCGGGCCTCGGTCGCTAGCAGCCGAGTCCTTCATTTATGGTTTTAGGGTTTTAGGGTTTTGGGTTTTAGGGTTTTGGGGGTTTTGGGGTTTTGGGGGTTTTGGGGTTTTGGGTTTTAGGATTTTGGGGGTTTTGGGTTTTAGGGTTTTAGGGCTTTAGGGTTTTGGGTTTTAGGTTTAGGGTTTTAGGGTTTTGGGGTTTTGGGTTTTAGGGGTTTGGGTTTTAGGGTTTAGGGGTTTTAGGGTTTAGGGTTTAGAGTTTAGGGTTGGAGGAGCGAAGGAGCCAGGGATGATGATAATCCCTATTAAATCAGCAGCTAAAGCGCCAAGGGAGCCCCAAAACCACTGGTTAGTTACTTACTCTACATATCTATGGCCCCAACTACCTTCAAATTGTACCTTCTATACACAAAGGCTTCTGAAGGGGTCGACATTCACTTTGTTGCAGGGTTTTCGTGGGGTAGATAGGAGCATATTTGCTGGGCCCGGATAGCCGATTTGACGGGGCCAGTCGGCTAGGTGCTCGATCAGGTCGCCGTGGGAGTTTAGGGGTTGCGCTTTAGGGGTCAGGGATTACGGTTCGGGCTCATGTCGTTATGGTAGTCTCCATACGTCTGACTGAATCGGAGCTACAGCCCTGGTTTTGGACTGTAGTCATGGTTTTTAACGGATAGCTTCTCTGAGCCTCAAGCCTCAATCCCTAAACCCTAGACCACCCAAAAAGCACCTTAAGTCCTGAGCCCTGAGCTTGGGCAGCTTCCCTGTGATGATTCGTCGCAAGGTTCAATCACACTTCTGGCCTGTGGGCTGTTCAAGAACATGCAGAGGATCTGCCATAAGAAGATCCAACACTCCTCTGTATATGGGCTTAGGGCTTTGGGGTTTAGGGCCTGGGGTTCGTAATGAAGTATTATGGTCACGGCGGCATCTGTTATGTAACATAGCAGGTATGGTAGCCGATGGCTTTGCCGGTCATGTGACCCCACAATATACCGAGTCGTCTGGTGATTCCGGGCTCCAGGTCAGAGATTGTCTTCTTCTTTTCGACTGAAGTTGGGATTTCAAGTGCGACTAGGCGTTTCTTTCCCGATGCTCCGTACTAGACCGTGCTATTGGATGTGGCAAGTCCCGCATGGCGAGGTGTTGCGATCGCATCTTCTGCGAGGACTTTGCAGGGAGCCCAAGAATCCTGCACAGTGTCCCAACATCTTTTACTACTCCTCCCAGGAAGTGCCACCAATAGTTCGATGCCTATCTTTCATCTGATTAGAGTTGAGGGTTTCGGCCTTTGCGCTCAGAGTTTTCGGCTTTACAATTTCTCGGGGAAAGTCCTCGGTTTAACCCCAAAACCTGAAACCCTAAATCTTGAAGCCTTAAAGCCCTAACTAAGCCCTAAGACCATGAGGTCTGCGACACCGACGTCGACAAGACTGGCAAGGCTTTTCTTCCTGGGCTTCAAGCCGGTAGAGGGAACACTGCACAAGTCTGGAAATCATTCGGAGGAATATGATGACGGTGATGATGATGATGCAGGAGCATGAAACACCATTGCTGCTCACTCTGAAGATTTTCGCTAATGAGCCGAAGAATCCCAACTCCCAACATGTCCACCAGCTTTGGCAGGCAGGTCACAACCAGTGGCACAGGGTCTGAGGCCACGATGAGTAACCTCGCTTGACAGCACTTCTGTACTCGAAGCCACCCGAACTTCGTGGTTCTTGCGGTAAGCTTGTACACTCTATCTGCGCTGTCCACAGAACACACGGTCAAACCCTGTACCCCCAGAGGGTTCCTTTCAGGTGTTTTTAGAAGGGTGCCGCCTTCTTTTGGGTTCCTAAATGCCCCGCATGCAGCTGCAGCCATGCGTACAAACACACCTTCTTTCCAAACAGTTCCAACACAGAAGGTCCATTTGACACACCGCAATACCACCAGGCGCCCTCAATGCGAAGCCTTACTAATTCAAGCTCCAGCTTCAACAGCTCGAAGCTCTTCTCGGATTTAAAGTGCTGCATGCAGGGTACCCAGTGGTACAAGAAGGTCGACACCAACCACTACAAGTGGCCCCTTGACCTGCACTGCACACGGTTTACGGGCTTATCGCTTCGGTTTGATGCATCAATTGGCTGCCTGTTTATTATTGTTGATAGACAGTAGATGACAGTAGTATACTATATGGCTGTAGTTATTATGCTAACACGCTATAATCTGCTATAGTAGTTCACTATAGTGGCATAGTAATTTACTGCACTGCACTGTTATGCAGTGTACTATACCGTTTGTGTATATATATATATGTGTGTGTATATACGTGGATATGTACATATTGCCCACATGCATACACATGTGTATATATATACACACATGTATGCATATATTTATATATGTATAAGTATGTGTATATATGTATATATGCGATATATGCATATATACACATACTTACACATGTATGTCTATCTACATATGCATATGTCTAACTGTACATGTACATATTCACATATTTACATAAACACATATACACGCATATATATATATATACATATACATACATACATACGTACGTACATACATACATACATACATGTATATACATATGCACTACCACGCATTATAGTTTGCTATATTGGTTTGGATCTGTTGGGGTTTCCGTTTCTGCCTTCAGGCCCACGATCCAGAGCTGAGATGTGTTTGGGACTAAAGGGTTTCGGGCTAAGGGACTTCGGCGACTCCTGCTACTACTACTACTACTACGACTACTACTCCTCCTGCTCCTGCTACTGCTACTGCTACTGCTCCTCCTCCTGCTGCTGCTGCTGCTGCTGCTGCTACTGCTACTGCTACTCCTCCTGCTCCTGCTCCTGCTCCTGCTCCTGCTACTGCTACTGCTACTGCTACTGCTCCTCCTGCTGCTGCTGCTGCTCCTGCTCCTGCTCCTGCTCCTGCTCCTGCTCCTGCTCCTCCTCCTGCTCCTCCTCCTGCTCCTCCTGCTGCTGCTGCTGCTGCTACTGCTACACTGCTACTGCTGCTGCTACTGCTACTACTGCTGCTACTGCTGCTTCTACTGCCATTGCCCCTGCTACTGCTACTGTTACAGTACTAGTTCGATGATGACGACTACCAAAACTACTGGTACTATTACGACGACGACTGCTACACTGCTGCTACTCTCGGTGCTGCTGTTCCTAATAGTGAGCGATTGCTACTGTTGTGAGGAGTTCAACTGACAGCATAAACCGAGAATGCAGGTTTCCTGGAGCCCAATAAGCCGTAGATTAGCAGCCCTCGAAGTACTTGTGACCGCGGTCAAGATACTTAAAACCCCAGTTAAGATGCTTACAACCTTACTTCCCAAGTCCCACGATCTGTACAGCTGATCTCCATCCCAGGCAGGGCAGCACCAACGAAGAGTGCACGGCCCCAGGGGAGGGGGTTCTGCAGGGATCTCCGTCCGGAGGGCTAATTCGTTTCCCTAACGGTCCAAAGGATCCAATAATTAGGTACTCGGATTTTAGGATAGTAGTTATGTAGGCTAGAATTTGGGAGAGTATATGATTATTAGGTACCCGGACCTTTAGGGTTTAGAGCTTGTTTGTCTCATGTTGTTTGTTTTGGGGCCAGAGTTCCAGCGATTTGCGGAGTGGGGCTTTAGGTTGAGAGGTTCGCGGCAAGGGGTGGCAGCGTTTAGGGAGTTTGGGCTTTCGCGTCCATCTTTAAACCCTACACCCTAAAACAATGCAACGACAAGGTTCTAAGCAGGACCGAGGGGTTTGGAGTTAGCTTTCATATGTGGCTGAGCCGATTATTTTGGGTGCTTCTTGAGTCTTGAGGTTGTCAAGGAGGCATTCGGTATCTGTTCGTCATCGAGGTCGTGACTTCCAGATATTTGAAGAAGTACAAGCAGCGTCTTTGCTCTGCATAACCCCGTCACAGCTGTAACAAAATTTGCTTTGAATTTGCTCTACAGCCTCTGAGCCACACAAGCGCTGCGTAGCATCCGAGGTGCTGCCAGCCGAGGTATTGCAGTCAGTACCAGACCAGCCACCCCACCCGCTGGAGGAGGACTTCGCATTGTTCCTTCAGGGTTTGGGTTTAGGGTCTACAGGATTCCTTCAACCTTTTTGATTCTGAGGGTTGGGCAAGCCAGTTTGTACAAGTTTTGTAGCCAACAAGTCGCTGTGTGGATTGTTGTGTTTTCTGGTGGCGTAAGCTATTCTATTATATAGAATATAAGAGTATTATATCATATTATAGAAGCCGAGAATCATCGAGAAGGGATGATGATCTACCGCTCCTTACCTGAAACCCTAGCCGAAAACCCCTGTAGAACCATGAACAAGCCTAGACCCAGATAATCCTGCATCCTGAACCCTAGTAACCCTAAGCCCTATAACCTGACAGTGCCCGTAAAGGTACCTCATAGAAAGCCTCCAAGAAACTCTCAAAACAACTCAAGCCATTATGTAGGATCTTGTCCTCAAGGCGGGTGACGATGTAAAACCCTAAATTCCCAAACCCCAAGCCTGAAAATCCCTAAACCATTCTTGAATCCTAAACCCTAAACCATTCTTAAACCCTAAACCCCAAACCTTAAAATCCCTAAACCCTAAACTCTAAACCATTCTTAAACCCTAAACCCCAAACCCTTAAAATCCCTAAACCCTAAACCATTCTGAAACCCTAAACCCCAAACCTTAAAATCCCTAAACCCTAAACCATTCTTAAACCCTAAACCCCAAACCTTAAAATCCCTAAACCCTAAATCCTAAACCATTCTGAAACCCTAAACCCCAAACCTTAAAATCCCTAAACCCTAAACCATTCTTAAACCCTAAACCCCAAACCTTAAAATCCCTAAACCCTAAACCCTAAACCATTCTTAGACCCTAAACCCCAAACCTTAAAATCCCTAAACCCTAAACTCCAAACCTTAAAAGCGTCAGGAAGTCCGACAGGGGAGCCCTGGGTTCCACGGACGTGGAGTGCTACGCTGCTTGGCGGTCGGGTAGTAGAATGGTATGGATCATTTTCACAATCACTATAGATCTAGTGATAGTCATCGTACTAGTAATATAAATATAAATATATATATGTAGATTTTTTCATTCTACATATATAAGCATATTACATAATGACACTAGTGATGAGATAAATTTAGCTGCCAATAGTTTCCAATACTGCTCTACTATAGGGCTCCGGATTATAATTCGTGCTATAGTAACACCCGGACCCTACTCTAATCAATGAGGCCCCTATATCGAAATACCTTGTGCAACCTTTACGCAAAGGGCCCATGTACCCAAATTGTAGATACGTTGGCCCCGAAGTACCTACAAAGGGACTATTCTAAGGCTTAAATAAATACTGTTTGGGCACATGGACCCTTAGGGTTACAGGACCCCTACTCTCTAAAATCCTGTTCGAATGCTTAGGGCTCCTACAGTATTCTGCCTCGTGTACCCTATATTGAGGATTTAAACCCATTTAACAGGAACCCGCTAAAGGAACGCTATTCTAAGTCTTAAGACCCTTGAAGCCCTAAAACCTAACCCCTACAACCTAAACCCTAAACCCTAACCCTGTTCTTCGTTTCGAGGCCCCCATAAGGCATCTCTAATATTATTGCTTCAATGGCGCCCAGGATCCGAAGCTCTGCTCGGACCGCTTCTCTTGCTTGGAGTTTTAGACTTTAACGGGTGCCGTTAAGGGATTCGGGTTCTTTTAAGGGGTTCCTTTAAAGGGTGCCTTAAGGGCTTATAAGGGTCAAAAAGGCGATGATAGGGGTTCTAGAGGGAATTCGTTTAAAGTTTTCTGTGTTTCAATTTGTCAGGTTTTGATTGGGTTTCTCTGATTTAGCATGGTTTTGAGCAGGCTTTATCCGGGCAACTTAAGGCTTAAGGATTTTTCACGGGTGTTGTATGGATGTATGCGGATCAAGTGTAGCACCGTTATGGCTAGAGGCCTTCAGAAAACCATCGTAGAGCACATAGACTCATTTGCCATTTCGCTTTCTTGGGGCATGCTCTTACGCCAAGACAGCTCATGTTCGAGAAATCATGGCGCGGAGAGGTAATGCAGCGGGAGTAGAGACTTGACATAGCTATCAAAAGGGTCCAATGACACAGAAATCCCGGATTTAGGGGTTTCAGTTTGAGGGTTTCGCCCCAAACCTGCAAAGCCTGAAATCAAGAATGGCGCCCCGGACTCTTGACAGGAGTACTGCTGCGCCGACGACAAGAAGACCCTGATGCCCAATGCAGTGGGGTCCACGGATTCTGTTCAAGTTCAAAGTGTCAAGACTGCGTGTTGCTGCTCCAGTTCGTGGAGTTGGGCTTAGGCTGTCACGTGAATGAATACGAGCTCAGATGCTTGGACATTTGACCAAAGCTCTGGCTGATATCACAAAACACATGTATACCATGCTGTACTATACTTTGCTGTAGTTACAGTATAGTATAAGATAACATACTGTGATGTGTTGAGTTCGGAAGTGCCCCGACCGCATGCATGTACCTCCTGCACGCAAAGTCAGCGCAGAAGCGAAACCAACGGGACTTTAAACAGTGGATGGAAGCGCACAGGACCGAGCCAGAAGAGCCAAAGACACAGAATCACGCTCAAATATGTCTAGGAGCCCCTAAACCCTACAAACCCTATAAACCCTTAAGCGCATTTTGGGAGCCATCCATTGCAGGCAGTTTCGCAATGAAGGATCAGGCTCTCAAGCTTCCTACTTGCAAGGAATGAAGGCATGAGCGAGAGGGAGAGAGAGAGAGAGAGAGAGACAGAGAGAGAGACCAGGATATGAGTCGGGGGCAAAACCACCTCGTGTCTCTACATTTACAGCCGAGCCCCTCAGGAGAAAACTCCGGGAAGGAACAGACGGACACCCCGCGAACTGCGGATGTGCGCTCGCGCACGTGGGAAGCGACCTGGACGCTGTCGCGACCCCCAAGCCCAGTAGAGAGAGAGAGAGACCGCGACAGAAGACAACCAGAGTCAGAATCAAAGTCAAAAAGAGAAACAGAAAAGAGATACCCCCGAACCATTAAATGAAGCTGTAAAGCCCAACTCTTTCCTTCGTCTTTGAGGAGAAGAAGCAAGGGAGCACCGATCAGGACTGATCTGTCAAGCAGCTCGGGAGTTCAGCAGGGAATAGGATTTAGGGTTTGGGTTCACGTTTCTGGGTTTGTTGTGTATAGGATTTGGGATTTACAGGGGTTAGGCGAAATGATTCGGGATTAGGGATTCTGAGTTCTGGGGTTTTGAGTCGAGTTTAGGCTTGAGTGTTGTTTACTCAGGCCAGGGCACATGCAAGATCTCTAGTGCAGGCAGCGTGCTCGGCTTTCTAAACCCAAAACCGATCTCTTGGTCTTTCTCTGGAGGCTTGGTTTCAAAGCGTTCACCTAGGACCTAACCCTGCAACCTAGACGACGACTTTAATTTGTTCCCCCCGTTGACTTGCAGCAACATCAATCGTGATATAGGAGCATTACTGATTACAACGGGTTCCTCAGGGTTCGTTGGGATAGTATGATGCATGGCTGTATACCCTCCTCACCTCCTTAGCGAAAAAATAATGCAAATGCATAATCTAGGGCCAACAGATTCACCAATGTTATTCCTTAGGGCTCCTTGTTATACCTCTTCTAATTTGTGCGGCCCCTGTGTTGGTACGGCCTCCAGTTGGGTCTTCTGACTGGGGTAAGGGGCTTTTCCGGTTCTATCAGGGGTTCTCTAACGGGTACCATAAGGGGTTTGCCATTTCCCATCTTGTGTGTGTTGGAGGTATATTCGTACACCCGGGTTCATTCAACCTAAACCCTGAGCCCCGAACCCTGATATAGAAACCTGATTAAGGTACCTGGGTCCTTTTGGGAATCTTTATATGAATCCTAATCGTCTCTGGTTATACGGCCAGGGTTACTTCATCAGGTTCCTGCATTGTATTCCTGTTGAAACCGCCCAACCAGGACAGACGGTTTAGGAGTTTAGGATGTAGAGAACTTCAACGTCGTTCGACGTAACAACCTAAACAGTGAATGTTTGGCCCTGAATCAAAGCCGTAAGTAAATCTCCACTTCAGCACCAATGAACCCTGCCTACAGTCTCCATTGTGGTCCATTCAGTATATACGAAGTAAGATCGCCCAAACCTAAAAATTTGAGCATAAGACCATGGGTTCAGGATTTAGGGTTTGGGGTTGCGTGTTTAGGCTTGAGTGCTCAAGGTTTAAATTTTCAGCCGGCCGCACAGTCCCCAGTCCTATCCCCGAGCACCGGCGGGCTAAACCATAAACCCAAAGCCCCTAATCCCTGATCCCCTAAACCCTAAGCCCCTAAATTAACCCTAAACCCTAAACCCCTAAACCCTAAGCCCCTAAACCCTAAAGCCCACATCCTTTACCGAACTGCAGGAGTGCTGCATCGACAAGGAATGAGGAGTCTCGATGTTTTTTTCAGCAAAAGAGCAGGTTGCAGGTCAGCAGGATTGAGAAGTCTAAGTCTTAAACTTCCAGTGGGAGAACTTTATGAAGTTGCTGGGAGTATATATTTGGTCTATCTTACAAAGTTTGAGCTGTTTAGGGCCCAGTTTTGAAGAAGAGAGGATACGGACCTGCTAGCATGAATTCGCTATTGACAGAACTACATATGGTTACACTGTTAATCATTGTCATTATGAGTTCTAGAGTACACCGGCAGTTTACAGCATGCTCTGGGAACTTGTAAAAAGAGTGGGGATTTGGGTTGTAGAGAATAACATCTTCAGGTAACGTTCTCCCTTGCTCGATCCGTTTGACGTGGTTTCGGGAGTTTTCTGATCGTTCCAGGTCTTCCAAGTTTAGCGTGGCCAGAGGTGCCAGTAACAAACTTACTTCTAGTCCCGACGTGCCCCAAGCCGCAAAATTTCGTTTACTAACATGCACCACAGTCATATACCATCGTTCTGCGACCGACAACTCCTGCATAAGCATTCAGTCACATTTTTTTCCGACCTCAACCTAGTGGTCGTCGCGGTCCGCCTCGAACTGGCGCTGCGCGTGTGTTACTGCCGCTCTGCGGTGCCACGCGCGCTGCCTCCGAGGCCAAGCGCCAAGAAAGCCTAAAGCGCNCTTCTTCTTCTGACCTCAACCTAGTGGTCGTCGCGGTCCGCCTCGAACTGGCGCTGCGCGTGTGTTACTGCCGCTCTGCGGTGCCCCGCGCGCTGCCTCCGAGGCCAAGCGCCAAGAAAGCCTAAAACGCCCCTGGGGCCTTGCTTTAGGCTGCAGCATCCTAGCGGGGTTGATGGCGCGCTCCGCGCTGCTCATCTCTGAAGAACTGGGCCTGTGCCAGTAGTTCTTTTGTGAGCCGTCGAACAANGCGCTCCGCGCTGCTCATCTCTGAAGAACTGGGCCTGTGCCAGTAGTTCTTTTGTGAGCCGTCGAACAAGAAGCTCCCTCCACATGTTGGGGATTCTGGCTCTCTCCCGCTTGGATTTTGCCTTGCCGGACAGTGCACATATTGGAAAAGTAGGCGTGACACCATTGCTGTGTTGTTGCCACATCCACTTTAGACCCTCCCTACAAACAGCCCTTTTTCTAACGTGTTGCAACAANAAGGAGACCCTACACGAGAATGAAAACCCACAACAAGGACAAGTGACACCCGTCGGATTATACGCTTCAATGTCCAAAAGGGCATCTTCGGGGTTCGGGTCTCTGTGCGTGTGCACACGCTTTTGGTGAAAGCGAAGCCACCGTTGGTCCAGAAACTTAGAAGAACAGTCAGGGCAAAACACATCCCTGTCAAGCGTCTCCCAGTTCCTAAACGACAGGCATCTGTCCAACAGCTTCTTTCGAGAGGCTTCACGGAGCCCAATCAGATGCTGGAAAATCTGTTCTGTCTGCTGTGCAGGAAGATCAGGGCCCAAAACGGCTTTGACTTGACCCAGATCTTTTTCCCAAAGCAAGTGCCATGGACTGCGCGGGGCTTGATCTTCAAAGTCAAAGACACCAGTAATGAGACCCCAAACTTGAGGCGGACCACCAAGCTTACTGNGGCCGGTTTCTGTACTTTTCAGGCCCGGCGGGGAGGTCGTGACAAAAACAGTGCAGTCTCCAGAGGAAAACGTTCTGCTGCCTCTCGAGTTTGGCCGTTTCGCTTTTGGTCAAGGCATAACACTCAAGAGCCCCCACCAAATGACATCTGACAACCGAAGAATACAAAATTTTCAGCGTCTCAGCTTTCAAGCCTCGATTCTTCCAAACCCTGGCGGCCAAAC
>BGNK01000682.1:0-31706 GCA_003297005.1 Symbiodinium sp. clade A Y106 | reverse complement strand
CTGCGCTGAAGAAGTTTGAGTCTCGAAGCATAGACGCCTATGATGACCTGGAAAAGGTGATGACGCAATCCTATCCCCCTATAAACATCACGATCATGGATATCACCCTTTTTCTTCCATATCCAAACCATCCTAGGGTCCCTAAGCTCACTGGAGACACAGACACAGCTTCTTCGTCATCGCGGTTATCCACGATGTGCTGGGCAAATTTCATCAGCAGGCATCGAATTGGAGCATCTCCTGCTTTCAGCAGAGCAGCTCCTGGGCCGTCGGGCTTAGTTGCTTTGCCAACTCGCATGGCTCCAATACTTTTTTGGATTTCACGGGCAGTTGGGGGATTAGCAATNCCAAAAACACGCAAACCGTGCTGGAGCCATGCTTGCTGTTCTGCTTCCGGGGTCAAGGCGGCTCTTCCGGAATCAAGCTGCACATAAACCTTTGGAGGACGCACTTTCCTGCCACTCAAACGCCGCTCAATTGCATAGAGCCTTCGAAAATCATTGTGCTGTGCCGCATGTTGAGCTTCCTGTCCCAGTTCTTCTATCCAGCNATAGAGCCTTCGAAAATCATTGTGCTGTGCCGCATGTTGAGCTTCCTGTCCCAGTTCTTCTATCCAGCCCGTCTTGTCAAGCTTCACTGCTTGACGAACTTTGCGATTCACCTCTTTCAACTCAGCTTGACGCGCTGAAAAGGACTGGTGAGCTTCTTCATCTGCGTCATCAGCATCAAAGGCTTCTCTAGCTTCTCGCAACGATCTCAGACACTTGGCTTTTTCATGAATGAGATCTTTCGTCGCCGAGGTGATGNATCATTGTGCTGTGCCGCATGTTGAGCTTCCTGTCCCAGTTCTTCTATCCAGCCCGTCTTGTCAAGCTTCACTGCTTGACGAACTTTGCGATTCACCTCTTTCAGCTCAGCTTGACGCGCTAAAAAGGACTGGTGAGCTTCTTCATCTGCGTCATCAGCATCAAAGGCTTCTCTAGCTTCTCGCAACGATCTCAGACACTTGGCTTTTTCATGAATGAGATCTTTCGTCGCCGAGGTGATGNAAAAGGACTGGTGAGCTTCTTCATCTGCGTCATCAGCATCAAAGGCTTCTCTAGCTTCTCGCAACGATCTCAGACACTTGGCTTTTTCATGAATGAGATCTTTCGTCGCCGAGGTGATGTACGGCTGGCGAATGCCGTCATCAGGCCTGAAAAAATGCTTCTGCTGCAAACCTTGGAGCTGTTGCTTCAACCATTCCCAATGCTCAGTGACATCTCGCTGGTGGTCTTCTTGCTCGTGGCACAATCTCTCAANGCCGTCATCAGGCCTGAAAAAATGCTTCTGCTGCAAACCTTGGAGCTGTTGCTTCAACCATTCCCAATGCTCAGTGACATCTCGCTGGTGGTCTTCTTGCTCGTGGCACAATCTCTCAAGATCCTGTCTGAAGCGCTGGAGGGTCGCCGGGTCTTTGAGAGCTTCCCAGTTCCATCGCATGCCTCGCCTTGTAGGAGCTGTTTTTGGCTTCTGACAGCTCACTTCGACAAGAACTGGTATGTGATCCGGTCGTCCATCGGAGCGGAGATGTAATGGCCATTGTGGTTGAGTCCGGGCGCGGCGTACCGCTTGGGTGTCCCTGCAGTCAATAGCAATGAAGTCGATCTGACGTGACTGTTCTTGGCCATTTCCATATGTGTAGCAGGTGCTGGGATGTGGGTCATGGAAATGAGTATTGGCTATTCGCAACGTCATTGCTTCGCAAATGTCTAGTAGAGCCTGTCCGTTTGCGGAGGGCTGGCCATCTGGAGCCTGGGCCCACTTTCCAGAGCATGGCTCGCATCTGCAGACTGTGCCATTGTTGTCGATGCCCAGATGTTTTGTTGCCCTCTTGGGCAGCGNTCCGTTTGCGGAGGGCTGGCCATCTGGAGCCTGGGCCCACTTTCCAGAGCATGGCTCGCATCTGCAGACTGTGCCATTGTTGTCGATGCCCAGATGTTTTGTTGCCCTCTTGGGCAGCGCTTCCATGGTGGTCTGCAGGAGATCGTAAAACTTCGTCCTGACCTCCTCCGAGTCCCACTCTCCCGGAGCATATCCCGATCCGTAGACATCATGTCTATTCGACGATTTTATCTCCAAAAACATGAGCCTCTCGGAAATGTTATGCACAGTAACATCGCCAGCATGCCTGTGTTTGCGAACCATCACGGCCACCCCTGCTGCATATCCCGGCCGCCATTTTGAGGCCCCGTGCTTGTAAATGACGTAATGCTCTCCAACTGTTTTGCTTGTACCAATTTCCATGGTCCCCTGAAGCATCGCGACATCGACCTTGTTCTCAAAGAAGACGCTTTCCAAGAGAAACCACCTGCCTGCACTTTTGTTGCTGCAGCTGTCTTCTTTTGCTGACAGCACGTTGAAAGAGACAAGCGTTTCAAGGTGTCTGCGCGCCTGCCCAGGTCTTTTCTGCACAGCACGGCCTTCCTGGTGAAAAGAAGGCGTCCCACCTTTATGTGGTAAGGAAATGCCAGGAAAAATCTCATGCCAGTTGTTTTCTGACACTTGGCGACCTCTGAGATTGACTGCTTGTCCACCTGCTGCGGCATAGGCTGCTCTACGAATGCTTTGCTTTCGCACTCCACGCAGTGCTGTCCGAGTTCTTGGCGGTATCACCTGACTGCCGTTTTCGCCTCGCGAAGAAGGCTCCATCCGCGCGTCAGGCAGCGCGGAAACGCTCAGCTCTGCCTCATGGCAGTGCGGACTTGCGACCGCACAAGCCGTCTCGGCATCGAAAGTGAGATGTAGAGATTGCTGGCTACTGGGAGTGAGCTTCTCAGTCTTCTGTCGATGTCTGGCTCTTTGGTACCGCAGTGCTCTTACTTTCTTCCCCGCTTGCTCTCCTTCATCGGCGTCGGCTTGGACCGGTCGTCTTCGAGCTCTTCCTCCTCTTGTGCCTCTGCGTCCTCTGTTGGCGCAGCGACGCTGCCCCAGTGTGCCACCATCCCCGCAACCTTCTTGAGATTGCGATCTTCGCGTGGAACACCTNCGTCTTCGAGCTCTTCCTCCTCTTGTGCCTCTGCGTCCTCTGTTGGCGCAGCGACGCTGCCCCAGTGTGCCACCATCCCCGCAACCTTCTTGAGATTGCGATCTTCGCGTGGAACACCTTTTCGCACACTCACCATCTGAAATACTGCATGCAGTGGCTGAGCGTACATGAGCATGAAGTCTCGCAGCTTGCTGCCCTCCAAACCAGACTCGTAGATCACGCTCCATCCCCACGGTTTGTCCTCCGCCATCTTTCGCTTTGACACTGGCCTGCAACTTTGCACGCACTCCGTCATGGGCCTTTCGTTGATGCCTTTGAGGTACTGCGTCACCGCCTCCACTGTCTGAGACTCGTCTGAAATATTGAGGAATTGTTGCAATTCCTTGAACTGCGGATGTCTTCTCATTTGGTCGCCTTGATCTGGGTTTGCGCTGTTCATGGCATCCACATTTGCCTGAAGAATGAGTGCGTGTACCATGTGGCCATGCCCACCCATAGGATGGGGCCCCTGCTGAGGCTTGGCTTGCTTCCACGTGATGTGTGCTGCTTCGGCCATCTTCTTGAGCTTGTTGTCTTGAATCCATATAATGACTTCCACTGCGGCCTCTATTCGATTCAAGCGATGCCCCTGCTGCACAATGACCTGGCTGTGCAAGCTCTGTGCTTCTTCCAGTCGACGGAGTCTTTCTTCGACGCTGAGGGTGGAGGATGCAGGATTGTGGAGCTTGGCCTTCTTGTTGTCTTTCGGTGGAGCTTGGGAGNCCTGGCTGTGCAAGCTCTGTGCTTCTTCCAGTCGACGGAGTCTTTCTTCGACGCTGAGGGTGGAGGATGCAGGATTGTGGAGCTTGGCCTTCTTGTTGTCTTT
The DNA here is from genome assembly GCA_003297005.1 of Symbiodinium sp. clade A Y106. Classification (NCBI taxonomy): domain Eukaryota; class Dinophyceae; order Suessiales; family Symbiodiniaceae; genus Symbiodinium; species Symbiodinium sp. clade A. The sequence goes on along the minus strand of BGNK01000682.1, from coordinate 27,813 downwards.
CGGTGGAGCTTGGGAGGATCTTTGGAGCTGTGCGAGTGCAGACTGACCAGTGGCCATGAACTACCACGAGGAGTACTAGCAATCTAATCACTGACATCGCCTTTGACAGCCTGAGCCTTNGTGGAGCTTGGGAGGATCTTTGGAGCTGTGCGAGTGCAGACTGACCAGTGGCCATGAACTACCACGAGGAGTACTAGCAATCTAATCACTGACATCGCCTTTGACAGCCTGAGCCTTCCCCACACAGTAATCTACACACAACAACAGCAAGAACTAGAACTAAAACACGAACAATAACAATAAACGACGACAACAACAACAGAAACAACAACGACAACAAGAACACCACCACCACCACCACCACCACCACCACCACCACCACCACCACCACCGCGACTACTACTACTACTACCACTAGTACACTAGTAAATCCAAACCCGCCTAGGGACGACGACGACTACCACTACTACCACTAGTACACTAGTAAATCCAAACCCGCTTAGGGACGACGACGACTATTACAACTACTACGACGACGACTACTACTACTACTACGACTACGACGACTACTACTACCCCGAGTACACAAGTAAATCCAAATCCGCTTATGGACGACGACGACTACTACCACCACTAGCACACTAGTAAGTCCAAACCCGCTTAGGGACGACGACGACGACGACGACTACTACTAGTACACTAGTAAATCCAAACCCGCTTAGGGACGACTACTGCTACTACTGCTACTACTACCACTAGTACACTTGTAAATCCAAACCCGCTTAGGGACGACGACGACTACTACTACACTACCACTACTACTACGGCTGCTACTACTACCACTAGTACACTAGTAAATCCAATCCCGCTTAGGGACCACTAGTACACTAGTAAATCCAATCCCGCTTAGGGTATAGATCAGGGCCTAGGGTCACCATGAACCCCAAATAGACTTATACTCGTCCTAGACTTTCAGAGGTGCTAGTAGGTGAGCTTGTACAGTTTGCTCTCCTGGAGCTTGTCCCGTGCAGTGGGGGTTTCTCCAGATCTGGCGTCACATGTTTGCCTAAAATCCGCTTAGAACGCAGCGGCCTGATACTCACTTTCTGTGACACCTGGCGCAGCCTCTCCAAGTATAGCAGAAACCCCAGCGCCCAAGTCTAAACGAACGCTCAAAGCCCCCCTAAACCCCAAACCCTAAACCCTAAACCCTTCAAGCCATACCTCTCAATGCGAAATGCCCGACGCGGAACCCGCGAGCCCCGATTCCACGAAGCGAAATCCGGAACCCCGATGATACCTGAAGTGCTCCTTGGACCCAAACCCTAAACTTAACCCCAAAACACCCAAACCCTAAACCCCAGTTTCACCTCGTCAGACCTCGAACCACATGCCTCGCCTGGATTGTCCGAGTGTGAGCGCCGAAACCCCAGACCCAAGACCTTAAACCCTGCACCCTTACCCGAAAGCCTTGCATTGAGAAGCTCCCATTGCCCAGTGTGCTCAGAGACTCGGATCAAGCGCCCAATCACCATGGCTCCGGGAGGGGGTTTAAAAACAACTAGGGATTTTCAGTTTGAGCTCAGGATTTTGGGCTTTGAACTTTGGGTTCAGCGTGAGGGCACAATCCACCCAACACTTCTGCCCGAACGTGAGACGTCTTTGCGTGTTGGTAGATGTACATCGTACCAGAAACAAATATTATATAGCGCAGTGCATTGCATCCTTACATGCGTGCATACATACTTACTTGTCGTGTGTACTTGCTTACCTCTATATTGACTCGCCGATGTACAATACATACTTACATACATAAATACATAAAGACTCTTACATGTACTTACAGGATACATACATACATACAGACATACATATGTATTTCCTTACTTGCTGTCCATTACTTATGCGATCAACAATGACGTTCATATTGCAAGTGTGTGCACGTCTACATATGGACAGATGGATCGGGTTTTTCTTGTACATTTCATTCAGCAAATAGGGCCACATAGGGTAAGCACAGAATACAAAAATAGGGTTCGGTTTTGTACGGCCCCTGCCGGAAGCCCTTAATATACACACTTTTACACAAAGGAGTATCGCAGCCTTTCGATGAAGCGCGATGGCTCCCTTGCTAGGATGTCCCTATAGGGTGGAGGAAGCAGGGCAAAGCACAAGGGGCTAGTGGTCGTGCAGTTCTACGATCTTCTATTGCACTTTCTACCAGGGCTCAACTGTGCTTGTAAGGTTGAAATGCAGCAGCCCTGAAGCAAACACTGCACTCAACCGTAAGCCGGAAACTTCAATCGCATAATCCGAAGAAACGGTACCATGTACTTACTTTAGACCTTGCAGGTGCTGATTGCATACTTGGCGCCGAAGAGCATTCCAAACCGAAACGAAGGATGAGTCGTGGGTGGCCTTGGAGGTAGTCAACCCCTGAACCAAACCCTAAACCCTTAAACTCCGCAGTCTTAAAGACCTGAAAGCCCTAAACTCGAAACGCTAAGCTCCTCAGTCCTAAAACCTTAAAAGCCCTAGGCCCTAAGCCTCGAAACCATTCGAATCCCATGCTCGGGCCTCGCCCCCGAAGCTTGCTCTGCCTGGGGTTTTGAGATTTTAAGGGTTTTAGGTGCTTTTGGGGGTTTGGGGCTTCGGGGTTTTTTTGGGGGTTTAGGCTTGAGGCTCCGACTCCTGAATCTCGAAGACACTCCTAGGTGGTTTGATTCAAAGGACCCTGTAGAAGAGTCCCCTCAGCGACGCGGACAACCCTTTCAGTCGTGCGACACAGACAGAGAAGGAGAGAGAGAGGAAGAGGAAGAGGAAGAGGACAAGGAAGAGGAAGAGAGAGAGAGCGAGAGCAAGAGCGAGAGCGAGAGCTACGGTTGTGGGCGCATGGAGCTTGAGCTTCAGCAGCGGCCCTCGACATTCCCCAACATTACATGGGCGATGCTGCTAGGTCCACATTTCTTGAGTTCGCATCTTTTGCTCCACAGCCCATGGCTTGGAGAACCCCACCCAATCGTGAGGACGGAAGGCAGTGTCGGTAGCAGCCTATACTGCTATGCCCTGGGCACGCCTCCCACCTGCCAGAACTCTTCTCTCTTTCGAGGCTTTGACCCGTCGAGACCAAGACTCCTTAATCAAAGAATATCCTCAAGCAAGGACTATCTGAATGTGTCTTGAATTGTTAGAATGACCCAGCGATGATTTCAGGAACATTCCGATTGCTGATTCAAGGTGCAAATTGGTCTCTCTGGGGAGCTTGCAAAGTGATGTTGCTCAGCTCAGCCAGCCCAGAGGGCGTGGGTGTTGGGTCTTTGCGAGGTTTGTGGGTTGTTTTGGCTTCAGGAGGCTTTATCTAGCGACTGCCCATGTGATGTTTGTGTTTGTTAAACCCTATGGCAGCTCTGGGGCAGATTTATATAAGCATGTTGGGGTTTGATCCGGAGCGTCTTTAGGGTTGGGGGATTGTTGTTGTCCAAACCTCCATTACAGTCCTTGTTCTGAGTTAGAACATGCTTTGTCTATGCGGCGTTCTACCAATTATCCTGCCGGTCAGGTACTGCGCAGGTCTCAAGGGGAACGACTGTTCGAAGTCCTGTAATTCGGGTTCAGGGTTCAGGGCTTGGGGCATTGCCCTGGGACTCAGCCAGTAATTTATGGCTGGTTCTCTCATATGAGTTAGGCTTCATATTCGGGCTTTGAGTGTATATAGAGGGCTCCGCAGGACTTTGTGTCAGTGGGGCCAGTGGGGGGGGTGGAGCCCTCATGGGAATGCGGCGAACCAGTAGCGAATGCCTACCCCCTAAACCCTGAACCCCTAAACCCTACACCCCTAAACCCTATCCTAGTCTAAAGCTCCACGTTCACACCACATCGCGAGATCCAAGACGTTTTGCACCACAGATATAGGATTGAGAGGCCACGGCCCCGAAGGTTGCACTAGGGTTTAGGGGTTGGAATTTAGGGTTTAGGGTCTCTAATCTTCGCTTTCATTAGGCTTACTGTACTAGGGGGGGAAGCTTCATGAGTAGAAGGGGGCTTAGCCACGGCTCCGGAAACATGATGTAGTCAGATCCGTGGGTTGCATTGCCCGAGACAGCGGGGCGTATTTTAGGATTTGAATTTAGGGTTCAGGGGTTTAGGGGTTAGGGCTTATAGGGTCATAGAATGGCTAGGCTTGAGTCCAGTAGCAAAAACGGGCTTATAGGGTTTAGGCGGTTTAGGGTTTAGGCACACCTTCAACGTCTTGAAGGAATCCCGTGCTTGAAGCTGCTCCGGGCTGGTCTTTCTGCTGAGACGTACCCACGGGGCCAGAAGCATGTTTAAGTCTCGGTTCAGGCAATGTAGAGATTTCACAAATGGGTAGAATTCAAGGCATATGGTTCTTATGGCTTGTATGTCTTTAAGCACATGTATAGATGAACTTGCAAATGCCGAACTACAGTTCTAGGATGATGTACGGCACGACTCGGGTTTAAATACTTTTCCGCTGAATGCGCTGTTCAATTTACTTGCAATTCACGAGCCACCAAAACCCTTAGCCCAAAACAGAACCCTGACTATAGGTGCTTTTACTGTTGAAACCGACACCTGGCTAAACTGAAGGACTACCAGGCCGTTCGATGCCGAATCCCTGACTTGGGCGAATTTAGAGGGCGCAGCGCGCCTGTCGTACGGAATATGATTGCTTTTTTTGGGTGCGGCTACTTATTCAATTGAGGGATCGTGGCAACACGAATCCTATTGTTCAGTGCTCTTTCTTTGGCCTAAATCTGTGAAACGCATAGATCCCCCCAAGCTATAGAGGGGTGCTTAAGACGTGAGTCAACATGCATAGAATGGGTTCAGGGTTTTTGAAACTTGCAAACGAAACCAAGCATGTAAGCCTGTAAACCCAGTCTAAACCTAAAGCCCTCAGCCAAAATCTACACCCTGAGCTCGAAATACACCAACTTTTCGGGAGTATGAAGATGTTCTGTCTTTTGGCTTTGAAGATCTCTGGCTGCTTCTGGCCCCCGAGCGACTGCGGCCAAACTTGCCGAGGTGATGTAAATCAGCGCGCCGTGCTTTACCGCTGTTGTCGTCTCTTCCGGAGCCACCGTACGGGTACTACATCTTAAAGCTTGGAAAGTAACCCTAAAGACCTAAACACATACGGGTAGTCCTCTGATTTCGGCTCCTTCTACATGGGTGCAGTACGGGACGAAGGAAACTTTTGGGGAGGCTCCGAATGTCGAGCAAACTTCACTTCGGGTTCTCCAAGGTTCAGCTGGAAACCCCCTATGAATCCTAATGGTCCAGAAGAAAACCTTCGTTTCTCCCCCAAAAGACCTTGAAGAGCAAACCCTACAGTGAACCCCAGAAAGTTGGAACATGGGTTTAGGAGGATTTGTGCTAGGATCCCCTATACTTTACCTTAAGGGCATGAGGATATTGATGTTCCAACTTTCTGGCTTCTACTATACAGGAGTTTTCGAAGCCTCAGTTGAAAGCCTTCGGATTCCTCATTACCTGTAGGGTCATACCCCACCCCGTTTTCGGGTACCTAACTTTTATATGACAGGTCCTAACCATGAAATTAGGCGTACCCTAAATATGGGGTGGGGTATGACCCTCCAGGTACTTATATACTATAATAAGTATAATATGGGAGTTTCCAAAAATAGGGACCCTAATATAGTACCCTAAGCAGTAAGATCCTTATTATAAGGACCCCAAAATAGGGTACCCCTAATTTTCGGAAACTCCCATATAGTATGGTATAGTATACCCCTCAAACCCTAGTCTCATCATAAAGGCCCCGATTGTAAATCCCAGAACTAACTCTGTACCCCAGAGGACCGGCGGCGACGATTGGCGCGTAGGGTAAGCCGGAAGACGCTCCATACTGGGTTCTTGTGGAGAAAACCCTAGGTATCGATTTGCGACAGTTTCTAATTTCCGTCAATAATATAGAGCCCTATATACAAAGAATTTTGGGGACTGGTGAAATCGACACCTAGAACCAGTCCAGGATACCGTTTGGGGTTAGGTTAGGGTTGAGGGTTTAGGGCTTCTGGCCTAGGGTTTCGGCAAGAATGGTCTTTGCAATGCCATCCGAGTTACAAACCCGGCATCCCCTAGATTCCCTGTTCCGGGAAAAGTAGCTTGTCTTTGCACGCTTCAAACCCTCAACCTAAGCTTTAAACTGTCAACCCCGTAAAGCCCCCTACGTAAGAAAGAGTGTGGACATCCCGAAAAAGAGGTAACATCAGTCCTGAATAGTTAGGAATGGCATTCTTCAAGATTCCCTGTTCTCTTTATTGCGGCCCCTATATCAACGCGGCTTCCCGACCAGACCAGACGCCAGGTTCTCCAGGCATTTGTTGTTTTGTTTTGTCTGTGTCGGTGTGCTTGTTGCTGTTGATCTCCGTGGGGTTTGGTCTGGCAGTCTGGGGCTTTGGATTTAGGATGACTTAGGGGCTATGGGACTTAGATTGTAGGGAAAACTTAGGACGTGAGAGCCATAAAATACAGGAACTTCAATGGAGACTATTTGTAGAACTCAGGATGAGCTTAAAGTAATTTGGAGATGCCTGGCACGGCAGCCAGGCTTTATGGTTTAGGGTTTCTTGTGGAGCAAACGCCGCAGGGACCCGCTGCAAGTCCACTTTGCGTGTCTTACATTGTTTTTAGCCGCCAGAGAGGGAGCAATTTCTGTGGCAGGTCGGCAACTGGGTTCAGTGCTTATCCCACACTAGTAAGTCAGATTTGGGTTGCCTGGCTCAACCGCCAGGATATGTAAAACCCCCAGAGGGCCATATATGCTTAAGACTAGATGCAGGATCCCGCTGTACATTGCTGTGAAGAAGTTTACATTTTGGTGGCAGAAGGGCTTTGTGGGTTTTATCTCGGCATTGCGCCTTGACCTGCGCACCTAATCCTTAAACCCCCGAAGCACAAAGGGGCGGTCGGAATCATTACAAACGTTATTCCTTTCGGCTCCTTGGTATAATTGTCGCACAATATACCACAAAGCCTTATTCTCATGGTTCAGTTTCTTATACGATAGCCACCACCCACTTGAGCGTGCTAAGCCCGACCGGGCTTGTTTGCAGTGGGAATTTGCAGTCTTTGGGGCTTAGTGGTTCAGGGTTTAGGTTTCACTTTCCGTTCGTTTTTGCAGTTTTGCTTCATGCGATGCAACAGGGTTGCTATGTGGAAGCTTGAACGGTTGGGCTGTGCGGCTTCATGTCTTAAGCTCGAGAGCCAAAGAATATGTCACGAAGTGGCAATAGGCAGGTTCGTGCCTACCTATAGTCTTGTGACCGCCGGGTCTTGGAATGACTGGAGTGGAGTAAAACAATTATTTCTGTGAGAATCTTGTGAGAAACCTGTGAGCGGGGTCTGTGAGCAGTAAGAAACCTGTGAGAGGAGCCTNGCCGGGTCTTGGAATGACTGGAGTGGAGTAAAACAATTATTTCTGTGAGAATCTTGTGAGAAACCTGTGAGCGGGGTCTGTGAGCAGTAAGAAACCTGTGAGAGGAGCCTGTGAGAATCTTGTGAGAAACCTGTGAGAAACCTGTGAGAACCGAGGGGAACCCTGTGAGAATCCTGTGAGAAGCCTGTGAGAAACCTGTGAGAATCTTGTGAGAAACCTGTGAGAAACCTGTGAGGGAAGGGTTCACCGGCCCGGACCCAATCCCCAACTGCTTACAGGTTTCTCACAGCCCGCTCACAGGTTTCTCACAGCCCGCTCACAGGTTTCTCACAGCCCGGACCTAGGTCCGGCCGCCAAGGCTGGGCTGTGAGGAACCTGTGGCCGGGCTGTGAGAAGCCTGTGAGAAACCTGTGAGGAAAGGGTTCAGCGGCCGAACCCAATCCCCAGCTGCTTACAGGTTTCTCACAGCTTTTCTCACAGACCCTCAGCAACCGGAGTTCACAGGTTTCTCNGAAACCTGTGAGGAAAGGGTTCAGCGGCCGAACCCAATCCCCAGCTGCTTACAGGTTTCTCACAGCTTTTCTCACAGACCCTCAGCAACCGGAGTTCACAGGTTTCTCACAGGTTTCTCACAGACCCCGCTCACAGGTTTCTCACAGCTTTCTCACAGAAAAAATGATTTGATCATTCCCAATGATTCCACGCCATCGGCGGTCACAACTATAGTCTCCATTGTAGTTCCTTTTTGGGGTTACCTTATAGGATCCTACTTATATATTTGGTTAAACCAAAAAAAGGAACTACAATGGAGACTATAGGTAAGCCGTAAGCGCAACCCTAAACCCTGTGATAAAAAACTTTGACTCCAAGCCTCCCAGGCTATCCCCAGAGAGCCCAATACCCCTTAATTAAGGAATATGGCTTAAATTATATAGGGCTTCATATGATTTAAGCTATATTCAAGGGGTATTGGGCTCTCTGGGTCCTTGCAGTTCCATGTGTGTGTGGGTGTGTGTGTGTGTGTGTTGATCAGGCTTTCGGGGAGAGGGCCTGCGCCTGAAGACGGAAGGTTTCGAGTATAAGTCTTTGGGGGCCCTTATAACAAGCCCTCTGCTTGGAACTTTATAAACCCCCTCAACCCCTAAACCCCTAAACCCCTGAACCCCTGAACCCCCCTGAACCCCTGAACCGTAATCCGAGGCCCACAAAAAGCGCTGAACTCGTATGCTGAAATGTAAAGATCACCTGTCATCTACCTGGCACCTGCATGTAGCGAGGCACCTCTTGCCCTGGAGTATTTTTGTATTGGTACAGGTATTATGTATGTTTGTATGCATACTCTTAGTTGTTTATTGTCCGGTCATCGCTCAGTCCGGATCATCATGTCTACCACTGGGGTCATGTCACTGCTGCCACTGCTGCATCTAGTGCCCTCCCACTCCATCCCTACCTACTCCCGCGCCTTCTCCTGCCCCTGCTTCTGGGGTTACTACTGCTACTGCTACTGCTACTGCTACTGCCACTGCTACTACCGCTACTACCACCACCACTACTACTACTACTACTACTACTACTACTGACTACGGCTACTACTACGACTATCATTACAGTAGTAGTAGTAGTAGTCGTCGTCGTAGTAGTTGTCGTAGTAGTAGTTGTACAGCCACTACAGCTGCTCCCGCTCCTGAGTCCTTTTGTACTTCGGCTAGTCCCGTTGCTACTCCTCCTTGAACTGCTGCTACTATGCCACCGCTACCACCATGTGACGACGGCTTCCACCTGCTACTGCTTCTACTTTCTCTTCCAAGGCTGCTGCTTGAGAACTTGGGGTTTGCAGTTACGTCAGCACTTTGATCGTGCACAGGCAAGGAGTGCCGGTGAATGGCAACCGCTTTTCCCGCGTGTTTGACTGCGCGCCGGAAAACACGATTCGCTCCAACTCATGTCACATCCCCCGCTTTTCCCGCGTGTTTGACTGCGCGCCGGAAAACACGATTCGCCCCAGCCCAAACTATCCAAGTTGCCAGGCCCTGAACCCTGCATGCCAGACCCCTGACGCGAGAACTTTCGTGCAACTCATCGACATGCCAAATTTGAAACCTACGGAACGCCAAGTTTAGTCAAACCCTCAGAACAGTTCCCTGGTAGTGCATATAGAAGCCTGGTCTGTGGTAATGCCTTCCCTCTTTAAGCGTTAAGGCATTGTACAAGGAAATCCAAAGAAGGAGCCCTAAAACGGTAAGTTATCTGGGCTGTAGAAGTAGGAACTCATTTGGGAAGCCAAGAAGACTCCACCCTAAACCCTAAACCCGCCCACCACCCCTCTCCTTCTGTGGGTAGGTGGGCGCCGTCGAGCGCCAGCGAGACCATGGCAGGCTCTGCTAGGCCGCAGAGCCTGCCGACCACACCCCTGAGGGGTCGCCAAGCTTGGTCGCCAAGCCATTGTATCACTATATATATTAATGACCCTAAACCCGACAAAATTGCTCTCGCGAGGTTCCCGACCCCCAACCCTCCAAGTGGACAGGGCGTTCTCCAAATGGACAAGGGTTGGGGCGGTTGGGGCTCCCCCAACCCTTCACGACTTGCAAATGGACAAGGGTTGGGGGCCCCCAACCCCTCACGACTTGGGGCGGCGGCCCCCCAACCCTTGGGGGGGCAGGGCCCCCCAACCCTTCACGACTTGCAAAATTTGCAAATGGACAAGGGTTGGGCCCCCCAACCCTTCACGACTTGCAAATGGACAAGGGTCGGGGGCCCCCCAACCCCTCACGACTTGGGGCGGCAGGGCACCCCAACCCTTCACGACTTGCAAATGGACAAGGGTTGGGGCCCCCCCCAACCCTTCACGACTTGCAAATGGACAANATGGTTCGGCTGGCTGGATGGTTTGCCTCGCTGTGAGTAGTATTTGGGTGGTCTTGGGGTGGGCATTTCTGCACACAAAGCGTTCAGCAGAGCAATGCTACACCCTAAACCCTAAACCCCAAACCCTAAACCCTACTCTTTTGAAGAACCCTTTGTCTTGCCCCGATGATCGCTGAACCCTACCCCAAGCCCTATAAATCCTAAACCCTAAACCCCAAGCCCTATTAAACCCTAAAACCCAAACCCCAAGCCCTAGAAATCCCAAACCCTACACTCCGAGCCCTGTGAACCCTAAACCCTAAAGCCTAAACCCCAAGCCCTAAACCCTAAATCCTAAACCCAATCCCTATACACCCCAAACCTAAACCCTATAAGCCCTATAAACTCTCAATCCTAAACCCAATCCCTATAAACCCTAAACCTAAACCCTAAGCCCTATAAACCTAAATCCTAAACCCAATGCCTATAAACCCTCAACCTAAACCCTAAGCCCTATAAACCTAAATCCTAAACCCAATCCCTATAAACCCTAAGCCCTATAAACCCTGAGCCTGCACTGCTCTTTCGGCTCCTTTTTAGAAGCCCTGGGCCTGGGTCCTTCGACCTGCCGCGACCGGCCGCAGAAGGTTCGCTATGCATTATATGTATATGTGCATATGTATATACATATATATATATATATACATATCTGTGCGTGTATGCATTATATATATATGCATAGACAGAGAGAGAGAGAGAGACAGACATACATATATATATATATATACATACACGTCGGACAAGATCTCGGGGCTCCTTCATTCGCATTACGTGAATTGCAAGCCTGACAGGAGTTTTCAGGGGCTTCACAAAGGCTTCTTAAGAGTGTATTCTTCGACCGATGTGTTCACATTCGTTCAGAGAGAGTACATTGGTATTATAGTTCGCGCGCATTGCTCCTCTTGTTGGGACTCTGAACCGTGCTGCTGGAGGCAGCGAACACGTGAGCTCAGGGCTTCGTTCCTCGAGCTTTGATGCACGAATCGTTCTTTTCGAAAGTCTTCGGGCAGCCAATCACAAGCTCTTCCCAGACGCCACATCACAGTGAAAGCAGGTGAGCTCTCAGCAGCAGGCAGAGGCTGCTGCGATACATGCAAAAATACACGAGCTGGAGATGGACCTGCAAGAGCAGCACGTCTCATATTGGTGCCGTGCCGAGTGCTACAGCACGAATAGGGTGCTGCAGGGTGGCCAATGGCAACAGCCACGAGCTTTCAGGCTGGTGTAGCGCAGGGGTTCTTTGAAGGGCCTTAGAATCCTCCTAAACCATCTAAGAGAGGCTTCTCAAAGGTCTGGTAGACATCGTCTTCGGGCCCCGAGGCGTACTGCGGCCTTAACCAAGAAGATTTGCAGCAACTGTCGTTGCATCGGAAGGTGTGTGATTAGGTGACGTTTATTTCTGAATTCTGAAGGCCAGTTTCGGAATGCTTATAACAACTCGAGCACCCGCAACTACGAAACTGGTTTCTCCGAACACAGGCGTTTTCGAACCAACTCGGATTCTGAAGTCTCAACACCCGCTGGTTTCCCAAGTCCTAAACCTCAATTCCTAAGCCCTACAATAGTAGAAAAGGGCACACAAATCGTTGTCTATATGTTTAAAGGGCCCGTAGCCACGCCCCCAAGCCCTGAAGCCTTAACTCCCGGAAGGACTATAGACCTTACACCTTAAACCCCTGAACCCTATAACCCTAAACCCCCGAACTGTATGAGTGTGAGAGTCGAAACTCTAAACTCTCGGAAGGATGGCCTATGCCAGCTCTCTCGGCCGTCCCTGGACACCCACACCCCGAACTCCTCGCGCACGGCGCATGACTGGTTGGGCCCAGGACTTAGGCCGTCTTACGCTTCTTAGGTTCTTGTGCGGGTTCAATGGTTACAGCAAGTGGTGTAACTATGCTGGTTCTACAGCGGTTTCAATGTAAAGGGTCTTTAATTCTTGGACTAGGATCTAGAAGATGCTAGTTGTATGGCCACCATAAGGTAACATCACCGCCAAGTTTGTTCTACAAAATAGGGGTCTCTTTAGTCTCAGTATCAAATAGTTCTGTCTACATGCTAACCTACATTACTACTACCATCTATCCGCCACCGCAACCTCTAATCGTATACTGCCACTGCATCGCAAACACCAACCTGCATTATTCACTCTGTGTAATCCCAAGTAATTAGATACCAGGTCCTTGTGTACCATTCGGGGTTCTTACCGGTTAGTAGTAGTTACGAGTAATCCGACACTGGGGAAGTGCCAATGTATACTGTTCTTTTATCGGCCTGAGCAATTATCTGTGGGCTGGGCCTAGGATCGTAAAGAACACCGCCTTCCGATTCGGGGCGTCTGCCCTTCGATGTTGGGGTGTCGAGTTTCCAGCGCAACTAGCGGGTTTAGGGTGAAATTTCCGGCTCCAGGGTTCAGTCTTGTTAATGTTTTGAGTTTATGTCTGCACTTAAATAGAGGTGTGGCACGTAGGGTTTGCAGGTGGCATGTGAATCCTGTTATCCTGTCTCTAACGTGAACACGAAAACATCAGCAAGGCTTCGCGGCTGTTATGCGCGCAGCCCTGCTCGGTCCTGCCCACATGCCACGAAATTCCGATAACATGTGCGGGCACAAAGTCAAGGGAAGTGCGTAACCCCACGGCCCACGAAGGGCCAGTCGAGGCGCTGAACCCGAAGAACGATATGCAACAGCTTCTCACCTTTCGCTCCTCGTTGGGGTGACTCATGCCATAGGTTGCGGGGCGTCACAATGTCAGCGAGGTCTTGCTCCTTGATCAACTTGTGCATTTTGTCTTCGTTATCTCATGCGGAAGTGGTGAAGTGAGTTGAGATGAGTTGAGTGTTCGTACTGCACTTGATAGCGTATGTGTGGATACGGAAGGCTCTACAGCATATGATGAGTATGCAGATAAACCCTAAGCCCTAACCCCCACATGCCTCGCCTGGATTCCCCAAGCGTGAGCGCCGAAACCCTATAGACCCTAAACATTCAGAAACCCCATACCCGAAAGCGCCCGCAGAGGCAAAGACGCCCCGAGCACAATCCTTTCCTAGGTGTGGATTTGGGATAATTTATAGTTTCCCGGAAGTTTCCCTTATTATTTAATGTAGAGCCCTAGTTTTACTTAATTTGCGAGACTGTTGCCATCAACACGTACTTTCGCACTTGTAGAAGCAGTATGGTACCTTTGCACAACTCTCATCACACTTTCAAGGAAGACAAACTCCCAACCTCTGTGTCCCAAAAAGGCACAAACTAAAGCACCGCCCAGGTAGAGCTCAGAAATGGCCTCGGTCCTGCACAGGAGAGGTGGAAAAGTCACCCGTGCGTCCTTTTTGAGGGTGTAGGGTAGCTTAGGGGATTACGAGTTTTGAAGTGTAGGAGGCGCAGGGGTTCGGGGTTTGGGCTTCAATATTTCGGGTTTGTAGGCCGGTTGAGGGAATCAACAGGCACTCCACTGCATGGTTTGTTTCAGCTTTTTGTTCAGGCCGTACTTTGGGTCTGCAGTGCTTTGCTGACAGATCTTTCGTGCGCCGAACATATATATATATATATATATACACACACACGCACATGGTTCACTTATGTTGTCGCGCTCCTTGTGGTTATATGGGAGTTTCTCCGAAAATTAGGGGTACCTTTTTGGGGTCCCTATAATAAGGATCCTACTGTTTAGGGTACTATATTAGGGCCCCCTGTTTTCGGAAACTCCCATACAATGAATCCTAGGGGTCCGCAGGACTTATTGCGTACTTGGATTTGGGAGACTCGCAATACAGGCTAGTGTTGAGCTCATCGGAAGTATACGGCGATTGGGTGCGTGAACACTCCCTTATACGCCTTATCCCATCCAAACCCTAGAACCATCTAGAACTTAACTCTATCAACCCATATAAGCGTTGAACCCCTACTCTAAACCCTAACCCGTAAAACCGTAAACTCTCAACCAAACCGTAACCCTGGGGAAGGAGATCTTTCCAGCCTACCTTGACAAGGACACTAAGGCCGTCTCAAGTGGTTACGCTTTAGGAAACTTTGGGAGCGTTTCTAGGGATTTAGCATTTCAGGGTTGGGGCAAACCAGGGCTTTGGGGTTTAAGGCTGTCAGGGGCTCGGGGGTTCATGCATGAGGTGACCCTGCTTGACCAGGGTTTAGGGTTTAGGGTCATGTGCAATTTTCGCTCAACGGCATGGTATTCAAGCATTCTCGGCCCTTGGCAACTAAGCCTCAACCGTTTAAACCCTAAGCCCCAACCCCGTAAATGTGAAAGCCTAAACCCTGGAAAGAGAGTTATGTCGAGTGTGTGCGAATGCTGCTCTCCTCATAGATTATTAGGCACCTAAAAAGGACTCAAGCATAAGCATTTTATTTTTCCTGTTGGGCTTCGTTATAGTGGGGTTATATCCCTATCCTTAATTTTGCTTATGTGCTCTTTTAGGGCCCTGATTATTGGCCTGGGCGTCAGAACCTGCTACACAACCTGGACTCGGGTCACAATTGGCGGCCGGTGTTGTTGAGACTCTGCCCTCAAAGTCACTAGACAGTTATTGTCATTGTAGTGATTGTGTGTGTGTTGTGCATGTTTTCATATAGATAAATGCGTACTGTAGCCCAAACGACCCTGTTCTAGTCATTTCGGCCCCTGTATTGTAGTATCCCGTACTGCTGTAGCCGTAGCTAGCTGACTCACACCCAGGCTCGATGTCTTGGGTACTGCCCCCAGTTTGACAGTTGAAAAATATATATATATATATATATATATATATTACAAATAAACAACACATAAATAAATACATGTATGTCTATATAAAAACTTCCATATGACCCCTAATATAGACTGCAATCTATATCCCTGGACATATTAGATTTAACAAAGTACCTTTCACGTTACTACAGGGCTCAAGTCTAGCGAGACCACGACCGTAGTCATAACTGAAGTCAACACGCTATAATATCGCAAAGTACCTCAACCTTCAACTCACACCCTAGCAGCCTGAATTAGCGTTAATCATTAGAACTGGGTTTTGTGGGATATACTGTATGATATTGCATGCACATAATCATGGGGAGCCTTTTGGAATAATGTTGGTGAATGTTTTCCACACCAAACAAGGTTTGTTAAAATCATGAAGGCAGAAGGCCTTAAGCCTAAAGACACTATAAATTAACAATCGACATAACGTATATATATATATATATATGCATAAGATCTAACCCCAAAAAGCTTGTTCTGCTCATGAAAGGCAGAAGGCCTTTGGGGCCACCGTCCTCTCTCCGGCCATCCTTTCCACCACGTTTGTCCGAGCCCTTCTTCGGCGGGGCTTGGGACAATGAGGATTGAGTGAGGATGGGTTTAGGGTTTTTGAGTCGAAGACCGCGAATGGTCTTGGCGTTCAGGCGGTTCGTGGTGGTGCTCTTAAAGTGCTTGAATGCACCATTTGGCATTTATGGTTCGTTCATGATTTTGTCCTGTGCAGCTTTAGGGTGTTGGGAGTTAGTGTCCAGTATCTAGATCCCCCGTTTCTATGCATCCATAGGTTGACGCCAGTTACTTTGAGTAGCAGGGCTCGAAGGGCCCCTGTGGAAGGGACCTCGAGCTTGCAGAAGCCACGTAGAAGGCTTCTTCTAAGCTTAAGGCTGCATGTTGGGACAGATCTAGTCCAACCCAACCTTTCGCCCACCCTCCATGAACTCAGACACTGCGCATCGAAGCAGTCGTAAGTCGTAATCGAACCGACGAGATGCTGCTGCCGCTACCACTACCACTACCACCACCACCACGACGACTACTACTACCACTACCACTATCACTACCACCACCACTAGCACTGGCACTACCACTACCACTGCCACTACGACGACTACACTACTACTACTACTACTACTACTACTACCACCACTACTACTACTACTACTACTACTACTACTGCTACTACTACTACTACTACGACTACTACTGCCACTACTACTGCCACTACTACTACTACTACTACTACTGCTACTACTACTACTACTACTCCTGCTGCTACTACTACTACTACTATATACTCCTAAACCCCAACCCACCTGACAGCTGCACACCGTTCCACCCAAGCCCCCTGCATCCTAACCCCAAACCGTAACCACCTCTATCTACACCTTACCGAAGCCCCACACTCACCCTGACCCGCGAAGGTTCAGGGATACGAAGGCAAGGAAACCCTATTTCAAACCTTCTCTACCCCGAAACCCCGAACCTGTACAGTAAACCCCAAAAAGTTGGAAACCCGATTAAGGACAAATAGTGCTGGGATTCCTATACATTACTCTTAAGGATTGAGGCTAGTGGGTTTCCAGCCATTAGGCTTCTACTGTGGAACCCGAAAATTTCAAACCACTGCTCGTAAACTCGAAGACATTTTGAACCTATCTCAGATATCCCTGAATTGGAGCCTTAATTCCTGAATCCTCAACCCCTCAAACCCTATCTCCGAAACTCCCAAACCTGCTCACGTTTCAGGCCAAATCTTCAGGGATCCTAAGCTATTTAGGGTTTAGGATTGGGTTTAGGGTTTAGGGGTTTAGGGTTTAGGGGTTTGGGTTTAAGATTTAGGGGTTTAGGGTTTTAGGGTTTTTAGGCGCTCCGCTCCAGGAAAACAGCCTAAACACAGATACCTGCTCCAGCCAAAGGTCCCGGTGGGCAGTTCCTAGCCCACCCACCGAATGCGGGCCGTTACGTGGCAGCGAAAGCTCACCTGGCAGTTTAGGCCTTCATGATTTACGCTTAGGGTTTTGGGTGCAGGCCTTTGGACTTGTAAGGCGTAGTAAGGGGATTCGATTGCATGCGTTGCTTGTGCTTTGCCTTTATGCTCTTTTCGTAGGGTTATGCCGTTCAGCTGCAAGAGTGGCTAAACTACCGTGAGAAAACTGAGGTTTCCAATAAAGGACCTACAGGACCTAGAGTACTTTGGCATCTGCGCAGTTTTGTAGTTAACAGTTAACATATCTTGTCGTTGAGGTGCCACAGCATTCATGCTCTCATCTGTTTGGGCTCATGAGGTTGTATACTTGCAAGGAACCGAGACTTGTAAGCTACCAGCCCTCAAAGCCGTGAATCCCGAAATGCCAAAACAAGTTGCAACTCCTTGACAATAATCGTCAACCTCCAGGTCCAAGCCTCACCCTCTGAACTTTTAAGCCCAAACCTAAGACATCAATCATCTAAGAAGCCGTTGTGTTTAGCTCCGGTTTCGTCGTACTGAGAGTACGTACACCCAGCGGTCTGTCAAGTTAGGCTTGGCAGTCGAGTTTGAACGACCATTGTCTCTAAGCCCTGGTTCTTGCTTACCGACTGATTCGCCAGTGGAGTGAATGGAGGCACTCAGGGCTTAGGCTTACACTGACTCCTCCCAGACCTCCCAAATCCCTTAACTCAGGAATGTACACGAGATCATATAAGGGACCCTACTATGATTTAAGGTATATCCCTTAATTAAGGAATGTACCTTCAGTCATATAAGGGACCCTACTATGGTTTCAGGTATAGACCCCTGACTTAAGCAGCTGCTGGGGTTGACAAGGCCTAAACCCTAAACCCTAACCCCTAAACCCCTAAACCCTAACCCCTAACCCCTAAACTTTTAAACCCTAACCCCTAAACCCCTAAACCCCTAAACCCCTAAACCCTAAACCCCTAAACCCCTAAACGCCTAAACCCTAAACCCCTAAACCCCTAAACGCCTAAACCCCTAAACCCCCAAACCCTAAACCCCTAAACCCCTGAACCCTAGGGTTTAGGGTCTACTGGGTTCCTGAGTAGTGAGTAGTACCCTTTTGCCCTTGTTCTTTTTTGGTTCCCTTTATTAAAACCACATAGTAGCAAAAAGGGTACCCGTCCTATTAAGGGGCCACTCAGGATCCTAAGGGTTTAGGGAGGACGTGCTTACCGTTTCATGCCAAAGGCTTCCTCTCGCTACTTGGGGCTATATTGTGTGGTTGATGGCAGTCGGTTAAGGGTATCGGGTTTAGGGTTTAGGGTCCTGAACAAGGAAATAAACCTTAAGTACATGTCCTGAGCCTGAAACCTTAATCCCCAAACCAGAAATCTGAGAGTGTTTGCTTCTGGTTTGCGACTTCGTTCTGGAATCAAAGAGACTGGGGCCGTTCAGGGTTTAGGTTCGGGGTTGGTTGTATAATATAACATACAGTATATAAAATTGCAAAATATTTTGGGTGGTATGTAATCATAGATACAAAACACCGATTGGATATCATGAAAGATAACTTGGCTTACCCTTAAGCCTTCAAAACTCGTCGATCGGCCTCCCGAGCTTCGCTCCAAGGCTACTCGCCGGAGCTGCAGTCAGAAACGGCCTCCAGACAGCATTGCCACCACGGCCCTAAACCCGCTGAGTCTCTGGCTTGATGATTGTACTATAGGGGCCTTAATAGTTATCTATACTATTTTGGGGATTCCTTATTATATTTGTAGTATAACGGGTCCCAAAACCCTATTCTCATTATTAAGGCCCCTATGTTAGTTATCTCCCTTTTGCTCCCGCAGAGTTGTGTTGCTATGAAGCCTTTAGCAACCTGTTTCTTCTAGACGGACTTGCGAATAGCATAAATGCTCAGTCTCTGACTAAGGTTTAGGGTTTAGGGGTCTCTCGCTGTCACTCTCTCTCTTTGGGAATATGCACTTAGACTTAGAGGGTTCCGAGTTTGTAGGTAAATTGAGAATGAGCTTGAACATCTTGGAGAATACAGTATTCCATCGCCGTTCCTGGGTGACTTTAGTACTACGTACCCGTTGGCCACACATGTTCAGGCCATGCCCTAAACCCTAAACCCCCCTAAACCAATAAACAACCAGTTCGGGAGCCTAAACCCTTCGGCTGCTGCTTTGGTCATCGTAGTGAAAGGTGAGTGCCTGAGCCCACATGCGAGGTGGGCTCACAGCTCCTTAAGGCTTATAGGGCTTCTGGAAAGACTCGGTACTGTTTCGAGTACCAAAGTTCGCCAAAAATGGAACAAAAAGCAGTGGCATCTTGCTGGCTCCAATCAAATTCTCTTCATGTAACCAAGTTCGCAGCCCCAAAACTTTAGGCTACGTAGGCATAGGATCCCATGTCGGAAGCCCAGCTGACTCCTGAGCTCCAGCAAGCCCATCGTTTCTGCCCGATTGACCGATATCCGATCCACGCCCGGCATCCGATCAATTTCTTTACCGGACATCAAACATCTCAGCCCTTCAACCCCTCAACCCACGCCTGCAAAGTCCGAGTTCCGAGAGTTCAAACCCCGAACTGATTTGTGTTTGATGTCCTTGCGGCTAAGGTGGCTTCGTACTATTCCGCGACGCGCTTCAAGAAGCCCGACCGGGCAGCTCAGCTAGTTGTGGGTAGGGTTTTCGGCCTTCGATTCCATATAGGTACATATATGGCTTTTGGAGTTCGTTGTTAAAGGATATAAGGCTTAAGGTTTCGGATGTCAGGTTCATGGTTTGGTGTTCAGGTCTTACAGGTAAAGGTTTAGGGATTGGTGTTGAAGCTTTTTGTTTATGGTCAGGCCTTACTGCAAGAAGGGGCCTACTATCGTTTATGCGGGCTTAGTGTAGACTATGTCGAGGAGAATGGCTAATGGTCGAACCACGGAATCTGAGCCGTAAGCCTACATCCAAAAGGCTACCGTGGCAAAGCGCCATGTAGACTCTAAAGTGAACACCAGAAAGTTGGAACATGGGTTTAGGAGGATTGGTGCTAGGATCCCTTATACTTTACCTTAAGGGCATGAGGATAATGATGTAACTTTCTGGCTTCTACTGTAGAACCTCAGAGAATTGGGGAGGGGCGGTCCTGCTGCATCACACAGTTGCCAATTCCTTGGAGTTAAGCCACCAGGGTGTTCCACTCTCCAGGAGTTTGCAGTTTCGGGTCTCCGAGTGAGGCTTCAGGGTTTAGTTTGTTTTTTCTCGGGGGGGGGCTTAAGGCTTGGAGGGTTCAGTGTTTATGATTCAAGCTATGTTGCCGCCTTTGCCCATCGGAAGACAGCAGATTATAAGCTTAGTGCTTGGGTGGATACATAGCATCAGGTCTATTTTATAGGACATTGTTCTTTGGCGTCCTGCACAGAAAGGCACTACAGGAATGGGCATGGATTCGCATGCTGCTGTGTACTGTTCTGCATCTGTGCTGTGCTTACAAGTCAAATTCCCTGTAGTATTCCAGCGACAGCACTTCGCTCCTCGAGATTGAAAGCCATGACGAAAGCCGAGAAGAAGAAGGCCGTGCAGTTCACCCGCATGTGCAAGTTCTGGCTGACCAACGAGTGCAAAATGGGGGCAGACTGCACGTTCGCACACGAAACGACAGAGTTGCGTCCCAGCCCGAAGCCGTGCTTTGACTTCGCGAAGAAAGGCGTCTGCACGCGGGGTGATGCATGTCGGTTTGTGCACCAGCTTGGGCCAAAGGCGAAGGTCAAGGTCCCTGAGATGCCCAATGCAGCCTTCCAGATGATCCAGCCTTGCGTTCCATCCCAGCTCCTCGCCGCCTACACGATGCCGACGCAGAGTTTCGAAGTGCCTCGAAGGTTTGCCTTGAACTCTGCGGCAGCACCATGGTTTCCACGGGAATCGGATTCCGTTTTGAACCACTTCCCTCAAGCGCCACCCGGGCTGGATCAAATCCCTTTGCCCACGAACCTCATCGGTGGTGCCGTTTGCATGACGGAGAGCAAGGACGAGGCAGACTTGTGTTCCACAAGCTCGGGTGAATCCTCGTTGGGCTGCCTTGGTGGCCTTTAGAACCGTTGTGGCTGCTGTTTGGTCATATTCTTGTAGCGACACTCTTTGTTTTTTCCAGGCTTTGCAAGAGCAGTGCAGGCTTGGAGCGGTTCCCCGTCTCCGGAATGAAGAGCATGGCGTCCGACGACATGATGCATGCCACAGGGAGTGTGACATCCACAATGAACCTGAGCGCAACGCCCTCGCAATTCAGGGAGGTTTACGGTGTGGAAGACTATGTTTGCTTGTCCGTGTGACCTGCTACTAGTACCGCACGGGGTCTCGTCTTCCGCCGAGCATCTAGTCCCGTAAGGAACACCTGAGTGAAACAGAGCTCGAAGTAGGTTTTTGCGGCCTATTTCATCACTAGTTCACTTGATCCTATAGCCTTTTCAGCGAAAGCAGCTCTACGGATGGAGAAACTATTTCACAACACATACTGATTACATGTTCTGCAATCGGCTACGGCTACGTACTTCCTTTGAGGCCCAGCGTAACGCTTTGGGCCACTAAGCTTCGCAAAGCCTGCGTTACCCTGACACCAAATCCGTGGATTCACAGCTCACTGAACACCAGTTACGAATGAGTAGCAACACATTCAGTCATGTGCAAAAACCGCAACCAGCCTGGAGAGGTTTGGACGAAGCAGAGTTGGGTCCACGGTGCTTCGGTGCAGGGTTCAAGAAGGGAGCTCGGGGTCCGTTCGGCTGCGATGTGACCTCGTGGTTCAGGCCTGCGACTGCATGTCGAGCTTGGGCTAGATTTGAACAAGTCATGCATCTAGCAACCAAAAGTATTTATTGGTACTACTAGCATTACTTGTAATACTACGTGCACGACTAGAACTACTGGTACTGCAGTATTACAAAAAGTTCTACAAGTGCTACCAAGTACTGCAAGTAGTAGTCGTGGTAGTAAGTACTAGCAGTAGCAGATGCTACTACGACCTTTGCTGCTACAGGCTGCTACTAAGGTCAAACTGCGGATGCGTGCACGTCACATCTTCCCGTCCCTTCCAGGCAATCGTAGGCCATGGACAATGTCCAGGCTTTTTGCATGCTTGGTGCAGAGTTACCAAGCATGCTGGTCTAGCTAGTTGCGAATCTGGGACGGGGAAGGACCGCATGTTCACCCACCGAGCCCCCTAATCCCAAATCCCAGCCCTAAACCTCTAGAAAACCTCGTAGGGTCCAAGCACTGGGGCTCGGGTTGGTGGGATCCTTCTCTGCGCAGGTAGGATGTTCGGAGGTTCAGTTGGTGGCTTGGGGTTGCGGGGTGCCGTCTTCCAAGCTTCGGCCACACACGGTTTAGGGTTTAGGGTCGTCCTTCACCAGATTTGAGCCCGGTCCCCTTGCAGCACAATCCAGACACCTTTATCTTGTCGGCTTGGGTGCGCGAGTACTTGGAGCCCTAGTTGACCAATCTGTTCCTGATATGCGATGCAGATGTCTGAAGCCTGAAGCTTGTACTGTATAGATGGTAGACAGAAACGATGAACGCCGGCCCCAGCAAGCTCCACAAAATCTCATGATTCAGGGTGCTCTGAACTACAAGTGGGGCAACTGAAGAGTTAAGTCTTTCACGAAGACATCGAGATGCCGCGCCACTGGACCTGAAGCAGCTTCGTCTTTCATTTTCATAGGGTCGATGACCTTAAAGATGTTCCGGGAGGGGTACTACATCATATAGGTGCATGTGAATTATAAACACCTATATATATATATATATATATCTACATCTTCATAGATACACAGACATAAAAACCCTTCGCTTATATACATATATATATACATACACAACATAGAGCATGAAACGACACGCGCGCACAACGGGACATCGACCCTACTCTGTATGACATGCCCGGAGCAAATGCGCGTTGACCCTCCGCGAGCGGCGCCGGGGTGCTTGACACATTGGAGTGCGTCTCGACATCGCACTGCTGGTGGGGAATGGGGAAGCTATCGGGCCAGCATGTCCATCATCATTCATACTGTTGATGGACAAAATCCTGCATTACCCATTACAAGGAATATACCATAATTCCCATAGTTTAGGGTCCTTAGGGTCATGCAGGATTTTGTCCATCAGCCGTAGCAGTGACAACGGAAGATCTACTCTCTTGTATGTCCTCGTTGTTGGTACGGAGCCTCAAACTCAGTACCGCTAAGCATTATTTTGGAGCAGCACAACAGCACACCATCAGTACCTGCGCAGGTTTGCAGGTCGATGTGAGAGATTGGGATTTAGGCATCGAGCCCTAAAAGTTCAGAGCCTACTACTTCAATTTCATGGACTAGGGTGGGTGTGCAAGGTTGACGAACTGAGCTGCACCGCCGTCAGAGGGCACTCCAGATTAGACCGAGTCTTTTTTGGCTAGAGTGAGCTGCGGTTGGAAGCGTCTTGATGCTTGCATGCTGCGCTGTCATGTACTGATGGTTCATTGAAGCTTCTGCTGCACGACTCTACTACTGCTGCTACTCACAACCAATCCCCCCACCTAGCAACTCTGCTTGTCAAGCCAGGGTTCTAGAAGCTCGAGGCTGCAAAGTCGACAAGTGGATATGTGAGGCAACAAGCAGTGACAGGGCATTACAAAAGTACTGTAAATACCGAAAAAAGCAATGCACGTGCGTGATCGTGCGTGCAAGCGTGTCGTCATTACCCCCACCCCCAAATCCCCCACCCCCCCCCNCGGCAAAGACGGCAAATGGATAGTTAAAGCAACAAGCAGTGACAGGGCATTACAAAAGTACTTTAAATACCGAAAAAAACAATGCCCGTGCGTGATCGTGCGTGCAAGCGTGGCCTCATTACCCCCCCCCCCAAAACCCCCCCCCCCCCCCCCCCAACCCTCCGAAGCAGTCTAAAATCCGAAGCTCGAGCTTGTAAGGTCCACAAGTGGGTTTTGAGACACCACCACCACGACGACGACTTCTCTACTACTGCCACTACCTTTACTGCCTCTGCTATCGCAGCTACGACAGCTGCTGCTGCAGCTATCACCGCATTGAATACAGTATAGGCGAATAGTCATCACTTTAGAGCAAAGCTATCAATCGATTGCTCCGGCTTACCAGCTATCAGTCTTAATTTCACCATAACGACAGATAGTCATGACCTGAGGGAGCAAAGCCAACATGAACTGCTTCAGCTTTCAGCTCGCCAGCTATCAGATTTAATTTGGCCGTGGCAGGGTTAAGAATGCTTACGAGAACTTCCGCACCACTGTTGTTCTTATCTGCTGTTCGCGAAGCAACGTGCCGACCGCAGCTCCGTTGTGTTGGAAATATGGCGTGTGCCAAGCCGTGATTTGGTTTGTAAATATCAATCTGCGGCACGCTCCACCGGGAAATCCAGCAGTGCATCCTATGGATTGAAGATGCCATGGTGTCGGGATGATTTTCCAACAACAGGCACGAAAGGAGACACAAAGCACGAAAAGGATATTATGGGGGGGAGGTCTAAATAATTAGCTATAGCTTTTTGGGGATTGCTTGTTATAACTATATAGTATAATGGGCCCATGGACCCCTATTCTGATTATTAAAACCCTATATTATACCAGAGCGGTGTTTTTTTCTTGGCCCACGGGGCCTGGGGGTTTTCGAGACCCTGAGATTGACCATGGACCCTCGGACGGGTACCTAAAAGAGGCCGAATTACCTATACTATTTTGGGGGTTCCTTCTTAGAATTATAGTATAATATAGCCCCAAAATTCTATTCTAATTAATAGGGCCCCTATTTTGCGAGGGTAGGTTCCTTCTTTGACCTAGAAAGGGCGCATCCTTGTGAGTTAGCAGCCTCCAGGCTTGTTGGCAGGTAGTTCCAGGACTTTGGAAATCTGTAGCCCTAAACCCCTAAACCCTTGAAGAAGGTGCCCTCACCCCAAAAGCCCTGAACTCTCGACTGATTTTTGAGCTCTGTAAGGAGCCACTTCCACAGCAGACGACGAGCACTGGTCACGGCTACTCGATCCAGGTTCAGGTTCTCTAGGGTTTAGGGTTTAGGGGTTCGAGCTTTAGGGTTTAGGGTTTAGGGTAGCCTGTTGCAAAACCCTAAGGGTCCATGTACCTAAATAGTATATACTTTGGCCTGAAAGTACTCCCTATATGGGTACATTGGGCCCAAAGTATATACTGTTTGGGTACATGGACCCTTAGGGAAAGGTTTAGGGCTGCTCAGTTTAAACTTCGGGGCTTGGAAACGTGCATTTGCGTTCTGGTGAGGGAGCTCCGATCAGACAACTGGTTGGAAAAGAGGCTTTGCCTATAGTCTCCATTGTAGTTCCTTTTTGGGGTTACCTTATAGGATCCTACTTATATATTTGGTTAAACCAAAAAAGGAACTACAATGGAGACTATAGGTAGGGTTTAGGGGTCAGTTTCGCTGGCACAGAATCCAAGCCCACGCTGAAAAAGAGTTCAGTTTCGGATAGTTCTGTTTTGATTTTAGTTGAGGAGTGTTCGCTGGCACACAATCCAAGCCCATGCTGAAAAAAGGTTGCAAGCCGATGTTTGGGGGTTTGATTAGGATTGTTCTGCTTGGCCAGAGACTCGGGTTTGTGCATGGGCGCCTAGATCCAAGTTCAAGAGTGTTCTGTTCAGACTTAGAGCTTGAAATGGATGTTTTGCCATTCCCTCAGGGTCCATGTCCCAAATAGTATATACTGTAAATTGGCCTTTAAGCAGTCCCTAGATAGGTACATTGGGGCCAATGTATATACTATTTGGGTACATGGACCTTAGGGATTCGTCTTGGGTTCAGGGTCAGGGTTGTTCTGTTTGGGCGTAAGGCTTGGACATGCATTGTTGGCCACTGGGTGTGGGTTCAGGTTTAAGATTGTTCTGTTGGGACTTAGAGTTTGGACATGGGTGTCATGCGTAAGCAGTGTCGAAATCCATCAGCTCGCAAGAACTCCGCAACAAGAAGCCCGCGCAAGCCCGCCGCAGCAGTTACAAGTATAGGATACTGAAACCCGAAACCCTAAACCCCTAAGGCTAAGGCCTCTGGTCTCGGCCTAAGCCCGGCGCCCTCCAAGCTTCATCTGAATCCTCCTCAACTCACGAACTGCAAATTATACCGAGGAAGGTACAGCGGCTGGTGCGACAATGACTCTTGAAGCATTTCAGTTCATCTTAGGGTTTGAGCGGCAGGGGCTTCAACTAAAGACATGAGGTGAGCCAAGATGTGCCGGATCAAGCACAAAAAACATTACCGTGCAGCCTGTCAAAGGTGATTGGCAGTGATTGGCACAAACCGAGAAGTGCGTCGAGTCAAAGCCAGTACGGCAACATTAACCCTCAAACGTGTTCAACTCTTAGCCGCTGCTTCGAGACTGACCGAGCGACCGCATGCAGGAACTCTACGCCTCAAACACTAAACCTCAAACCTGCCTGGATTGTCCGAGTTGTGAGCCCCGAAACCTTGAACTCGAACCATTATTTTTATGAGCCATTTCTCGCCCTCATAGGAGGTTTCTTGTAACATGGAAGCCGAGGTCATTACCCAAATCATGCCTTAGGGATCCTTATTTTACTTATTATACGGAGCAGCCGAAAACACTATTCTTACATATCCTTCAGGCCCATACACTAGATTAGCCCAAGAGCTTCAGCACCCATCTAGTTTGGAAGCCTCAAATGCAGGGCCGTTGGGGTGATTTACGCCTTCAGGTCTTGGGGTTCAGATTGTTCTTGGAGGTTGTAGGGTTGAGGGTTTAAGGTTTTGGGGTAGTATGGACGTATTTGTTTTGATTCTCCTAGGAACCTTGACATGGATATACTCTGGCTATTAGTTTCGTTGTTCTTAATCTGGATACACAGCTTTTGAGTTTTGAAGGGTCGCCTGGCTAAGATTTGCGCAAGCGGTTGCCCGCCCAGCCATCACGGCTAGGACCCTAGGAAGGGGTTTGGGCTTAATATGGACTTTAACAATTATTGCGACTATTCCTTCGGGCTCCTTTGTATAGTACTCTGATACACCAAACCCTTTTGTATTTATTCCCTATACTATAGTACCCTTATAGATCCCTTATAGTAGCCCCTACGGACCCCTTTAAAGGGAACCCTGATTCAGTCTCCTATACATGGGGCGCCTATATCAACAAAACTACTAGATGCGCTCGATGAACCTTCGGGTTTCTCGGTCTGACCTTCTTTAGGGTTTAGGGTTTACAGTAAACCCCATAAAGTTGGAAACCGGATTAAGGCCAAATAGTGCTGGTTCCCTATACGTTACTCTTAAGGATTGAGGCTATGGGGTTTCCAACTTTTGGGCTTCTACTGTAGGGTTTAGGGTTTAGGGTCCTGGTTTGCATTACACGAAATAGAGACTCTTCGCTTTCCTGCTCCATTCGATCATGGCCCCATTGCTGTGCCCTAACAGTCCATGTACCTAAATAGTATACATACATTGGCCTTAAGGCAGTCCCGATATAGGTACTTTGTTGTCGAAGTATATACTATTTGGGTACATGGACCCTTAGGGGTATGCTTCGGGGTGCAGTGAACTAGTTTGGTGGCTCATCCCAGAACTGCCCGACCTACAATGTACCGGCCGAAATTTGAAGCAGGGACTGAGCTTCGCCTACGCCCCTGCTTCACCCTACACGGTTGCCGGCCCGGAGATATAAGTAGATATAAGAAGATAGCAGCCAAAATATCTTCCAAAATTCTCGATGTTATCTTCTAAAAAAAGCCTGGTTATCTTTTTACCAACTTTT
>BGNK01000681.1:41253-213195 GCA_003297005.1 Symbiodinium sp. clade A Y106 | reverse complement strand
TTCCCAGTCGAGCAAGATGGTGTAGAGTGATTGCCCTGTGGCCTCCGCTCGCTCTATGAGCCTGCGGATAATGTGTATGGGCTGTGAGGTAGAGCGTGTTGCTCTGAACCCGTATTGGGTTTCACTCAGCCTGTCGTCGAGGGCTGCTTGTAGTCTGGAGTGTAAGAGCTTCGCAAAAAGCTTGTAAGAGGTGTTCAAAAGTGAAATGGGTCTGTAGCTGGCTGGGTCTGTGAGTGGTCCTTTGCCCTTGTAGATCTCGACCACTATTGCTTGGCGCCAGTCCTCTGGGATGGTGGCTGTGAGGAGGGATCGGTTAAGGACCCTAAGGAGCGCTGCTTGGTTGTGCTCGTCAAGCCATTGCCAGGCTTCCGCAGGAATGCCGTCTGGTCCAGGGCCTTTGTTGTGTGCCAGC
Source organism: Symbiodinium sp. clade A Y106 (assembly GCA_003297005.1). Lineage (NCBI taxonomy): Eukaryota > Dinophyceae > Suessiales > Symbiodiniaceae > Symbiodinium > Symbiodinium sp. clade A. The sequence continues at coordinate 212,783 of BGNK01000681.1, read as the reverse complement.
TCCTTCAGCGCCGCCTTGAGCTCCGCGCTTGTGATGGGTGTGAGGTCCACTGCTGCTGCCGGGTGGATGGGGGTCAGTGGGGCCCATGTAAGGAGTGGGGGGTGCTGCCCAGAGGGAGTCTTGCAGGTATTCTGCGAAGGTTTGGGCTTGCTGTGAAAGGCTGGTGGGCTTGCCCTGTGAGTCTCGTATTGAGACCGGTCTGGGATTGTAGTCTGACCGCACTCTCTTGATCCACTTCCATTTTTGGCGTGGGTCCAGAGTGGCCTCGCTTTCTGCCAGGCGGTCTTTCAGCCATTGTGTTTTGTCTTTGCGTGCGTGCTTTCTGATGTCCTTGTGAAGTTGAGCTTCCAAGTCGGCTCTCTGTGAGAGGCGTGCTGCAGAGCTTGTGTGATCCAGGGGTGCTTTGGAAAGGACGTGGTAGTGGGTATGTGTTCGCCGATGGCTGTCGTGGCTGCTGTTTGTAGGTGCTGCCAGTGCGCGTGAGGTTGGGGCTCAAGGGGGATGAGCTGTGGGGGTGGCTGTGAGTAGTCGGTGGCTGTGGCGGTGTGCGTGAGGGTGTCCATATGTTGCTTGACGTGGAGGTTGTAGCTTTGCTTTTGTTCGGCTGTGGGGGTTCTGGTGTGGCGCGGCTTGGGAGGTGTGCGCTTGGTCTCTTTGGTGCGGAGCTGCAGCTCGACTTTGACCAAGTAGTGGTTGCTGTTGAGAGCGGCGCCAGGGAGGNTGGTGCGGAGCTGCAGCTCGACTTTGACCAAGTAGTGGTTGCTGTTGAGAGCGGCGCCAGGGAGGGTGTGAACGTCGTGTATGACGTTCCGCCAATCTTTGTGTATAATAGCGTAATCTCATTGCACTAAGTCTCCGTTGGGTCTTTTGTGGGTGTGTCTGTTTTGTGGAGCTTTTTGCATCCAGCTCTGTGGGACGCAGTAGTCCTGTGGGGCCAGGAGGTCGTGAAACTGTCTTTGGTTGGTGTCGCCCTCTGCTGTGTCGTTGGGTTCGTCCTCTTCGGCAGTTTTGCCTGGGACAAAGTGGGGGCCCGTGGCGTGTGGGATGGCGGCCAGCTCGTCGAGGGCAAGTGCGTTGAAATCCCCGACCACCAGTAAAGGTGTTCGCTCTCTGTGAGTGGAGAGCTGTGCGGTGAGGGCTTGCCAGAACTTGTCCCGGCATGGTTGTTCACGCTGGTTGTGTGGGGCGCACACTGCCAAAATGCTAAGTGGAGCCTCGACGGTGTCGATGGTAAATCGAAGAAATCTGCCGTCTATGCATGTGAGATCTGTGATGGTGGGTGTGAGGTGTGGGGCTGTGATCAGGGAAACGCCCGTGAATGTTTGCATGGGTTGGCCTTTGCTGTCGTACTCTTCAGTGGCACTGTGTGTGATGGTGTAGCCATCGATCATGAACTGGTCTGGTTGCTTGATGTGTGTCTCTGTGAGCGCCAGCCAACTGAGGCGGTGCTTTCGCATGATGTCGATCAGGGTGTGTAGCTTGGCTGCTTCAAGCAATCCGGTGGTGTTCCAGAAAGCTCCTCGAAGGTGGTGCTGTGTTGTAGTCTGAACGTCGNCTCTGGTGTGCTGTCGTTGCTTCGTGTCGTGTCGGTCCTGCCATTGTTGTCTGTTCTGTGGGGCTGGTCTGGTGTCTGTGCGGAGGTGGTTGGGGGTGTTGCGGTTCTGTGGGGGCTTCCGCTTCATCTTGAAGCGATTCTGCAGGAATCGTCGGAATCGAGGGCACCGGTGGGTGTTGTTGGCTGTGGCCGGTAATGGTGGGGTTGTGGTGTACTGCTGCTTCTGCCTGCCTCGCTGCTGCTGTAGCCGCCGGTGTGAGGGAGTGCGGCCGGTGAGGTCGTATAAAGGCTTTTGTTGGTGGGGTTGGCCCAAGGAGCCCGTACCTTGGGACAGCACAGTGTAGGGTGACCGCCAGCTGCGGTAGTTACGCCTGTGGGTGGCTCTGTTGTGTATGCGTTGCTGTGCTCTTCGTTGTCTTGCGTCTCTGCTGCGCAAGCTGCGCTTGTGCTGTGAGCGCGTGTGAGGCTGATGGTGTGGAGTAGTGTTGGGTGTGTGGTCGTGGGTGTGGTGGGTGTGGGTTTGCACTTCGTCGCCGAAAGGCACATTCCTCAATCCCGAAAAATCCGAACAACATACGGAACTGTGAGATCCTATATGGAAAAGGGTTTGGGGATGGCTCAGCGCACCCGGCTCACCTATGGGAGGTGTGCTTACATGCTTCAAACTAATTCGCTCCCTTTCTTCCTCCTGTGCGGTCGCAGCGTCGCTCTCTGTGAGAGAGGCACTGAAATGCACTGAGTGCTGGAAGATTGGGCTCCGGTGCGCTTGCCGAAACTTCAGGCCGAAAGTCTGGGGCGCGGGCGTCCTACGATGGCTTGACCCACTCTCGCCACTGAGGTAGAGTAGCCGGAGACGTCGAAGCCACGGTTGATGTGGCTGATCTTCCCGTTCTCCACCTCCTGGTCGATTTCCTCCTGTGAGTCGAAGGGGTGGTACCTTCGTCAGATCCGGCTCGGCTGTGGGCTCCAAGCTGTCGAAGGTGCCTTCCGTGCCGGAGGAGTGTTGCCTTTTGGTGCCCTGTGAGGCAAAGGTGACCAGAGTGTCGCCCGGCGTCAATCTCCTCCATCAGCTTGTCGACTGGGCGTAGCTCCTGGAAGAACTGGCGGTCCGGGTGGTCCTGTGAGAGCGCTGTGAAAGAGAGCTCCCAGAATTACTCGAACTTAAAGCGTGCCACCCAGTTCTCGATGCCGTGCTCCTCGCCCTCGTTGTAGGTCGGGACCGCCTTCGTGAGAAAGCGGTTCAGGCGGGCAGCGGCCAAGTAGTCCTGGCTGGTCTTCTGTGAGGCTGTGGAGAAGGCCTCCTTCTCCACCTCCGTCTGTGTGATCTGCTGCTTCAGCTGATCATACCAGACGTCACGCCAGCACTCCAGGATGCGGTCCTTGTGTTCCGCTGGCAGCTGGACCTCACACTTCCAGTCCGCCACTGTGCCCGTGGTTCCTGTGAGGCTCGAGGTTTTGCGGCTGTAAAGGACTCGTCCCAGCCATGCCCCCTCCTTGTCCTCCAGGATGAGGGTCTTCCACCTCGGCACCAGGGTTTCCTTCTTGAAGCGGGCGAAGAGCTTCTGGTACGCGTTCATCAAGCCATGAAGCGGTGCACAAAGACGGCGCTCGAACTGCGTGATGCCGGGCGCCATCTTAACTGGAAGGTTCCAGTTCCACGTCTTGATCTCCCAGACCTTCTGTGAGGGCTCGGCCTTGGACCCTTCTCCCATGTCGTCGTGCTTTGGGTCGGCGTTGCTTGCCTGCCCCGGGACTTCCTGTGAGGCGGCGCTCTGCTCCCCAGCTCCGGCCTTCTGCTTCTCCTCGTCTCCGGCTTCGTCCTTCTCGTGCCCGGCTTCGTCCTTGACCTCGTGCCAGTAGCGCACCACCGCTCTAGAGCATGCGTCCATCACTTTCTTGCGCGCACTGTAGGTCGGGACTGTGAGGATGGGGATCGGGGCCAGGAACTTCTTGCCGTCGGTGCCTTCCAACTGTGTGGTTGTGAGGTCCCATTCCAAGGTTGTTCTCCTTCAGGGCCTCCGCGACTGTGAGCTCTCGGTCCGCGGCTGTTGCCCACTCCGGGAAGTTACGAACAACCAAGGTACGCTTGGCCGCCTCGATCTGTGAGTACATCAGGTCCTTCTCCGTCCAGGCCGTCCGGATCTTGAGCATGCGGACCTCGTGCTCGAGCGTGTTGATCTTCACCGCGTGGTTGACGAGCTCGGCACCGTCCTGTGAGAAGGCTGCTTGCAAGGCGGGGCCGACCTTTTGCTGCAGCGCTTCCGTGATCATGGTCGCACACTCCTCTCTGGACACCGGCTGTGAAGAGCTTGCGTCTCCGTGAGGGATCCTGATCTCCCAGTCCTGCGGGCGTGCCACGGGTGCCGCTGTGGAGAGCACCGAAGGTCCACCCCCTGTGAGCAGGGCATCATGTTGTGAGATGCGCTGCTGCATCTCCGCCAGCTTGTCGGCCGTCTCGGCATTGGCCGCCGTTTGCTCTGCCCCTTGGACACGTAGGGCCTCAAGGCCAGCAGCCACTGCTGTGAGCTGCGAGGCCATAGCTTCAAGCACCTTGGATTGGTCTGCCATGGCGCCTGTGAGNGCAGCCACTGCTGTGAGCTGCGAGGCCATAGCTTCAAGCACCTTGGATTGGTCTGCCATGGCGCCTGTGAGGGCTACAGTGAGGGAAAGGGGCGCGAAAGTTTGAGCACTCGTGAGCCTGAGCACCCCAGATAAACTATAGCAATTCAATAGCACTACTGAGTAACATGTTTTTGTTGTTTTGGTGGGAGAGGGGGATCCTCGGGATCCCTCGGGGCCGAACCTGACCGGCCTCAACCCCCCGCCCCGTCTCACAACCCGAAACTCCATAATCTAAAAGCGCAAGCGCCAAAGAATCCCGACCCCTAGTACCAGAGGAGTCAAGCCTTAAGGACAAGGTAAGACAAAGTTTGCCCGCAAGCGACAAGTTAAGACAGCAATTGACAAAACAAGGCAAGCGAAGTCAAAGCTTGTACAAAAGATGGCAAATCAAGCCACAACGACAGAATAACATGTTTATCATCGTGTAACGGTGGCGAATGTTGGATTTTTCGGTGTTTCGGAGCAATTCTAAAGATTTCTCGTAGATTCAATATGGTTCGACAAAATTTAACAAGATGTGCTTGGAGTTTACCGGGTCATGCCACGATTTCATCTGTTTTTTTCTAAGGTTCAATAGGACATAGTAAGATTTTTAGGGGCGCGCTGCACACTATCCTCAAGTTGCAGGATAATTGGGATTGATTTCAGGCTTTGCCGGGTCCAGTTTGACGATTATGTGCGCCGTAAGCCCTGAGGTTTGACAGGGCCCTAGGTGTGAGATGCCACAAAGCCCCATGATTGCAGCATCTCGCGGAACCTTAAGTTCGAAGAAACATAAACAGTGTACCCAAAACAAGACGTTAGACAAGTAACCTTAAAACCATCTGTCCTGGTATGTGCACATCCACCCCTCCGGCACGGAACCCCGAGGCATCGTGGTCGTCTACGACAACCTCCACACTCAGTGTCCTTACTCTGGGATCCAGGATGTCGGTGTTGCCTAACATAGGGGCCTTAATAATTAGAATAGGGTTTTGGGGCTCATTGTACTATATAATTATAATAAGGAACCCCCAAACTAGTATTGGTAACCCCTTCGTAGCTTCGATCCTGGTTGCAGCGAGCCGTGATGGTTGAGGGCTTTCAGGCTAGGGATCGGTCTGGAGCGTTGGTGCCGAGACGTAGGAACCCGATTTAGAAACCTTGGGCCTTTATTAGGGTTCTTTATATGAATCCTATTTTGGGGTTATAGGCCCAGGACTTTTAATCAGGTTCCAACAGTATTGTTGGTTTGGAGAAGCAGGAGCCTCCTTCCACTCCCTTTGCCAGTTTGATCATGCATGTGTCGTGCTAATTCTTGTAACATCGCCGGCTGACTATGGGCCTGACTAGGGTGCTAATTCCATATGAAAGGCCGCGATGCGCTTCAGCAGGCAGCATCATCCACTTGAATTGCTCATCGACAGCGTAGAGGGCCGTGGAAACAGAGGGCGCCTAGGTGCCGTGGAGTACACAAGGGTTCTGGCAAGAAAAGACTAAAGCCGTCATAGAGTAACAAAAACGGTTTGCTTCTGTACCTTCAACATCCCACGAGTTTGAAATTGCTTCAAAGAAGCTGGAGACGTGTAGAATGACTGGAGCACTGCTTCTGGCGCATCGTCCGGTTCCTGCACCCGAGTGTGACTTGAGGCCTTTATGCCACACAGTTTCAATCAAGGACATCGTAGCTGCGGTCGCTCTTTTTATGAGGTAGTTTCAGCAAGCTCCACTACCTCGTGATCTAATACTCTAGCTAACCCCAAAAGAAACGCGCGACCCTTTGACCAATACCTGTGGGGAAAGCTTCATGAAAATCCTCTCCTTGAAGTGCTCTGACTCTTGCAGATGGCTCTGAGCATCTTCGCTCAAGAAGCCTGACTTGGCACTCGGGCAGCAATATTTAGGTTTGGGATTCAACTTATCAGATCGGATGTGTCGGAAACTTGTGCCTGGCGGATGCTACGCTGGGAGCAAAGCCGATCGATTCCAGAGATGAAGCCTGACGAAGCCATCGAAACAACACCTGTGTAGCCACACCTTCCGAGCATGCGCAAGAATTCAGATGCTCTTGCAGAGTGACCATCACCCACCCAGCAGCACAAAGAGAGGTTGAAGTTAAGCGGAGAGCTCAAAAACCAAAGGGGCCACACCATGAGGGAACATTGGGCGATGGCCCAATGTAGTTGGGCGTTGTTATAATCCGTGTTTCGTAGTTGGGAACCCGAAACAAGGAGACACTAAAATTCGCCCGGAAAGGAACTACGCCGGAGGGTTTTAGCTCCTAGCTACCTGGGGCTCGCCAGGACTCCGTGTCTCAAATCAAGTCCAGCTGTCTGTGAGCAGCACTCAACCCAAAGAGAACCTCTGGCAGTGTCAAGTGTCGGATTTTGAACTGATTCTCAATCTCCTTCTGCAAGCCGTTTAGCATAGTCCAGATCTGCCTGGGAAAACCCACGAAAACTGAACTAGACTTGCTGATCATTTTCCCGTGAAGACTAGGCTACACACGCTACTTCTTTCCTTGCGACGGCGAGTCAACACCGCAACGGAACATTGCCCACCGAGCTCGTACTGCAGCTGGGGGGCTGGATCCGAGCCGATGCACAATGTACGGCCTTCTTGAGGTCCTCGAAAGCTTCGTCATGCACAACCAAGGAACGTGGAAACATCGCAAAACATGATCCTAGACCTTGCTCTGAAGGCTCCGGTCGATGAATATTCATGAGGCACGGTCAGAGACCTTGCATGGATGAGTCTGCATGTGCCGTCCTAGATTGTGAACTCGCACTCAACTCCGGAGACACTATGGACTCTGGAACATAATCAACAAGACATGAAGTAATTCCGACAGCGAATGTTTCGCGATAATTCGGAAGCTCTGAACTAACCCCAGGCACATCCAAGTCAAAGCCCCAGAGCCCCAGACCAGCAATGGGGCTTGAGGCAATTAGCCCAATTTCGCATCAACTCAGTCCTGGTTGGCCGACCTGAGCACACGGCGGGAGCGCAACAGCTTTCTCGATCGGGGAGCTTCTTTTACGCCTAGCTGGCAGTTTTCACAGCCATCAACACCACCACTGGCACCAGTTATCCCTGTCGAAGGACGAGGAACACACCGCCCTGACAGTTGTATCAACCCTAAACCCTAAACTGCCGAGAGTGCCGCTGACCATTTGATACCATTTGCATGGGCTCTCGAGGCTCCGACCGAGGCCCCCAGCCGAGCGTCCCGCCAGAACGGGGGATGCTAAAGCCGGTTATCGAGGACTGTAGTGACAACGCCGCCATTGACCTCTCTGAGCCGGTAGGCAGTAAAGAATGACGAAACATTGAGCCCACTGTTTTTTTGAGGGGGGGCTGATAGATTCCAGGGGCTCTGGCCTCCTGGGCCAGTCCAGGGCACCCGCAAGTTTGGAGACCGGCCTCTGTCCAGTCTCTGTCCCGAAGCGTTGGAAACCCTTGCTTCACGTCGAGTGGCCGGCACAGGCCGCGAGGACCCACAACCCGACACCAACCCATCTCCGCGGTAGCTTGCCGTGAAAAGTTCATCTTATATAGGACTGCGAAAGGAAGCACAGAGCAAGAAAGCTTCCCTTGAGGGGTGATCCCTAGACCCTGATTGAAAATAGTTGGGTTGTTTGGGGCGGGAATACATGCTGACGCAAGCGCGAGATAAGTGCTCATGCTACAGTACTGGGCTTGAGGATGCTTGAGGACTAGCCAGATCCGCTCGACCTCTATCATCACGACCGAGGCCCATGCACATGCCACCAACCCGAAGCCCTAAACCCTAAACCCACGATTCGGAAGAAGGAGCCTCTCCCCATGCCGAGGCACACCTCCGACTTTGCCAGCAGTAAAGGTGCCTTTATATGCCGGAAGACCAGAGCCTCAGTCTGGTTTCCGGTTTCGAGTCTATTTAGGGCTTAGGGATCAGTTTCGAGAAAGGCTATTTCAAGGCCTTGTTCCGCAGAGACTGGAATTTCAAGGGCCTGAAGGTCTCGGGGCATGAGCAGCGACAGGGTTCAGGGGCAGCTGGAATCGAAAAGTTATCATGCCAGTCGAACCTGGCAAGCCTGAACCTCGGAGTTGGAGTGTGCATCGGGCCTTGCCTTGGGGCATCAACTAGGCATGCCTATAACAACCCAACATTGCTAAACATCCAAGAGGCAATGCACTGCTCCAGCTGACCTGAATCGGAACATTGCAATGGTAAAATAGGTACCTTAATAATTAGCATAGGGCTTTGGGGCCCATTATGCTATAGTTATATTAAGGACACCCCCCCCCAATATAGTATTGGTAATTATTAAGGCCTCGAAATTATATTAATTCGAAAAGGTGTGTGGGACAGCGGTGGGCTGCTGCTGCCACTGCTACTGCTGTTCCTCCCACTGCTTCTGCTCATAGTACCACAAGTACGACGACGACTACTTCTATAATAAAGCAGTAATAACACGACTACTTCTCCTACTTCTACCCCTACCTCTCCCTCTACCTCTACTTTTCTACTGCTGCTGCTACTACAACTACTACGACGACGACTACTACTACTTCTCCAACTACTACTGCACAACCATCACGACGACGACAACTAGTCTAAGTCCTACCACTACTTCCTCTTCTGCTACTTGTCTATAGCGGTGAAGCACAAACAAGCGTTCAGGTCGAGCGTCGTTTTTGCCTCTGCTCAGTCAGGGTCCGCGCCTTCATTGCTTCGGCAGTTGCCTGTATCCCAAGAGCAAATGGATTTAGGGGTTCAGGCTGTGGGGTTTCTTTCGTGTATCTGAATTCAGCGAACATGGTTTGAGGGGCTTAGGAGATGACGAGACTGGACTTTGGGCATGTACCGGAGGCCCGGCTGTTCCGTCCACCAGTTTTGGCGGAGTACTCGTATCTAGAAGCAGGAGGACCGATGGTCGGACGTGCCGTCGAAAATGGGAGTCTAATGTAATGTAGTGGCCTTAATAATTAAAATAGGGTTTCGCCGTATATTTTTCAGGAACCCCCCAAAATAGTACAGGTAATTATTTAGGCCCCTTTATAAGTAAGTCCAACACTGTCAAAAAGCCTCGACCTGCTCGGATTTCGACTGATGAAGTTCTTTGACGTTGAAGCACTGCCCTATTTCCAAAACCCCCCCCTTAAAAGTAGAAAGGTTCGCAACTAAGACTAAGCAAGTAAACAAAAAAACCGAGTTGATGTAGCATAACGGACGCCCGGACTACTGGCGCGACCTGTGTCAGGAGGGCACCCCTCGGAAGGGCCACATCCATACGAGTCCCTGAACTCAAGGTATATATATATATATATACATATATATATATATATGGATATGTACTATTATTATTACTATTATTATTATACATATATATATATATATTCAGGGGCTCATGAGACTTCATGTGATTGAGTGTGGACTTCTCGAGCTCTGCCACAAGTATGCACGCTGATGGGTAATCGCAGATTATCGCCGAGAAGCCCGCAAAGCTGCAGCTCGTGTCCTGATCGGCACACCAGAAGCTCGCAGATTATTGCATCCATGTTCAATCTCAACTTGAGACGAACAAAAGATTACATGTTCGCGGCCTGAGCAGGAGGATAATGCACTAACCCTTCACCCGCGCGACACGCCCGCGGCCGAAGAACTACACGGCCATGCAGACTGCTGAACCCCCACAGTTCTGAATGAACGCATGGACGTCGCTCTTGTCCTTTCCAAGAGGATGTTGGTGATCATGATCACGGCGAAAACCATAGCTAGGTCGATCTTGCCCGACAAATTCCCGGTGCCTGCCGGACGAAGGAGCCATCTTTCTTGAACCCGATGGTTTTGGGGGTTTCGTCTGACGGCAATTGACGGCACCTCCTCATAACACGTCATGCCAGCTGTGAAACAAATTGTAGGTCCGTCCTCGTGAACCTAACCACTGCCTTCCACAACTCTCCGGCAATCGCACAAATCCTTTGTTCACCAGCCCCGATCATGCTTAGCTTTTGGGATGCCAGCCGGGAAAATCCAGGGCCAACTAAGAGCATGCTCTCGGTTTGCAAAAGACGAAAGAGCCTAGTCAAGTGACAGCCGAAAGTAGCGGGCCACCTCTCTGTAGTCACAACATGTCAACAGAGCCAATACATGGATGGATGCTATACAACAAATCGGAACATAGCAACATGACGCTAACCCCGGCGTGAATAGCGTGTCGGGTACAAGGCATCGAAAAGATATAGCTGGAACTGAAGTCTAGTTCCTGAATCTCTGCATCCTCGAAGTCGTGGTGCAACACTCGAAGCACTGGCGCCTACAGGGCAGAAAAGCACCACAACCACATCGAAGATGGCGAGGCAGGCGGGATGCACACCTTTGCCATTGACCATCGGGTACTGTGGGCAAGATCTCTGGGCATACTTCCGGCACTCTGGGAGTGTACTCTTCGTGGCCCCATGGTCAAAGAGTTAAAGAAGGTGACATCCGAAATTACGGAAGATGGCTCCAAAATGCCAAACTATGCCTGGTTTCCGAAACATTGCAGGCAACACCTTCGCAGATGGTTGGCCAAGCAAGACACCCCTTGTCATTATGTATCTTGAAGTCTGCACACACCTAATGACCTCAGTATAGAATTCACAGAACCCTAACCCTAACTCAAAGCCCTCAGCCCGAACAATGAGCTCAGCTCAAAAAGCCTGAGGCCAACGGCAGGAGTATGGGCGTAGAAACTGCGGCCCAAGTGCTCATAAGTAGCAAGCAGTGCTCCCAGAGAATGAAGCCTGAAGGGGGTTTCGGGTTTTAGGGTTCCTGTATTAAAGGATCTACAAGGGTTCCTATAAGGACCTATCAGGACTCTATAAAAGGGTTAAGGGCGACTGGCTGGTCTTCTTTGCTAAGTAAGGGTCGAGGAATTCAAACACTAGACCTTCTAAACCCAAAGCCCTCTTTTGTTGGCCGCTCAAGGGCTGAGTTCCAGGGACCCTTCGTGAAAAAAATTGGACTAGAGCATCGGCAGGTCGGTAAATTATTTGGGGCTGCTTTTGGTTTCGAATGTTGTTATTTTTCCTTTGGCTCCTCTCTTGCAGCTTGCAGCAAGACACCAGGCAATCACAAATTACACTCATACGGCTCTGTTGTTCTCGACAGGCTTGGCCAATTGCAGCTTCCACGGTCCTCAACTCTACATCCTCTTCGTGTATGCATTTCATACGTGTGCGTGTGTGTGTGTGTGTGTCTTCGTGTGTATGTAACAATGCTACTGACACATAGACATAACATAGACATATGTCACGTAAACTTTCTGTGGGGTAGACCCAGTGGAAATCTATTTTAATGCTACAATACTGCTATAACAACCGCAACAAAATGAACTGCGAAATCATCAATATTTGTTGAGTTTCACCCAAACCAATGGAAGTCCATGCCGGTTAAAAGCTATCAAAACCCCATGAAGGCAAAACTCAAAAACCAATCAAACCCACTAAATGCCATTTAAGGGCAATGAAAACAAAAGGAACATGCTTTGAAGCGCAGCAAAAACTCTCCAAAAATATATTCCAAACCATCCAACTCCATAAATTCATGAACAGTGCCATTATAACATAGACACACATAGTTGCAGTCGGCAGCATGAACACTGCATTAAAATGCTTTATTACACGTGCTTTGTATTCAGAAACCTGACAGTCCATTGAATTGCACAAACACCAACCGCAGCCAATGCAAATAAAGCATACACCGACTCTGGCACATATGTGTGTTTAGAAAACATTCAAGTTTCCGATTTCATTCAAAGTCATCAGAAATGGGAGAAAACCGGTTCGACTGCATTAGACACCGGTTAAAACTGTACCGAAAACCTATGAACAATCCTTTCAAGTCCATGAAACCAGCGGAAACTCATTAAAATCTGCTGTGGGGATCCTAGCAAATCAACAACAATGAAAACCGCTTGAATTCTAGCCGCATCCCATGCAAGGTCTTCTAAAGCATGAAATCCACCGTCATTTGTGAGCAGGAAGTCTTTAAGGTGCTGTCAGAATGCGGTTGAAATGTATTGCGTTCGTATACCAAAACCATGAAGATCGAATTTACGATTAAGATGCTGTTAAAATCGCTGGAACCCCAGGTTAAAGCTGAATCCTCAAACCAACAAGAGCCACTCCATTCCAAAATCAACTGAAAGCCACTTACATGCTGCCACTAGAATATTACGCTCTCGCAACTCGGACAAGCCAGACGAGGTCTCGGGTTCCAAGTGCTTTGACTGGTCGGCAGAGGAAGCTGACTTTCAGTTCTACACTAGAATATTAAGTACTAAGTTTGTGTTCCTAAACCCCCAAACCCATCGAATCTATTAAAGCCAGAAGAAAAAAGCAACATGCTACGGAAGCACTATCAAATGTGTAAAATCATGACCATGAAAAGAACCGTTGAAGTCCCCCAAAATCAATGGACAGCCATAAAACTGCCATGCAATCCTACTAAAGCCACGATCAAACACTTCCTCTTCGGTATGTAGCAGCCAAGCCCCAGAACAGAAACTAGTCTCAACCTCCAGTGGAAAAACAGGCGATATGCCGCCAAACCCTAAAGTAAGTATGCAGGCCTCTACAACAACTCAATGCCTAATGTCACAGTCGATGGCGTTTCCTGCATGCACACATGTTTTTGAATCAAAATATATGCCCAAAGAGGACCGACACTGAGAAGGAAGGACTCTACATGTACCTCCGAAAGACACAAGGAGTCGGAGCATGTCGGAGCCAGGGGGCCGAGAATTCCATTTCGCGGCTCTGCCACGGGGAAGAAATCCGCATACAGAGGCACGGTAACTCTGGTCATGTACAGCAGCCTGAGCTGATAAGCAAGATGGAAGCCGAAACAAATAAATGCCAATGCTATCCCATAAGGGCTACTTGACAGAAGCATGCAGTGTCATATACCCCAAAAAACTTATGCTAGTCATAAAGGCATATTGAGGCCTTACTCCATGGTAATGTTGCTCGTCGCTCGCGGTTGTAGCGCTTAGGGCTAAACTGGGTATAGCGTTCACGACAATCGATCTGAGGGACCTCGGCTATGCCTTCAAGGGTCAAAGGTTTCAGTGCGAGAGTATTCAGTACTGTGAGGGACCCTCTCCAGCGGTACAGCCCTCGCACGAATCAGATCGTCATTTTGCCGGAAGCCATGCAGGCCATATGTACCTTCTCGACATTGTGAGATCCGGGTTTGTAGTGGACAGAAACCCTGAATTAACACTACTTAACCGAACAGGAAGAAGGCCTTGGAAAGTAGAGCCTCCACCACGCCACACTTCCCAGATTCTCTTGCAGACTCTTGCATGGACAAATAGCGAACCCTTCACAACACGGGTCCTGGTTCGTGATTCCTGCATCGTGCTGCCACAGCAGCATCAAGAAGCCCAACAAACAGAAGATCACATCATGCCAAACCTGGCATCTTGTGCGCAAAGCTCGAGTTAGGAGAGCTCATTGGAAACTGGAAACAGGCTGAAATCCTTTCTTTAGCGATTCAGCGCACGCTACCAGATCCTCCAGGAACCTGAGTTTGAACTTCAGGAGTCATCGGTCAACCCCTTGCCAAGTGATGCAAACTCTGCCGAAGCCTACTAGTAGAACACGAACATCCTCCGTTGTCCGTTGTTCCCTGGAAAGCAGATCTAGAGTCATTAGTGTTAACAACACGTTTTCGTCTGAAATCACCAACCCCAGTACCCAAATCCGCTATACGAAGACACATCCCCGTTTCGTCCTTGTAAGCTCGCCCGGCAGTGAACTTGGCGAAACAGAGAGGAATTGCAGCCAGTCCTCATCGTCCCAATACAGCGAGGGGAGAGGAGTGAGGGTGTTTCAGGCTGTATGTATATACCTAGCCTTCAATAGGGAGAAAGCTTGATCGCTGAGCCTGTCCAGGTCGTATATGAGGAGATACAGCCCCACGTAAACGAAGCCATGCAGCAAGGGAGACTCATTTAATAAAAACCGATGTGGAAAGACTGCACTGACTGCGCCTGTGGCACTTTCCTTCCTGAACTAGAGACGCATATAAAGTCGTGTCGTATGTGAGTAGACTTTGTCAAAGTGCATTTATGTTCGCAGTTGTGTGGGCGTGTCAAAGACAACTTCACCATTCCCGGTAGATCAGAGCAGCCAAAGCATCCCACGTGAGCCAGCAGAATCTTTGGTCCCACCGCTGGCAGCAGAAGGGACGTCCCCCGAGCGAAGAAAATTATCGTCATCGCACCGAACATGCCTTGGCGAAGTGGCAGGTCAGCTCGGTTTTCAAAAACCTTCTACGTCCTTGGCCCAACGCCTAAAGGGCCTTGACAAGCTGATGTCTGCAAAATTTATTCCGATTTCAGAGACGTCGGCTTCAACCTTTAGATGTGATGCGACGTTTTCTCAGATGTGGAGTCGAACCCTGCTATAAACACGTGGGCTCTCTTGCCTTAGTGGACATCAACCTTCGACTCTGCAACTGCAACACAGATAGCAGCCGCCGTGCAAACCCCCAAGATCCCCCCAAGCTATCCGCGTGCCTTCAAACTTCAAGGGTCTATGATTCGGTCTATGTGCCTAAAAGCCCGACTCTTGTGTTGGCTGCTGATTGTGGTCGCTCGGGTCGTAGATCGAGGTGCGCAACAAAATAGTGCTATTGAAAACGCATTCTGCCTGCCTTTGCAGTGTTCGGGCTCAAGCAGCATACACTTGCGCATTGCCGTAGCCTCTCCCATCCTACCGGCCCGTCATCCACACCCTGGGTCGGTCCGACCAGGAGTGGTAGAGGTGAGGCTAGGAGTGCAGCACCATTTTCCTCCAGATACGTTTAATCCAGCTTCAGCGTCTCACCTGCTGCCATGCCTCCAACCAGAGGTTTAGAGTTTAGAGTTCCGGGCTCCCAGCAACCCGGAACTGCTCAGACATTGAATTGGCAGGGGAGTAGAGAGACAAGCTTGCGAAAGGGAATGCAGGTACTATACAAGCCGGAGTAGGGTTCCTCAGGGTTCCATATAATAACTATAGCACGAGGTACCCGACCCGACAATAAAAAAATACACCCAGCTCATCTTCAGGAGAGACTCGATGCCTGGACCAGGCTGGGACAGTTTCCACGGCACCTGCCTTGTCGAAGAACGTCGCATGTGACTCCTCTGAATACTTTATTTGTTTAGGTTCAGGAGGATGATCAGGACTGCAACTTCTCTTCCTAACATCCAAGACTTCTTCTTAGACTCTGCTTCAACACTCCTAGATGCAAGAGCTTCTTCTCCCCGAAACACATACGCATGCAACACGTTAACAAACGGCCGTCTGAAGCTGGAGCTGCTGACTGTCGGAAAACAGACACCTCACGAAAGTTGAAGAAGTTGGGTGCTGCATCTAGGAGCAACCATGAACTCACGGCTTGTATGCCAAGCCCTGGCGTGTAGAGCCTCTCACTACGTATCTATACTGAGAGTGAGAGTGTGGAGACCCTGTGATTCCGAAAAACCGACGAAGCAATTGGTGGGCGTCCGACTCCTGAGCTGCAACCTTCCAAAACCCACCAGCAACAACTACCCTAATGTAGAGGCCTTAATATTTAGAAGAGGGTTTTGGGGTATATTATACTTTATAATATAGGTAAATTATGCTTTATAAATTTACAACTATAATAAGGAACCCCCAAAATAGTATTGGTAATTATTCAGGCTCCTACATTACACTCGACTGCACCACCGAGAGCTCTCCTCTGACTTCGCAGTCAGGCTGGAAGCCTGCTGAGATTGGTGGCGAGGCTTTTTTTGACACGCAGACAGACAGAAAGGCAAACAGACAGACAAAAACATACACACACACACTCAGATAAGCCATCCTCTGCGAGAAGGTAACGCAACGCGCACAAAGCTTCCCTACGTCTGATGCAACGATCAGCATCCTGTCTCATCATAGGTGTTGCTGTGATACAAAGCAAGAGATTACGAATGTCGACCATACGTGGTCAGAGTTCAAAAAGATCACAAACCTTGTGCTTCTTTGCAAAATTGCAGGTACATGCCGAGGCGTCCCTCAGCACTTCCCCCTGCGCCCCCTGCACGAAACTATGTACAACTTTCAGCTTCGAACTGGGCTTGCTCTGACAACATGAACGGGTCTGCTGGATGTCTTGCAGCTGATTCGCACCGCACTGCTGTCACATCGGATCTTGTTTTGTGGTGATTTTGTTGCAACTCTGCTCCTTTGCCCTATATCTCAAGGCTGCACACCCACACACACACACACACCCACAAACGCACGAAAAACGCGCACGCACGAAATGCACCCACATGCACACGCACACACGCACACACGTGCAGTTATGCACACACACACACACATGCACCCAAGAACCCTCTCACTCACTCGGCTTGGCAATGGGACCCTTGTTGCCATTCGCGGAAAACAGATGGTGACAGTCATGGTGTTGGTATTGATGTTGGTGCTGTTGCACGAACTGGCAAGGACCCACATCCGGTCCAAAGTGATCCTCGGGGTATTCAGAATGGCATTTCTGAACCCGTATCATTGCGATCATAATCGACATCAACAGCATCATCAGCGGCGTCACCATCAGCACTATCGTTCTCACACAGAAACCATAGTGATGATGATCATGGATATCATCACCAGAAACATATCAACTACTCTACTGACTAATAATCAGCAGCAGCACCATCACAATCACAATGATGGTGATAGTTTGCTCCTATCCCTCAGTGGAAACAAGGACGCTGGTTTTTGATCATGACCGCGACGATAAGCTGAAAATGTTGCTTGTGACGACGAAATCTAAGGCACCGCTCAGACGGTCACGCAGCTAGCAGCTACTGTAACAAGCTTTCGGACAAGGTCACAGCCAAGCATAAAAGGCCAAACTGTGCCTTCGATTTCTGTGCCGCCGACGCTCGCACTGCTCGCCGTTGGCATCGAGCGGGGCCTTCGCCGGACTCCTTCGGCTTTGACATCAGCAAAGGATCCTTCACGTGTTGAAGTAGGAGACCTCCTCACTGGCTGGAAATCTGCTTCGAAGATCGCGGACTTAACTGGGACAAAACGCACACGTGCGCTCGCACAAAA
Organism: Symbiodinium sp. clade A Y106; assembly: GCA_003297005.1. Classification (NCBI taxonomy): domain Eukaryota; class Dinophyceae; order Suessiales; family Symbiodiniaceae; genus Symbiodinium; species Symbiodinium sp. clade A. The sequence goes on along the minus strand of BGNK01000681.1, from coordinate 195,517 downwards.
CTGGAGGGGCGGATTGATAGATCAACTCTGAGGCCGGTAAGGCTTCGGCTCTATGCATCCCACTCTTCTGGGAGTGCCATGCCCAAAGAAAGTCAGGAGTCACTCTTGCGAGTGCTTGCGGGAAGCCTGGGCTTCAACTCATGCCGCTTCGGGTCCGCTTTGAGGCCTCAGGCGCCACCCTTGATACCGAGACAGACAAGCATTGTGAGTAAAAGCTTCGATTAAGAACCCGCAAGGCTCAGCCCTGAGAGCTTGGTCAACATGCCAACCTACTGTACCCACTAGCCTTCGAGCAGTCTCGGATCCACTAAGAGAGGCGCAGTCCTTCGCGGAGGCTCCAGCAGGAGATGTCATGGCATCCATCTCTCCACACCTTCCTCGATACTCACGCTTGCTCTGTCTTCAGGTGCCCTCATGTCCATGCTTCACCCCAGCAACCCCGACAACGACACGAAACCGGAGTTACATGTACTCGTTGCTCGTGAATCCTCCAGTCGGTTGGATGTTGTCGGCCGTAATTTTGCCATGATGAAGGGTTCTGAGAGCCACGTGCCTGCAACAAGAATGCGTAGCATCCGAGAGCATGCCTCACCGTTCGGCGCCACCCAGCTCAGGAACATGGCAACAACCATGACTGACAGTAGTCGTTGCCGCCATTTGCAAGGTCAACGTGGGTGCTGTTACACAGACCCCTTGATGTTCCTCTGCTTGTTTCTGGCTGTGCTGACTTCATTCAAGTGGCAGTCTTTATCCTTCTCTTGGGGCATCACACACGTTCTCTCTCTCTTTCTCTCTCTCTCTCTCTCTCTGTCTCGCTCTCGCTCTCGCTCTCGCTCTCTCTCTCTCTCTCTCTGCCGTGCCATCCTCAAGAGTCGCTCGGAACGTGCACGAAATTGCAAACTGGGGCACATTGTATTCTCAGAATGTCTGGTTGCCATTGCCGCGGCTTTCTTCACTTTCTCGACTGCTGTGCTTGGAACTCTGTGGATGGGTATGCCAATGATACAGATTGGCTGACCAGTGCATTGTTGTGCAATTCGTTGCAGTAGACATTAGAGTCATTATAGAGCAATGACAAAATTGTGTCCATCTGCTGCCTCCATCTTCTTCCGCAGGGCATAGGGGACGAGTTAAGTCCCTTTGCTTCCCTCTCTCTCTCTCTCTATAGATCTTTCTCGGTACTAATATTCGTGCAAGAAGTATCAGGCCACGACAATTCGGATCTCTGAAACCAAAATGCACGAAGCCCCTCCATCCAGCTCATGGTTCATGGCTTCGGGTTACGCCGGCTTAGGGATTCACTCCTCCACAGTCCTCCACACAGATTCTCACATTTAGCAAGTTCCAAGAACCCGCATGGAAGCTGGTGTGTTGGTCAAGGGCATGTTCAAGCCTCCATTGTTGTCAGCTGCAGGCACAATCCAGACCCCATCCGGTGTTTTGGGGACTCAGAGAACCAACTAATCCGTGCATAAACCTTCAGGGCTGTAGACAGCTGCCACGTCGATACTCGGCTTTCCCGATGCACGCAAGCTTCTCAACCTTCGGATCGCCTCCGGCAGTGAATTCTGGTGGCAGAACGATCAAAACAATTTCCTGCAATGGTCCCGGCAGGGCTGCGAGTGTAGGACCCTACAGCTGAAGCAGCATCTTAACTGTAATATGCCAGTACCTCATAACCTGATGCAAAAAAACGTGTACTGTGCCGACAAATCAGAGCTGTTCTGCAAAACGAGGGGGCTTATCAGTTGGATATTTACCCAAGCACCCTCTTGTCCACAGATATGTGCATCTCTCGGACGATGCGGAAGGGCTGTGGTTCGAATCGAATTCAGAGCAGCAGTTCCTGTGGAACTGAGGCCCTTGTGATGTTTTGCGAAAATGTCTGTGGTCGGAGACCGAATGTCGCAGCTAGTAACACAAGGGCCATGAGAAACGCGGGATTCTCCCGAAAAACGTCATGTCATATGACATCATACTTATATTATACAACAAGATTACCTTTTCGATTATCTTACACTGTACAAGTGGTAGAGAACAGTTAGAGTGCCGCTCGTTCAGCGGCAAAGTCTTAGTCTTGCGAATTCAGCGCTCGTGCATCTTGCTTTCTGCCGGAGCCCATCCTCAGAGGTGATGGACTATAAGGCCCTATGCGGCGGAGCCTTAAGGGGTCCCCATCAACAATCGCAGTCAATAGCTGCTAGCAGCTATATCATCGGGGCTATCTTCATCCAGATCAACAGCCCGGCCCACGATAGCACAATCGAGCAACATCATCGCCACTATCCGTTCTCACGAACACGACCAACTGACAAACCATGTCGGATGGGATGCGACCATCATCAGCAGCATGCTTCCCAAGCTTACAGTACGCATCTTTGTGCACCCAACCCACACGGAAGCATGGCCCATACTTTTACAACATCTCCACCGGACCTGGATGATGTTGACGTCCTCTTCCGAGCACGCCAGCACTTGCCTTAGCTCCCGTCTATTGGCCGTCCTCAGAGCAACACCATAACCTTGTGCCACACCTGCGCATAGCCGCACTCTGATGTAGCTGGGGTGGTCGACCTCGTCGGCATTGGCTAAGGGAGGCTCATAAAACAGCCTTGGTGCCGCCAATCTCCACCTCAAACTCCACCAGATAACGGCCTTTGCAGGACAGGTTCTGAGCTGTAGGGGCTTGGCAAGACTGGACCGTCCAGCCTCCTTGAACGACGAAGCCTAGAAGCTCAGAGTGGGTTCATGCTGCTCTATGGTTCCGGAGTGTGGCGAAGGTGGTGCCGAGATATGATATAGGGGCCTTAATAATTAGAACAGGGTCTTGAGGCCCACTATACTATAAATATAATAGGGAACCCCCAAAACAGTATAGGTAATTATTTAGGCCCATATCGTAGCCTTGTACGGAGGCCAGCCAAAGCAGGACCACCCTCGCTAATGTCACATATGTCACCTATTCATCCCATCCTGACGACAGGAGAACTGTCGTCTCGGGATCGTAACCGGCTTCTGGACTGAGAATGAGCAGTCCGAAATGGAAAAGCAGGAGCATCGAAGCTCTCAGCATCAAGCCAGTCAACAAGCCTTACATGTCTTGACTCGTCACACCGGCGACTTCGCACAAGTACCAACACATAACTGCCGCCATTTACAATACATTGCAACCCATGCCTGCTTCCATCTTCTCGATTCCTATAACCATATCCCTGAAGACACAAGTCCACACACTCCCTGCCTGGTTCGCGAGGCTCGCAGTAGAGGACCGGCTCTAACGTGCCACTGCTTCGGCAGTAGACCTCCTCGGAACAAACTGGGAGGTTGTGAGCAGTTGCCCAAAACTTTGGCAGACTCCTAGCCCAGGACTAGCATGTATGGGCCAACTTGCTGCGATGGTACGTTGGACAACTGTACCCCTCCATAGACTATGCGCCTGTGACTTTCAACACAACATTCGACATGCCAATATCGCAGACCTGTCAACAGCAATACCTCCGCGGTTCCCAAAGACGGTACACGTAATGCAAAAAAACGATCGACCCATCGACTGGGCCAGGCACGTCCACCGACCAAGATGGCACAGCCGCGGCGAAGTTGCAGCATGCATCCATCTCCTCCTTCTAAAGTAATTGAGCACTTCTTATAGTGTCCATTGCAAATTGTCCACTGTACTATTTAAAGCGTATTATATATATATATATACATACATAGAGGACCCTACAAAGGACTAAAATGATTAAACCCAACAAGGATGGGGATTATAGGTACCACGTACCGGCGTCGCCTTCTGCAATTTCTGCATCGCAGAAAGCGTCTATACACGAGCGCATGTTGAACAACTAGGTCCTCACAAATGCATCAAGCCTGCACCAAGTAAGCATGCAAAAACAACAAGCAACTGCGCATGCACAGCATATTAGCGAATATCAAACAAGGGCGGATGCAGATCTGCACAAACTCTGCGTGTGCGCGCAGCCTGCAGGCAAAGGCTAGCGGCTAGCAAAACGCATTGCAGATCTCCTCGGGGAGCGAGGCATAGTCGTCATCGTCAGTGCTGGGCTCGTAAGCATCTGAGCTCTCCAGCTTCGGCGCGCTTTCAGCTGTAGTTTGGGGCTTGGGAGCAGCGGTGCTGGCATTTGCTCTGGTGGTGCGTGTGGCACTGCTGCTTGGTCCGCCAAGTGGTGCTAGTGCGTACATATATGTGGCTGGCATGGTGAATGATTGATTTCGTGGGTTGGCGTGGTGCTGGTCATTCGTGCTTCCTGTTGTTCTTGCTACTGGTGATGACTCCCACGGCGGCGGCCGTGATTGGCCGGTGTTCTCGCTAAAACAGTGTTTTAGTTTTATGAGAGGTCGTCCTCGACTTGAAGGGATCTTTCCAGATTCTCGCTGTGCGAATGTACTGCAGAGACAAGAGGATTGCAAGAACAAAGTTCCAACGAACCTTCAATGACCTGCAAATTGTCAGAACGCTGACCTGGCAAATTCCCAGAATCCGGAAGCTTCAAAGCAGCCCTAGCCCTCCAAATCACGGCCACAGCGGCCCCCGCGAGGAGCGGCTAAGGAGATGCCAGCACCGCCTTCGATGCGGTAGTAGCGGTACGAGGTATGCCCGGCCTGCAAGAGAGCAACCGCACCCTACGGCCCTACACCATGTTTGCTGCCTAGCAGACTAGCGGAGCTACTGTAGAAAATCCTGCGCCAAGGAGACGACCTGACATCGCAGAGACCGGGACTCCAGCGAGGCAAAAGGCATGTAGCTTATGGGCTTATGTAGCTTCTCCGCCAATCGCCACACAAGAAAATTTGAGCTCAAAGCTGTGGACCCCCAGCTTCCCGAAAACTCCAGGCCGGCCTTGAGCTGTAGCTCTCCCTTGTCGTTCAACGTTCGAAGCTCGGTGGGTGTGTTCCTGAACCCAAAGGGAACAGGACGAAGAGCCGCAACCCGAAACCCCGCACAGACTTGTCGCGCAGTATCATGCGGTATACTGGGAGAGGCAACAAGCGTCAGAGGGCACTATGAAGCCTCAAGCAACGGCCAGCCGAAGCGATGCACTGCAATGGAATCGGTGGCTACGCGATTGTGCTGCCAAACCGACCCTACAAAGAGCACCCTGCTGGAAACAGAATAACTTCGTTCCGGCTGGAGAATCTGGGCTTCCAAGAGTCATGATGTCCAGCAGGTTGTTGGTGCCATTGATAATCACGATATTCCTGAAAGAAGCCAAAAAGGGCGAAAGCAGCTCTAGACCACTTTCAGCTTGCACGTTACTGCAACCTGCACCTGCCTCTTGCTCTGGCACCTTCGGCATACTGCAGTACACAGGAACTTTATTCAAAGGACTGGCAAGACTATCCCTCAGCTCTACCGTACGCACTGAGCCTACCTGTGAAGAGTCTGAAGTACCCGAATGGCTAGGTGAGGAAGGTAAACTGTAGGGGAAGCAGCATGCAGTACATCACCCCGGTACAGCCTGAAGAGTTCGTGACACTCAGAAGTGGAAACCATGCACCATGTGCATCAACGGCCCTGAAAACCCAAGAGTCCAGCTTCCTTCCCTTAAAATTGAACTGACTTGAGGGGACACAATCAACTTGAAGCACGGTCCCTGACTTGAGCAGGAAAACCCTCATTTGCAGAGCCATCTTGTAGAACCCCAACGCGAAGAACCTGCAAGACAAGAGTTTGGGGAAAACGCTAAAGTCTGTGTCATGCTGCCAGGCATGGTCCGCAAAGCCATTCTCTCTGCGAAATTTGGCGACCTTGTGGGAAGTGTTGCCTCTTGGTTGCGGGCACTGCTAAACGAATTCAGACACGAGGGCCATTACAACATCAGAATGCTGCTGGCGAAAATCAGCAAGATGGTGTTGTGGAGTACTGGCGGACCTCGACGCTCACTGTTTGCTGTCCCCGCCACTTCAGCCACCGACATCTCGCAGAGCCGAACATACACAGTTCCCAGAGATTAGATGGAAACGGCGCTTTGGGCCCAGAAAATAAGTTGAAGTGCAGCAGGGCCACGTTGGTTACATCAGGAGGCACGATAACTCCAGTGAGTGCTGCGCAATCGGCCACCTGCAGGAGTGCAAAGGTTCCGGAAAGGCAGACTACCCTCAACCCAGAAAGCCGGAACTTTAGAACCGACTTTCTTCGGCAAAACTCAATGATTCCAAAATCGTTGCTGGGACAAACAGACCACTACTGTGTCCCAAAATGTCCCACAGCTGGCAAACACATGAAATCCTGAACCTGTGCATCTGTGAGGAAAGGCGTTCTTGAGCCCGAAGGCTTTCAAATCCTAAAGCTGCAGGTGGGGGGGATGTCCCCCTAAACCCTAAACCCTCTTGAGGCATGAAGATGCCGTCACTACGTTTAGGCTTCAGGTCGTCCCCCTTGTTGCTGATCTGCTGAACTTTGGAATCCAGATTTTTGAGTTATTCTTCGGGACTCACCCAAAATTACTAATAAATACTGGGGCATATTGTAGTTATTGTATGGTTACGGTGTCTGAGCATAACAAGATCTGCTCCGGCTTTGAACATAAATTCTCAGTCTAGCCCACAAGTGGAGACAGAAACCTGCCACCGCGTTCCAACTGGTGAGCCACCAAAGTCTGAAACCAAGGACCCTGGGCTTAGGGTTTCGGTGCTCAAGCCAGGCGAGGCTAGCGGTTCAGGGTTTAGGGTTTAGGTTCGTTTTTAACGCCTTCAGTTCGTCCATGAGGTACTTGAAGAGCAGAGTTCGGTGGCGGCACATACCAGCTCCTGTGAATCGAACCTCAGTCTAGATTTCCCGCAAGAAGTTCAACGGCTTTGTGCTACATCATGCTATGGTTTCAGAGCCTATAGGTCATTGGGATTCTGGAGGCATCATTTGCTGCCTCTCGCTGAGGCACGGATTTGGAGAATTTTGGTTAAAAGCGAACAGACATATACATCATATAAATCATATACATATACATCCCGCACCCCCCAAAAAATATATTATAGGCAATTAGCAAGGCCCCCTATATTATAGTACCATTATAGATCCCTTACAGAAACCCTATCGACCCCTTTAAAGGAACCCTAGGACATCATTTAGGCCCCTATATTACCAACATTCATATTTCCGAGGTCCCGGCTCCAGGTTGCCGCATCCTTCGTGCCAAGACAAGAGCTCAAGCGGCCCTACTTGGAGGATCATGGGACGTAGTAAGTAGGGTTATAAGTACTTTAACTGGAGTCATAAGTAACTATAAGTACAGTTACCTAGTTACTACTTGTAAGTCCAATGGTCCTCCAAGTACCCGTGCAACTACGACTCTGCAGACATGCGACGCTCATCTTATATTTTAACCGCAATGTAAGACGACCAGCTTTGCTGCATTTTCGAAGCCAAGCATCAGCTTTCCAATGTGAAGCGAGTCGCCCACCTGCAACATGGCAAGGTAGCACAGCTCTAAGGCGAAATTTATCCCGAACTTCACGACCCATGCATCCTTGAGCTCTTTCTCGAAGCAGGCTTGCACATTGTCCCACACTCCAAGTCCAATTCATCCGTTACTCTTCGGCCCCTGATGTGAACTCCGTTTCAAGCCGAGATACAGGCAAGGCCAAAACATCGATCCGCTTTTGCCATGTCGAGGCGACCTGGTCAGCCATTTATGTTTGAACCGGGCTTGGACAGTGTTAGGGGTTGCTGATCGAAGAAGCTATGTCCCTGTCATGGTTAGGCGAAGGCTCTGTACATGATGGACGATGAGTGGAGCTGAGGTGAGGGCTTTGGGATCCAGACCGCCGAAAGCCATACTGACCTCTTTGGCAACCTGAGAGGAGATGAGAGTTCGGGAACGGAAGGTACATCAGGCAGGTTCATGCTTCTCTGCCCATCGGCTGACGACGAGGTTACCCGGGTGCTGCCGATGTGTCGGAGACAGCATTCTACGGCACGCAACAGCCCAAAATCCGGATGGATCGCAAGGCATATATGCTGGAATATCACCTACCTTAACAGGCCCACCGGAGTCCCCACGAGATTGAGAAGGAAGAACAAGCTTCTGAGCGCCTCACCAGGCGCACCATGTCTTTCTGATCGCTCTTCCTTTTACACTTCGCCTGAATGAAGGCATTGGGGCAAAGGTGGTTGGTCTTCGGCATACACGACTCGGTAGCCTCTAAATTCTAAACAGCAGGGTATGCTGCAAAAATCAAGACTCGACTGTCCTGACCACAGCTGTCAAGTTTGCATGTGGGCACTGTGATGTAGCACAGTTCCTGCTTCTGGTAACCCACAGCCTACAACCCCTAATTAAGGAATATACCTTAAATCACATTAGGGATCCTATTATAATTTAAGGTATATACCTCAATTAAGGGGTTTTGGAGTCTCTGGGAGTATGATCGCTCACACAATCTGAAGGCTCCAGAAGTTGAAGCGGCCAACGCGGGATCCTAAAGCGTGTCGTCGATTTCGTCGGTCTAGCGGCTTTCAGATCTTCCAGAAACTCGGCGAGGACCTTGTCTTCCTTCTTGTTGAAGACCTGGGTGGTCTTGAGGGGGAGCAGGCGATCTTGTCTACAGAGTTTGGGGCTTCGGTTTCTGGTGCCAAAAGATCTGTTTTGCTTTGTCGCACTAGCACTGAGATCCTCGCACCTGCCATTCCTCTGACAGCTGTGTGCGATCTGTATTAAAATATACTATTACTATACTATTCTATACTATACGATGATAAACATTAAGTCATAAGCTGTACTGTAATATACACCATACTAAGATCCTGTACTCTACTCTCACATTCGACCATCCCCAGCACCCTTTGGCAGCCATAGAGCCAGGAACTCCTTGGAGTAGCGCGCGCAGAAACCATCTCCGATGACGTCGTCGAAGTCCAGGCGCCTCCCAGGAGAATGGGTTGAGGGTAATATAGGGGTCTTAACAATTACCTATACTATTTTGGGGGCTTCCTTATTATAATCATAGTATAATATCGGCATCTTTAGTCTTCGGGGTTTAGTTCGTTTTTGCCTCCGGTTAAAATTTAGGGTTCAGGTCTTAGGGGCTTTTTCATCAATCTTCCGAGCTTGTTCATGTCTGGGAGCTGATTTTTGGGGGCCTGCAGAATTGAGTAGGGTTCTGGTGTATATTATGGACCTGAGGCTTCTCTGTTACATGCATCGGTCATGGCTGCTGATCAGATTTGGAAAGCTCCGAGGCTTCACCAGTTCACCACGGAATGCAGGATCTTCTGGATCTGGGCTTCTGCTGATGGTTGGGAACCCCCTACTCGAAGCCCAAACAAGTGAAGTTCATATGAGGAGCCAAAAGCCTGGAAGCCTTCATGTGCAATCTGTTCTACAAAAATAGCTAGGAGCCGCCCTTGCTACCAAACAAACACAAACACGAGACCTCAAAAAGCAAGTTCAACAACCGACAGCTCCGTGCATTGGGATTTACATGCACTGTCACGTGGTCGAAATTCAGAAGTTGAAAGGGTGCAGCCTAAACCCAAGCGAAGCTCTGTGGCCAGGGTTTGGGAGTGTATCACTGTAGAACTTGGGTGTGCCGGTTTCAGATGGTTTCAGAACACCCAGCACCTGACAATTTGTGAGCCTCGCACTCTGCACCGCCCTCAACCACCCCGCTCCCGCGGCACCCCTTTTCTTTCCATTTCCAGGCTCCAGGGCCTTTCATAACCTCGAGGCGAACGATTTTTCGATCTTGGGTCGGCGTTGTGGACCCTGAAGTTACTGTAGGTTACTGGACAGCTGACTTGCTGCAACATCAAGCTTGATGAGGTCCGGTCGCCGGTCACACCGATGCACCACCCTATAGAAAGAGGGACATATGTGTCGAGTATGTATAATCTACATATGTTGATGCAGAGTGCTACACATTGGCATTGATTCGCTAAAGGACCCGAGATGGTACGTGCCACAGAGATCTTTGCTTGGGGCAGTCTGCTGAGGGTGCTAAGGTGCCTAACACCCCAAACCGTTCAGCTCTGGTATTTGCAGTGCACTTGCTGCTTCCGGCCAAAATTTGAAAGCGATCATAGCTGAACCGTTTCGCTCGTCAGCTCTGCCCTCCTGTAGTTCTGTTGTTGAAATGAACCAAAACTGTAGGCAAGGCGTGAATAGACAGGTTTGGATGAAGGCTTGTGCCGCTAAGCCGAGTTTTGGTGAAGCTAGGGGACATTGTCGGGACATCTCCCTCTACGAAACGAACTCTACGAAACGAACGAGGGAGTCCTGCTGCAATGGCTGGATGATTCTTCATTGCTTCCAGTAGCAGTGATGTGCTGTGCTGTGCTGTGCGAAACGAACCACCCAGTGCGGTTGAGGTCCCTTCCTACTCCTGAGCACGGACTGGCACGGACCACAATGGACAAAGAAGCCCCATTAAACCATCTGAGGCGCAGAACTGAGACAACACCACGCAGGATTGTTAGATCGCAAAAACCGCTTGGCAACACGAAAAGGCCAGCCAAGACAATGTAATAGAAACGGAAGCTCCCACCCAAAGCTGTGACATGGCTTGAGGGCGCATTAAGACACCATGCAGAGACCCACCATTTCCAAACCTAAACACTCTTCGATCAACGTCGCGTCGATCCTTCACACCATGGAGCTCGCTCCTCGACGGAAGGTCGCTGTCGGAACAGCTTCTCATGGGCCTCGCAGACGGTGGAACACTGTGAATCAGAGAACTTTCGGCTGGGTTTCAGATAAGGCTTAGTTACGACAGTGACTTATGCCTTGTTGTTGTAAGCCGTAGATGTCCTGTATGGCAGTCGTCCGTTAGGGGTTTCTTGGTGCCACTTCAGGCAACCGCGTTGTGAAAGCATGTCTTTAGTCTTGCATCTGGAGGCTTCTCATTCGTCCCATCAATCAGCTGTGACTAAAACCACACACATTCAAATACCCGCGCCGGAAGCGACGAAGCAAGCAAACCCTGAGAAAGGCAGGCTCCTTTGGCCTCTTTGCGAGTCTGCCCCATGCGTCCAGTGCGATAGTGGCCATTAGCATCGATAGTGCTTTCCTTGATCCAGCATCGGTGTGACTGAAACCTATCTTTCTGGACTGCACAATACCATGCTTTGCATCTTTTCTAATACACGGATTATAAATGAGACCAAGTGTGCTGTACATGCGTATCTAAATATATATATATATACACATAACATATATATATATATATACATACGTGTATGTATATATATATAAGTATATATATATATATACACATACATATACATACATACATATATATATATATGTATGTGTGCGTATATTCATAAACCGAAGAGTACTTATAGCAGTAGGCAATACTACCGGCAATACATAAACAAGCATCAACAAATAAAACGCACACTGTGCTGCATCCGTGCATCCGGAACGGGTTTGCTCCTGGAAGGTGGTGGCCGCAGCGCCATGGCTCGGATGGATGGGAGATCTGCTCGAAATCGATACCGGAAGGCAGCCGAGGAAAGGAGAAATCCAGCTGGGTGTGCCCGAACTCCCCAAATGCTTGCCATAAGGTTTGTTTTCTTGAAGCACAAGAAAGCCTGAAGTTGGGAGATCGAAGACAAAGCATCCTGAGCCCATATGCAGCGGAGTCCTTACTTTTAGCCAGGACTGGACTCCTTTTCCGAACGGTTGTTGTAGAGAAAGCATCCCGGATAACATCAAGAAGCTCCCCGTTCGCTCAACATCGGACGCGCATAGTCTCGAAGGTCTCTTCTCCCTCCCATGGACGGAGGATGGTTGCATCTTAACTGAGGGCACTGGCGCCATACCGAGATCCTATATTTCGAGAAACACCACCCAAGCACCTATTATTGATCAGAAGACCTTGCAAACCTGTACGGTTTAGGATGCTGCTCCAGTGTACACTTTGTGCTAAACGATATCTTTTTTCAAGGTTAAAGCGGCCGAAAATCGAGTCGTCAGTGCAGAAACCCAACAGCAAACTTTGAACTTGAGGAGTAAATCATTGACCTTCACCCCCAAGTCAACGATGCAGTCCCGGTTTGACTGTTCATAAGTCGCTGCTGCTGCTGCTGCCGGTGTCTTGACTGCTCTTCCGTTGCAGTTGTGGAAGTGACCGTGGCTGTGGCCTCCGTAGTCGGCGGGGTGTCTGCGTCCACGGCCCGGAGCTAAGGAGGACCCTTCCCCGAAAGAACATGGAAACAAACTTCCCTATGGAGCATCCCTTTCAAAAGCCGTCTCTCGTTGCTGGCGGCCGGGCTCCATGGAATCAGCCATGACGTACGGGCCTCCAGCTGATGTTGTGAAATGTGAAACAAGAATGAATGATCTGTTTATGTATTACTTGGTTTTCGAACCTGTGCTGCGCGCAGCCATTTTTGGGACTCCATTGACAAACCACGGGACCCACTACTAATTCTGACACCCATCAATACGCAAAATGCCGCGGCCGGGGACAAAGGAGAAATCCTGAAATCAGCAACCTGCTCCAAACACTCAGCACCACCTAAAAATCTGAAGCCCAATGAGTTTGTCGGACAGTCGATCTATCAGCATTATGGCGTCGTTCAAAGGGTTGCACTTTGGATCAGCGCCAAGATTCTTGAGAACAAGGATCGGGGTCTGTTTCGAATGCTACACTTTCAGAAACTCCCACTTGTGAAGCTTACGGAAGTTCACTCCAGAGGCGAAATCTTGCGGCTACGCCATGGCCTGGTCCCAGCTGGCAGTTGCTCCTCCAAATTGTGAAGCAGGTAGTGTTACAACAACGCAACCTAATGATACCGATGATGACGGACAAGAACAACAGCGAAAACGATAGGAAACACGCCGATCATGCTGCCGTGGCGGCTGCCGCTGCTACTTACACTTCTACTTCTACTTCTTTTGCGGCTACTACTACCACTACCACTACCACGACCGACTACTACTACTACTACTACTGCTGTTGCTACTGTTGCTGCTGCTGCTCACTACTCCAACTACTCCTACTACTACTACTACTACTCCTACTACTCCTACTACTCCTACTACTACTACTACTACTACTTCCTACTCCTACTCCTACTCCTACTCCTACTCCTACTCCTACTCCTGCTCCTGCTGCTGCTCCTGCTCCTGCTCCTGCTGCTGCTCCTGCTCCTGCTCCTGCTCCTGCTCCTGCTCCTCCTCCCACTGCGACAGCGACAGCGACTGCTACAGCTACTGGTACTGGTACTGCCACGGCAACAGCTATTCGTAATGATATTTTATCTATGGTGATGACGCTGATGATGATATCAATCGATCGATTTATGTATCGATCTGTCCATCGACCCATCATACCTATCTGTCTGTCTACAAGAATACCTGTCCAAACCCAGTAACAACGAAGACTACATCAGCAATAAGAAGTTCTGACAGCGACAGTAACAAGAACGATGATGCTCGTGTGCAAAGGAGGTGCAGCCTTAACCCTAAGCCCTGAGCTCCTCTTGCGCTCGGGCGAGGTCGGTTCTGGTGATGTGGGTCTCTGGCTTGTGGCCTCCTGGCTGACAGATTCTGAGGGAGTTTTTGGGGCTGAGCAATGCGGGGGATGGGGATTCTCGTGCGAGGTGTATAGAACTTCGGACACTGGACAAAGGGTCGAGCGCTTCATTGCTGAGCGTCTGGTTGCGGCTTGCGGCTAGATTCTTGCAAGCTGTGAGCATAAGGGCTGAGGGAGGGTTGGGGGGGCCGTTTCTCAGCTTCTTGAGGGCTAGGAAGCATGCTTCGTGATGTCATTAAACGATGCTTCAGGCAGAGTTTTTTGTCATTGATTCTGAGTCTTTACCATCGGCTTTAAGACTATGCATAGGCATATGGCAGGGCTGTATTGAAGAGGCGGGCTTTGGAGCTTCGTATAGCTACTTAGCGCCTGTATTTCCTTTTTTCTCTCCGTCGCTGAGCTTCTTGTTGATGTATCTCTCTTTCTGGTGACCACTACCTCTACGCAGAACACTTACATGCTGGGGACCCTAGATGACTTCAAAATCGCACTGGGTCTAGGCGCGGTTCAAACAAGCCCCAAGACACGACAACGGCGACCCACAAGGACCATTATATCGAATGAATACGACGACAAGACGACGGAGGACCTCGGGCACGACCTCTGCGACCCGGACGTTTAAGAACCCAGCCGCGTCTGCTTCACCGCCACCAAGGTCACATCACCTCACACCAATAAGACACACACCCTCAAGTAGGTTCTATTGAACCGCTGACCCCAAACAACCTGGCCGAGACTGCCTGCTTTCCAGAACCCGGGCTCCTCCAAATCGGTCCGCGCGATCGAGTTGCTGGAGGGACTCGGGGATCGTGGCCTCAAAACATGGAGTGCAAGGCTTCAGGCTCGGGCAGGCTAGAATTCCGTTTGTTGCAGTGTTTCTGTTGCTCCTTGTTGCGCAAAGGTTGATGTGTCCGTATTTCCGAGGCTCTGGTCTTTCTGTCAGTGATTCTGATCCCTTCACTACTGCGGAAGGTTTGCAAACACAGGCAATGCAGCCCTCAGAATGTCACCTTCCAGTCTGCTGCAGTCAACCACAGCGCCAATGCAAACAAAACACACACACACAAACCTTTATCTATCTATCTCTCTATCTATATGTTTATCCCTGCGTACATTAATCATTAATCTATTAATACACATATTCATGCGTACATACGTACATCCATGCATACATACATATACAAAAACATGTACATACATGCATGCATACATACATACATACAACCTATATACATGCATGCGTGCTTGCATCACTTACCCGATGATACTTACATAGTTGCGCACATACCCAAATGCATACATACGAGCAGACATAACAACATGCAGAAAACACAGAACCACATATGCATGCATGCATGCATACGCACATGCAAATGCACGTGCACATGCACACGCACGCAGACACACCAGCATACCATCAAACCACGACATGGGCATACCAAACAAACATACATGCATGCATATATGCATACATACATACGTACGTGCATGCATGCATGCAGTACATACCATACATACGCTACGTATCGCTACATACCATGCAGACAGTACATATGATACATACCATGCCTACAAACAGAGAAACAAACAGGAACAGTAACAGTAACAAACAAGCTAACCAAATCAAAATCATATCTGCCACGAAAGAAGCCCAAATCACAAACAACACGTAAGCCTCAAGCCCGAAACCGAGGGACAGGTTGAGGGAAGGGGGGAGCCTAGCAACACTGCACCATCTATATACAAAAGCCCCGTAAATTCGAGCCGATTGACGCCCCAGCTTGGGATTCAGAATGGAGGTTATCTTAGCCGTAGCCTTTAGAATAGTTCGCCAACACGGCCCATGCCGAGCCTGCTTGGCTTGCTCCGGTTCTCCGGGACGACCCTGATGTGTTCAGGGCTAGCTGCTCGGCGGAATAGCAAGAAGTGTGATTCCAGAGGAATAGGTGCAATAGGGGAGCTGCAGCCTTGACCTGTCACGGTACATTGACATACTTCAACCATGCAAGCAAAGGCCTGGGTTTCTCCGGACGATTGAAACTGTAGCCCTAAGTAGACCTTGCCACGAAATGAAACCAGAAATCTCGAAGCCTGACAAAGAGCCAATCTCTGTGTCAAACCCTGTGGCCCATGATCTCAGAACCGTCTTCTCAGCGTTCCGGCAGGTTCCTGAGAACCCTTTGCCCAACTGCCAAACCGCAAAATAAGGCTGGATGTTAGAGAACAGCCCCTGAAAAGGATCACCCTTCTGATCCACTGCGGCCTCGGCGATGTAGACCTCGGAGCAACTCCCTCCTAATATAGTACGCTAACTAGTAAGATCCTTAGTATGAAGGACCCCAAAATAAGGTACCCCTAATATTCGGAAACCCCCCCATATCTGCCTTTCTGTGCTAGCTTAACCCTGAGGCTTCCCGGGCTCTCCTCGCCCCCCGATGAATGCAGGAACCTGATTAAGAAACCTTGGGCCGTGGGCCTCTATTAGGGTTCCTTGTATGAATCCTACTATTTTGGGGGTTTAGGCCCAGGAGGTTCCTACATTATCGCAGCCGAGGAATCGACATCGCTTGTTGAAGAACAGCTTACTGGGAAAACGCATTGGTATGAGGCCAGGGCTGTTTAGGGTATGGGGATGTTTAGCCTGCGCATGGTTGATTGAGTCGGTGTTGAAGGCTTTGTCGAATTAGGTGAACTCTGAAGCGGGTAAGCCACGACGACGACAACGACGACGCTTGCTGCCACATGCTTCGGACTTTGTTCTGTAGATTACTATACACGTGGCTGTTGAAACATGAGTTGCTGGCACTTTGCAAGCTGATTGACTCGACTCAGTGCCCAGCCGCAGCTGCAAGCGGGTGGACGGCGCCCGCTCACCTCATCCATGCTTAAAGTCAGCAGCAACGGCTCGGTGTCCGACTGACTTCGATTGAAGACCTAGGGACAGAGTTTACTCGCAGATTGTGTAATTGACTGTCATGCTCCGCAGCAGCTGCAAAGACACCGCTGAGGAAAACAACTTGCAGCAAAGATATCTGGCTAGGTGCATGTGTGAATCGCGACGCTGGACAGCCTGTGCGAAGTCCGAAACGTGTCATGGCAAAGGTGTAGCGACCCGAAAACTCCCTTCCGAACGGAAAACCTCTGGCTCGACGATGAAGCGACATAAAGGGCAGAAAGGTACGGGAAAGCTGGACCCTGGAACAAATGTGATTCCCAGATCGCGATCCATGTGTAAACCGCACACTGCCTGACCGACGGTGGTTCGTAGCCCTTGTCAAGCCTCTTACTAGCTACACTTTTCAGTTAAATTTAGGAAGTCTGAATTATTGTGTGTGTGTATGTGTGTATGTATGTGTACAAGCAGGCATGCATGTGTATATTAATATATATACATGTCTATGTCTACGAATGTATATACATATACACATATATATATACACATGCAATATGTGTATGTGTGTATGTGTATGTGTTTGACATATGCCCGTACGTATGTATGTGTGCGCATATATGGAAATGTATATAGCATACACGCGCAGACCTACATGTATATGCGAATATGTATGTATCTATGTATGTATGTATGTATGTGTATTTGGACCTGTGATTGTACACATGTGTTTTCGTATATTCGTACAACTGTATACTTGTATAGGTAGACGTACATGTGTATGAATATGTATCTGTACATGTAAGTGTATGTATGTATGCACATGTGCACGTGCATGTGTATGTAGATTTAATATGTGTGTGTATGCTTGTATGTATGTATGTGTGTAGGTATGTATACACGTATGTATGTATGCATATGCCTATGTCTATGTACATGTGTATGACTTTGTACATGTAGATGTATATATATATATATATACACACACACACATAGATATGGCTGCGTGGGTTGTGCAGGAATGCATGCAGGTACGCACGTATAAAGCACGCATGCAAGTATGCAGATGTGCATGTATACCTGTCTCTCTATCTGTCTATCCCCCTGTTTTGTTGCTTTACATACACATGTATATGTAAATATATGTTTATATACAATCACACATATGTATACATGTACATATATGTATATGCATATCATACATATGTGTGGATGTATATATTCATCCAAGTGCTCAGACACTCACATGTAGCTGTACATAAACATAAGTACATGTTTATGTTCATTGAATTTTTAATTCCTCGTGTATAATTTACATATGTATGTGTGTCGTTAAGTGTGAGTATATGCAAACAAATGTGTATATAGGTATATGTGATAATATATACATGTGTATATATATATACTCATGTGAACATACATTCTGACTGCTGCAGCCAGGAGACTGAGGCGACGGGCCGCACGGGCTGCAGTCATTGCCTCGCGCGCAGCCGCACCTCAGTTTAGGGTTTAGGGCCGTTTAGGGATTTTAGTTGTCGGGGTTATAGGTTTTTTTAATTGCCGTAGTTATAGGGTTTGGGGTTTCTAGCCAAAGGTATAGGGCTTAGGGTTTGGTGCTTAGGGTCACCAGCATGGGCCACCTTTTGCTGCAGTCCAGGTTGGAACCGAGGTGCATTTCGGGATAGGATTCATGTAACTTACAAAGGTGTAACGATACAAAGGCTTCAGCGTCGGAATCTTGCGAGGGTATACATACAGCTGTTCAGAAAACTGTCACGGTTACACTCGATTGTCACTAGTGCTGCAAGATCCGAGCACGCTGGGGCCGGGAGAAAAGAGTTTCCATCTTACAAAACTCCCCAATCGAAAGCACGCTCAGCCAGGCTGCTTGGAGTCGTAGATCGTTCGGACTGGGACAAAACCGTGGCTGGAGCTTTACCTGGTCGAATTGGAGTTTAGCCCATGGATCAGCATTGCAACCTGAAGCAACACATGTTCTCCCCCAGTTGACTTGAAGCTACTATAATGCCTAGCTCAACTCATTTCTGATTCTGCGCAGTTTGATAGCTTGCATTCTTTGAGAAGTGCACAGGGGGCTATTGAATTACTACATAAAAGTTCCATGCCCCGCAACGTTGGAATGCATACTTAGTCTGTGGTCAGAGTTCGGCCCCAGCAGCTTGCAGAAGACAGCCGCTAACTCTAAACCCTAACCCCTCAAACTCAAGCACTAAACCCTGAGACCCTAAAACCCGAACCCCCAAACCGTAGACACGCTTGAGCAGTCCTGGAGGCAGGCAGAAAACACCACAAGAGTCCCATTTAGAACACAACCAAGACACATAGTCACAACACTATAGTATAAAATATTAGTGTATATATTTCTATGTACGTATATGTATATGTGTATGTGCATGTGAAAGTGTATGTGTATGTGTATGTATGTGCATGTGTATGTACATATGCGTGTAAACATATATATATATAATACTTTAGCTGCAATCGCCTTGCTGGAGTCCCTGGGCATGCAGAGTTCTTGGAAAGTTCAAAGAACCGTCTCTCTGTCAACTGTGCCCAAGTGCATGTCACGAAGAAAAGGGCCTGTCAGCAAGGGCGGAGAACCGAAAGCACTAGATCACTAGATGACAGGCGAAAGGCCTTTTGCACTCCATCCGCGGTTTCCTGGATTCATGATTCAGTGCTGTCCATCTGTCATTGTTTGTATGTTCCAAGTATTAAGGCCCCTATTTAGAACCCTATTATAGATCACCTATCGAAACCTTTGTGGACCCCTTAAAAAGGAAGCGTCCGGACCTTGGGAAGGGAAGCTGGGCCCACGGCTCATGGCCTTTGTCCTGGAGGTCGACAGTTTCGGACTGTAATATAGGGGCCTTAAGAATTAGAGTCGGGCTTTGCGGCCCACTATACTATAAATATGACAGTACAGCAGTATAGGTAATTATTAAGGCCCGTATGGTAGCGCTTCCAGGTTTTGTTGGCTAGTTTGCTGTCCCTGGGACTTTCTGCGTCAAACAAATGTCCATCTCTTCCTTTATGAATTTAAGGCTTGACCACTGAATCTTCTGGGCTCACGTAAGGGCTATAGGCATGGGGGTTAACCAGGAACCTTAAACCCTAAACCTCGGAAATACAACGTGAATCCTAAACCCCTAACATTTGACCTGTAAACCCATCTAAAACCATCATTGAGCTCTCCTGGCGGGTGTGACTTTCCGCACCGGGCTGCCGGAGGTCCTGAGCTCAGTTGAAGGTCATTCTTCGTAGTCCGACTTGAGGAGGAGCGTCAATGATATAGGTATAACAATAATGCTATATTATATGCATAACAATAACTCTAGGTTATGGTATGTTTATACGACATGTGAAGTTATATTACACTACATTCACTACCTTTTAAAGTTACAACATGCTATACTATATGTCATATTACATCATACTAGGTTCTCAGCTCAGAACTTCAACGGGAGGCTTGATAGGCACCCCACCTTGGAAACAGTCCCGGTTTTGGGGGTGACGCGGCAACTTCACACAACAGCCCACTAGGACCCAAAGACGTCAGGCTGGTGTCCCGGTGGAAGCCGGCGTTGCGGCGTTGGCTCCTGCCACAGAGGGGCTCGAGGACAGGTTTAAGGCCTTTTCGTCGACCCCCCTTGGCCTTGACCCTATAAACCCCATGCTTCGAAGTCCCAAGTCTTCAAGCCGACTGCATGAAGACCTGCGCAGCTTACAACGCCAACTTATCCCCAAAAAAACAAACTCCCAAGAAGCAAACATTGTACTCTTCATATTGGGGGCTCCACTAGCTAATTACTCCAAGCTTACAAGCTCCATGGGGCCGGGAGGGCCTCAATAAGGAGACGTTTGATCAAGACCAAGCCAAGGCTCCACAAAAGCTCAACAAACTGCAAACCCTAAACCGTTTCAATGCTAAACCCTAAACCATTAACCCTAACTACATAGTGCAATGGGCTTAATGGTGCAAACAAACACAGCCATCTTGCCTGCATCCTGGCCGTTTGCCTGCTTGAAGAAGCGGGTACCTGCCAGAAGTATGCAGCCTTCCGAGGGATCCCAAATAGTATAGAACACAGGGACTTGAAGCGCATAGGATAGGGGCCGTAATAATTTTAATAGGGCTTTGGGGTATATCACAGCATAAGCATACAGGGACCATACTGGGAACACTATTCCTAATCTTTTAGGCTTCCCTATTTCTTCGTCCACAGGTTTTTCCCATCACCAAGATCCCATACTTCTTACCATAACACGAATCCGCTAGTCGTTACAGCTTTACATACGCAGCGGCAACAAAGCTCACCTACCCAAACCATTGGCCCTTAAACCCTAGCTTGAACCCTGACCCTTAAACAAAAACCCTAAACAAGACGTCCAAATAATACAGGAGCCTTTTTCTATTGATGAGGTTTTGGGGTTTTATGCTTGATATAAAAACAAGGAGCCACACAATAGTATTCAAAACAGTATTGTTAATTGTTTTGCCCCCTATATAAGACTCCTACATGTTAAACCCTTCCAACCCTTATACACCCAGACCTTTTGCAGCCACACCTCCTGAGGTGTTGCCGGGTTTACAGTGCGAGTCGCACCGAAGAACGAACAGTACTGGACACAACTTGCGAAAGATACTAGCACTCATGGCTAGTCAATCACTTGCGCACTCTCATAATATCATCATGATTTAACATAGTGAGAAAGTGAGAAGAAGCACATTGTTGAAAGACTGAAACATATCATATCCTCATGCACGAGCTGCAAATCAGGCATGAAAGCATAACAGCTATCGGAAGGCATGCTGAGCGAAAAGACCCATGCAGGATATTGCATGCGAATGTGGAGCAAATCACATACAAGCTCTGGCGCAGACTATGCCGTTCAAGCAGAAGTGTCATGAGCCCCGCTTCTTCATCGATCCAAGCCAAGCGGTGCCCGGCAGTATGCTCACATAACGCGCACGAGAAAAGCCATGGAGCCAACTGCAATTTATGATACTGCCATTTAGGCCACTGGCAATCAGAGATGTGCGAGTGCATATCATCCAGGGAGATCCGATTGAATGGGACTGACCGGCCTGGTGCCACTTCTGCCTATCCTCTGCGAGGGTTTGCAGTGTGGCTGGTGAGGGCTCCGGAATCCGAGACACAAGTGCGGCATGCTGCTGCAGCCGCTTCAGCGGGGTGTTGGGATATCCCCCTTGGGGTCGGGATGCGTGGGCATACACAAGGAACATCTGTCGGCTAGCAGCAGCAGTAGGTCGCCGCAGTACGTGACCCAAATAACCCCAGCATCTGAGTCGCCAGATCTTGCTCCGGGATTTGTTACAGGCTTTTGTGATGAACACCTGAGCTGACCCACGACGAAGCCGATTGAGGTGTTAGGCAGCGTCTTGTTTGAGGGTATCGGGCACAAAGAGATGCATGATCACAGTCAGCATGGTGGCTTGAATGGCAAGGCCAGCATGGGGTTCGGACCACCTGAGCCCCGTCAGCACTGGTTTGAGAGACTTCAAGCCTTGGTGCGCCGCTCGCTGTAGGCAGGGTTGCAGGAGTGTAAAAACGGTTTCGCCAATCTTGGGATGTCGCAAAGGTTTCCGGAGATAACTAATCTCATCAGTCCAAGTAATCTGTTTGAACAGGTGCCGCATAGGCTTACTGTGCCCGCGATTGTCTCCTGTGCGAGTGAGCAAATATGACCGCAGCAGCAGGAACAAAAACAACACACAAAAAATTTCACATCATGCATTCAGTTCTTGCTCGGCGGCCGACGTGGAACCAGCCTACACGAAGTGGAACAAGCCAGCACGAAGTGGAACCGGCCTGCACGAAGTGGATGCTGTCCAACACGCCTTTTGCAAGTACAGAGCTCATTGTCACCCTGCTGCCTGCACCCACGGATCATGCAGCGCATGGGTAACGGAAAGGCCTTCAAACAAGAATACTGACAGTGCCAAGCGTAGCAAGCAAGCAGCGACAAAGGCAAAAACCACTCATTAGCTGCTTGATGTCTGGAGGCCCTGCCGAACACAAAAGCTAGAAGCCTAAACTCAACCCTTTAAAAAAGCCCTAAGCATCGTGGACTGCTCGCCCGCAGGACCTTCCAGCTCCGCGATGCTAATGGCGGAGAGGGCCGCCAAAACATCGATGGCACAAATCCGAGCTTCGGGGAGATCTGGGAGCCACTCGTTGCCGGGCAGTTCCCAGAGTGTAACCCCAGCACTGACAGCATCATGGAGCTCGGTGACCCGGTGGAAGACCTAAACCCTACCTCCCTACACCCGAAAGAAGAAGTCCCTTCTTGAACGAGGACTCTCTGGAGTGCCTCCAGCAAGAAGTCCCTAAAGCCTAAAAACCCTACACCCTAAAGAACCCTAAAACAGTCCCTAAACCCTTATAGATCCTTTAAAGCAACCCTTGTAGGATCCCTGAAAAACCCGTACATCCCCCAAAACCTTATTCCGAAGTAGATTCAATTATAGTATAATATACCCAAACCCTTTTCTAATCATTAAGGCCCCTATATTACATCAAAACCTAAACCGAAGTAGACTCAAAACCGAAACCCGACACCCTAAAACCCTACACAAAAAAGAAAAGAGCCCTAAAGAAGTCCAAGCAGACTCAGACCCCGAGTCCCCAAACCCTAAACCCTTATAGATCCCTTAACAATCCCCCTTAACCTTAAACCGAAGTAGACTCACCCTAAAGAACCCTAAAGAAGTCCCTAAACCCTTAAACTCCCACTCCCTCCTTCGAAAGCCCGGCGGATGGCGGAGGTGGGACCCAGGACTGCCTCGCCGCATCCGACTTTGAGGAAGGCTTAGGGCCTACCTTAACCCTGAATATCCTACCGTTTTAAAGACTCATATAAGGAAATCATAATAAGGAAGCCTAAAAAGGTAGGATATTTGGGGTTAAGGTAGGGCCTAGGGGTTTGGGGCTTTAAGGGTTGATAGAGTCCTGTTGAGAACATGGAGAAAGTCTGGTGTAGCTGCGAGGATATTCCCTGGGCAGACTCCTGCCAAAAGAGCGTGTCTTCCAAAACAGATAGAATGCTTCGTAGTGTGCACCTGCAAAGTGCCAGGTGCCACCGAGCAAAAGCGCACATCGTGGCCTCGATGTCGTTGTGCCGATGGCTCCGGTAGGCAAGTGAAGCAGCCTCGAAGCAAGCACGATTGCAGTCACAGAAGCAAAGAAGCACCGAGCCGCAGCCTCTTCAGGGTTTCAGGGTCCAGGCACTCCAGGGCATCGCAGTGAATTTCACACCGGCTTCGGGTTTAGAACCGCACTGCCAGGCGCCATGTGTCAGCTTTTCGGATCTGCCCTTGGGGAGCTTCGACATAAATCAAACCCGCGCACGGTGTGTGTATATATATATATACATATATATATATGTATATATTCATATGTGCCGTGGGGCTGTGTGTATATCTATCTATCGATTTAGCTAACTATCTCTATCTAACTATCTATCTATCTAAGTGTGTATAAGTTTATGCAAATACATATACGTATACATATATGTATGTATGTACGTATATCTGTATGTACGTGTGTGTACATACACATATGTATATAGGTATACATACAAGCATACAGACAAACAAACGAACAAACAAACATACATACTCCAGATACATACAAACATCACATTACATTACATTAATACATACATACGTGCGTGCGTGCGTGCGTGCATGCATGCATGCATACAATTACATACACTACATCCATTACACGACATTACAGTACACTAGTACAATACATACATAAAAACAGCAAAAAAATAATAAATGTGTATAGATTCACATATCTATATATATATATAATTATATGTATGCAAGTATGTATGTGTATAACTATCCATATGTGTATATATGCATATATGTAAATATGCATACACGTAAACATATACAAAATGCTTCAAGGCTCATGAAAGTGCAAGCCGACTTCTGGTGACACACCCAAGGTCCAGGCCGCAGCATAGCGTGCTGCCAGCTTGGCAGCCAGCGCGTGATCTTGGTCATCCTCCTTCCGTCAGGACCCAAGATTGTATTTAAGCTACTAAGATATAAAAAAAAACCTCAGCTCCGTCCAGTCCCCTTCTCTTTGCAATGGTCTCAGGGTGGTTGTTACATGCGAAGTCTTTCCGTGTGTCGCAGAAAGAGAGATGTCACCTAAGTACCCTGGAGTGACTTGACTGCACAGAGCCCACGTGGGTTCTCTCTGGGTCCAAGCTTCTGGCTATTGATAACCGCAGACAGACATCAAGAACGACACGATGCAATTTTCAGCGCTTTGGAGTTGCCCTCGCGTGTGCATGCAGCAGGCCGCAAAGAGGTTCTCGGTTCTTCATCGTGGTGCTTCGTCGTGAAGAGAACGGCAGGCACAATCATGGCCATTCCCGAGTTCACCAGGGGGTCGAAAAGGTCGGAGATCACGAAGATCTGCGTGACACCACTGCCCAGATTTCGGCTGCTGTAGTGTTCGCCGTTCTAGTCACATTGGGCGCGAACATCCAAGAACACCAGAACTGGTTGGTCGTGAATGAAGAAGCGAATCAGCGTGTAGTTCCAGCGAGCGAAAATGGCTGGAGCCATCGTCCCCCACAACACTCCCAAAGTGAGCAGGCCAGATTGCACATTCTCTGGGCCGAGGAGGGAAAGGGGAAGACGCTTCCCCAGAACGCTCGCATATGTGGATCTTTAAGTGTTAGTCGTCGACGCCAGGGCGCCACCAAGCATGCCCTCGACGCCCAAGATCACCACCATCATCGAAGTCTCTGCGCATGCTGAGCATAGGCTTTCGGCGACCTGCCATGCACCGGTTGACTCTTGGCTGCCTCCAGACTGGCGATCATTGCAGGTTTGGGATTAGCTGAACAGTGGCGCAGGTGTCGAGCAGGGGGCAACTCCGGATTCATCCGCCTTCAACTTGTAGTCCGCCATGCTTATGAATTCCCACGGAGAGTGCCTGCAAGTGTTGCAAAGCCGTCATTTGTCATAATATGCCATATAAGGACATGGAGGCGTCTAAAACCCTGCGAATCCAACGTGCACTTTTCCGCGAAATTATCTGGCCATCCTTGTCGAGAGCATACTCAATATGATCAACGCGACAGCTCCGGACACAGTGCATGATGCCGTTACAGGCCTTCTTGAGCACTGCGATACCCTTTTGATCGCAGAGTGTCAAACTTCATGCTTGCGATTCCCGCTCGACGCAGCCATGCACCAGAACACCGCCTGAGATCACCACCTGAAGTACACGGCCAAGCAACAAACAATTTCATCACACGGTCGAACCGCATGCGCAGGCACTTCAATTCTATCAAATGCAGCTGCGAATACTCCGTCAAAATTGGAAAAGGCACTGCACAGCAACCTTGCTGTCAGCATGACAGCAAGATGGTGACATCAAAAAGCTTTCCTCCGAAACCCTAACACTATCATGCCCAACTGAAGCTCGGCTACATTCAATGAATCCACACCACTGGCCATCCGGATCTTGACCAACTTGTCGCAGGCTTCGCGCACAGCTGTCTCAACACCGAAGTGCTCTGACCCAAGGACGAGTGCCCATCGCCGTGGGAGTTCGTGTACCTTCGGGTGCATGATGTTGTAATTTCATGTTGCTTCCACCTCAACATGCAGCAGGCCTTGATTGACAACCCAAAATCTGGCTCCAACGCCTCGTCAAAGTAGACTGCACCATCTTGTACAACCGCAGCCAATGTCAGGACACTTTCAGCACGAAGATGGCGCATGGCCTCGGCTTCCCGCCGCTCGTCCCTCCAAAGCCCTACGTAGTCTATCAAACACCCCAGAAGAACCCTGTCCCAAATGCTAAGGCCCCTATACAAGCACTCCCATGATCTTGCAAGCCTTTGCCTGCAGAATCTCAGGTTTCGGGTTTTTAGCCGTGGGTATCGTTATCCCAAATCTTGATTCATGTTCAGCATCGCTATTGCGCACTATGTTCGACATACCACTACCACAACTGTTACATTATGCGCACAAAACCGCAACAGTATTCCACAGCGCCTTTCTTGACGATACATTCCATGGATAACGAGAAAAATCGTTTGCAATCGTCACACGCATGGCCTCGGGAAGGTCTCCCTGGTAGCAGGGCATGCTGAAGACCTGCCCACCGGAGACGCGCACCGCCCGTGCGCTGAAAGGGTCGCAACCTTGGATTTCGACTTGGGTTTCAGATTAGGTTCTGCAGTGGTGGGCTGCTGATGCTGCCGCTGTTGCTACAGCTACAGGTGAAGATGCTTTTACGCCGACTCCGACCGAATAGGACTACTACTATATGATAACTACGACGACGACGACGACTGCTACAACCACAACGGCGACATGCGCTACCACTACCACTACGACCACGACGACGACGACTACTATACTACTACTACTACTACTACTACTACTACTACTACTACTACTACTATTACTACTACTACTTCATTTGATTTCTCAATGGCGGCACTGCAGTACTTAGCAGCTAACTTAGCATCAGGCGCAGCAACAGCCCGGGGAGCACAGCACGCCAGAGAGGCCAAATGCTGCTGCGACTTTGAAGAGAGTTCCCACATTCCTGTGTCGTTTGTGGCTGTCACAGGCTGGGGGCTTCGGATTCAAGCCTCACCGGATCGTTTCGAGTTTCTCTCTGGCTCCGCGGTTTACTTGTTTCGAGCCAACCACATGAGAAAACGATTTAATTTGGAACGAAGTTCGCTGCATCCGTTAAGCCGTCCAAAATGATCAGGCGCACTGGTGCTGAGCTGACTCCGAGTCCTGAGCACCCTCAGACATATTTTCGCATTTGGTGTCCTATATAGTTTCTGATGCGCGCACGGCGGGGAAATCCAAAGAAGAAACTGCAAACTTGCTGAAAATTTCAGGCTCAGGGGCTCTGAGTTCCGAAAAGAGTGAAAGTTTTGCCAAATCAGCAATGATTCCTGGAAAGACGGAATGCAGACTGGCAGTGGCCCTTCGCCGGCATGCCAATGCAAAAGCCAACTTGGCCCTGCCAGCTCCCAAGCGGATCTCCGTTACTTCCTCGATGACTTCAATGCCTGGGTTGTTGTTAAGGGACTTAGTTGAAGTTACCATAACGGGGATCTATAGTAGATAATATGGTTTCCTTATTAGTTATGACATGGCAAATTAACTTGAATACCTTAACAAGAACCCAGATGCTGCTACTGAGGATGCTGGAAGGCCCAGCTCTTCCCACATCTGCTGGACGCTCCTGAAGAACTCGAGTGACTTCCGACTCCATGTGAGGCTGCAGCAGCACTTCTTTGCAGGAATGCTGGCTCGCTAAGAGCAATAGGACTGCATCATAACCTGTCCAGTGTGTCCAGCCGGCCAGGTCACCCGGAAAATCAGTTTACTATCTCCGTGCACCCCGGATGTTATGCCAATTCTTCCTAACTGGTTTTTGCCATCAAGGCTCCTTCTGCGAGAACAATGTCCGCAGGCAGCTTCCGATGCTTCAACCCGCGAAATGCCTCAAGCCTGGCATCCTCTGCTTCTGTGACACTGCAGATGCAGATGTGGCCCGAGTCCATCAGCAACAGCTTTGCTACGGCTGCTTAAGCTCTTCCGTCTTCGTGCTCTTGGAGATGTGTGTTCTGTGATGTTGCAGAGCTCGACGGCTTGAAATCGAGGTTTGCGGAAATCTAAAACATACTGAAACCGGGAGCAGCATTCCAACAAGCTGCGGACCCCGAAGCCCGCAACCCACCGCACCCCAGAACATCAGAACCAAACCAACGGAAAGGGGTGTAGGAACTATCTTCCGAAGCAAAAGACATGGGATGGCTAACGTTGCAGGCGCGTACCAAACACCTGACATTGGCGAGACTTGCACCAGCATTTGCCGGACCTTCTCCCACGGGAGGGGCCGGCCAACGCGCGAACGGTGACCTCAGCGCTTGGGTTGGCTTTTTCGGAGCAATGGCCACAGTCGCAGCCGAACCTAGAAGGGCAGAAATCTTCAACCTCAAGCCTCCCTGACTACGCAATCGGATGACGGCAAGAGAGCCCTCCGGTATTCAGCCGCTAACAAGAGGGGCTGATCACCAACAGAAGCCGGCTATCGGGGACATCCCAGAAACCTAGCTCTTATTTTCTGCCCCAAAGACCACGAAGTGGAATGTTGTCGTCTAGAATCTTTTGATGTTTGTGTGAATAAGCTCCCGTTGCTGTGTAAGCGATTCTGTTCGGATAAGAGGCCTCGCATATCCACGCATGGCGGATCTAGGACTTCAGCTTCGGACTTTTGGCTCCAGAATTTCTCTGAGGCTTCACAGCAACCTCACCCAAAACACTACCTGGCAATGACAGGCAACTCAAGAACCCAAGCCCACGAAACAAGAGCCCCTCAAAGGCCCAATATACGGCGGTCATGGCAAAAACTGCCTCAATCAGAAGTATCACAGCTAAAAGCCTCGTCTTCCCAATACCCAAGCTCCGACCAAGAGTCTAAAGCGCTCCAAAGACGTGGCAGGCATGGCCATGCGGCCCGAGCGCAACCCCGAGACCTGAAACCTGAAGAACTGCTGTTTGCCGTTTGCCTGCGACTGGCAAGGGTAGAGGATCTGGGGTGTATCTAATATTACTATACAATCATGAATACAGCAGTACGGATACTGATAGGGTTGGTGGGCTTTATGGGCTCTGGGATACAAGTTTCTATCTTCGGTAGGTGGCACCATGGTTCGAAGACCCGAATGTTGCAATCGCAGCGATGGTCAACATCACGAATTCCGTGGCCAAACACACCTTAGAATTAATATAGGGTCCTTAATAATTGAAATATGGTTTTGGGGTATATTCTACTATAATCACAATAAGAAACCCCAACATATGGGTCGTTATTCAGGCCTCTATAGTAGACGACTTCAGGCCGGGCTGGGAAGCCATAAACCATGTGCCCTGCTTGTGGTGACAGGCTATCGAAGTTCATGTTGCCATGATGTGCCCTTGAGAATGAGGTGGGCCCATGGCACTGAGGGTTGGCGAACATAGCCAGCGCCGACGACAGGTTTAAGCGTGGAGAACCATGTTCTTCCATGTCCATTCCAGATACTGAAGAAAATGACGACTGCAAGTCTACAAACATGGCGTATACCACAATATGCCCTGGAAGAAGGGTCGCAGCACTTACAGGGGAAGAACGAACTTGAAGGTTCATGCGCAGAACTTGACGTTGTTCGGACTTGTGATGACGTAGACAGAAGAGAACTTCTAATTGTAAGTCCGCAAAGAGCTTCCAGTAAACCAAACGTCAGTCGAGCTCGGACACGTTTACCCAAATGAACACGCTCCACGACTTGCCTGACATTTTCCTGTAACATCGCTTCCTGCCATCAAGCACAAAGCCTGCATGCTTGAGGCCTTCAGCTCATGCTGCAGCAGGCACCGAGGCCAGAGATGCTGTACCCTTGCTGTACGGCAACCCGATCTTTGCCCTCAAGCCTGGCAAACACGTCCACGAGCTATCGTGCCCTCGACCCTCAACCCAACTAGGCAAACATAATTGTCAGCGGTGACATTCTGAGAGTTCTATTGCTACAAAGCAGCCTGCAAGACTTAGCTTCAGCATGGGCCCGAAGTGCGCAACTGTACAAACAGCGCACCAATTCCACGGAGGTGTACAAAGTGAAGGCGTGCAGGAAAACTTGCGTGTGCCGCACTACTTTAAGACGGCGGGGCAATCGGCGACAGGCTTCAGGTCTTCTTGCAGATCTTTGACATCAACCGACTGGGCGGTCTGTACGTTAGCCCGTTCAAAATCTCCCCGTTAGATGCGTCATGTGTCCATCAGAAAGGTGGGTGTCCATAAGATCCTGGAACCTCGCCGAGCTGTACTGGGCTGAACCCCCACGCAGGAGATCAGGCATTTATGACATGATCTTTAGACAAATACCATACATACATGAGATGACATAAGTGGACATATATAGAAATACTTGTGTACCTATGTACCTATAGACACCATTACCACTGTAAGCACTACCTAGTCTGCTCGAAAATGTAGCATGTGTGTATGTTGCGTGTTAGTTTAATTATTGCTGCTTCGTGTTGCAATTCAAAAAGACGGGAATCGACTTCATTGGGAGTGGTGAAAACTTACGTAGTGCAGGTCAGTCATTCAGTGTCGGAAGTGCTCCGTCTCATTTTGCGCACCGTGCGCCCACCAACGACCTGAGAACAAGCAACGAGTCCGAGCAAAGAAGCTGCAAGTACGAGAAGAAGCACATGTGGGGGATGTCTGCTTTCCCTCATATAAGTCCTCATATATGCGATATCCACAACGGACTCTGGCTGCAGGTAGGACATCATGCTTGGCTGGTGAGCGCCCTTAGCACCCAAATCAAGCTCCGACCTCCTACCCCGAATCTCCCGAGGTAGGTCTGCGGCCAGGGAAGTCATCTTCTGAAAATCCAGGGAAACGGACATTCCTTGAGTCTTGACCTCCGAGATATTGCATGTTGTTATGAGTCAACGTGCACGTGTGTCCGGTTTATATACATGATTACGCCTCTATACCCATAGACAGGTATATTCTGTGGTGTCTGATATACAGTATGTCATGGTGGACGTTGGGCTGCAGTTCGAGACCAGATGGCACACCCCCTAAACAAACCAGATTTCGGGTTGAGCTGCCATCAACTCGAAGATCGGAAGGTAAAGTGAGGCGGCGAGCATAAACCTTTACAGCAAGTCATAAAGAGTGCCACGGCAGTCGCTACTCTAGCACTCTGCAAGTGGCAGTCAGAGCTCTTACGAAAATGCCCGCAGATTCCCAACACGCGCACATATGCTGATTATTGAAGCCCTCCAGCCCGAAAAGTTCAAGCCCTATCACTCCTAAACTCTCAAGAAGGTCGCAGACAGCGCAACGGCTTTGAACACGAAGCGGTTCGGCAACGAAAGCCTTCAGCGGGATTTTGAGGCAGATCCCTGTATTGAATCTTGAAACTGCTGTGTACCGTGTCTGCTTACAGAACGAGCCAAAAGGACTCTCCGCAAAACCGGTAGGCCCTGCTCGGCGAAGGTACTGCCAAAGCCTAAACTCTAAACATTCCCTTAACACCCCATACCCTGAACCCTTGTGATCCCTCAACCCTTAACCGCCGAAAACCGCCCGGGCCTCAATGCGACGGCTGCCTCCCGAGCAGAAGCTTTGGTACAACTTCTCGACCTGTGAGATTCCCCGGCAGGAAACTGGGAAACTAATCTTGACAATAGATAGGCCTTAATGGGTTTTACATTGGGTCCTTAGAACCGTTCCTTGAGGAGTATTATTGGCTTCAATAGCGTCACTTTAAGGAATCCTGTCAGGAGTACTAAGGGCTTAGTATATATGGGATCTTAATAGTAGCATAAGTTACTTTAAGGGTTCCTGTAAAGGGTTCAATAAGTTTTTTGGAGGTCATAGTATTGAATGAGTTCTTTCCAGCGATATTTTGCGTTGTTTGCATCAGGGAAACCTAACTTATTCTGATACAAACTCTTGAGGCTCCTAGAATAAGAGTTTGTTGAAGGGTTGCTACATGGTTTGTACCTACTGGTGGCGCTGGCCTTAGCGACCACCAGCGCTGGGGACCCGAGATCGTGTCTTCAACAAACAGGAACCCCATGGGCTGTCATAGAGTTTATGGAGACTTTGCAGGAAAGTAAAGGGCTTCAATGCAAACCCCTGCGGCTATAGACGGGGTGTGTCTTGGAAAACAAAGGGCCGCGATACTATCCAAAGGCTGTGTTTCAAGGTTTGGGGTTTACAAGTTCGCGGTTGTAGGGTTGATGAATTGGGGTTGAAGGCTTAAGGGCTTAGGCCCGATGATGCTGAACCCTCGACCCTGTGACCCCGAATGTCAGACAATCCCCCCCCCCCCAGTTCGGGTGAGCTGTGGGTCAAGGGGAGGTGGTGGACTTCGGGTTTTGGGCTTGGCCTGAAGTTGATTCCTACACGCTCCGGAAAGGACTACTACCTACATAGTTAGTTGCACGTTGCACTATTCTGGATATATACAGGGTTCCAGAATCACTGGAGGGTTTGGGGTTTCCTGCGCTGCGGCTGTAAGTCTTTTCTCTGGGTTTGCCCACGCTGCGACCTACAAACTGAATGAATATACTAGCCGGAAAAAGCCTAAAACCGTCTGAAACCTCAACCCAGACTTAACACAACCCTCCTACCGCCGTATGCCTACATGCCCCACCACAGCACAGCCAAACCCGAAAAAGTCCTTCCATTTCTTCCGCGAAGCCGAAGCCCCTTAACATCTACTGTATACCTTTATCCTACACACTAAACGAAACCCTAATATAGGGGCCTTAATAAGTAGAAGAGGGTTTGTGGGTATTTTATACCTTTTGTAATCCTAACTCAGTCCTAAACTTCCTAAACCGATGGTACCCTGAATAGCCTCGTCTTGGCAGTCATCACCGAAGGGTTTCCAGCCAGTACCGGCCTTCGAGACTGCTGGTTTGAGGTTTAGGGTTTAGGGGTTAGGGTATATAGGGGTTTAGTTGCTTGGGTTTAGAGGTTTTTCCCTCCTGCTTAGCAAGGACGAGGCCCGCATTGGTCTAGGGGTTTAGGTTCTAGGGTTTTTAAGGGTTTAGGGGTCTAGGAGTCGAAGCTTAAGTTCTGGAAGGTATGGCGCTTAAGGTTAGGCAGTCTCGCGTTTCGGGGCCGGGGCTCAGGGTTTACAAGGGATCTAGGCTTCATGCAGGGTAGTTTTGGACGCACGCTCTTTCGTGGACCCTGTGTCCTAAGCCCTAAGCAAAGCCGCAACCGCTTGGCGGCCGGGCCAATCTCGGAAATCACCCCAAAGAACTAGCTGAATATAGCTGAATAATTGGGGCTTACCCTAAGGCCCCATAGTAGTTCCTTTTTGGGATTACCTCATAAGATTCTAAATATGAACGCCAAAAAGGAACTACTATGTGGCCTTAGGATAGCAACCTGCAGAACAAGACTACGGCCTTATCCCCGAAAGATTTTGAAGATGCTCTTCCTGGCTTTGCACTGCGATGTCCGGGCTGCCTTATAATGCCTCCGGTGGGCTGGGAACAGTGAAGGCCTGAAGCCATACGGTAAGCCCTAGAATTCACTCAAAGCCCTTTTGGCATCAGGGCTTGTGCTACCAAAGCCCTAGAACCCTAAACCCTAGAAGTACCCGGAAACCCGAAACCCTTGAATGCAAGCCAACACCTATAGCCCTAAGCCTAACTAAGCCTGAAATTCACCCAAACCGTAAAACTTAGAATTCGATCCAAAGCCTAAACCCGAAGCCAAAACCCTCGAAAGAACACCAAATCCTGAACTCCTAAACCATGAATCCACATCAGCCACATCTTACAAACCACAACCCTGAACCCCTTTAAAGAAGCCCTATAAAAAAGGGACCCATTAAGGAACCCTTGAAAGGAACCCCTTAAAGGAGCCTTTAATGAAACCCCATTATCGGTGCCTCCCTCGTCTTCCCAGCCTCGAACTCCCACACGGCTGGTGCAGCTTTGATGCCTGGACCAAAGGCCCTGACCTTCGGAGAAACGCTAGGGTTCTCGATCTTGGGGATTCATTTGGGTTGTAGCGTCCACAGTCGAAAATCTAAGGCACCTGAACGAACTACTGGAGCCTCCAAAACCCTCGGTCGGAAAGCACCCTCATACCATGCCCCTGTGGTAGAGGCCGAACAACTTTGTCTCAACTTGTGACTCTGTGGGGCGGCCTTTTTCGCAGATACTGTGAGCAATGCGCATGGCACACGGGTTCTCGGCGCAGAGCGCAGACGAGTACATTGACATGGCAGAGGGTGGCCAACTACGCGGGGCTGGGCTCAGGCGTACCTGCGAGCATGCCGAGGATGCCGCTGCCTTCGAGAAGGGCGAAGATGAACTGGAAAGGCTTCGCGTTCTCCAGCTTCATGACGAGCCTGATGTCACTGGGGAGGTTCTTCAGCTCCACTGACTCGATGCTCACCAAGTCCTTGTTCACTGCATTCATGACTTCTACGCCTGCTGCAGCGAGCGGATGCGATGCAAATCTCTCCAAGTGATGCTGATGTGCCAGGGACCTGTATTGCTCCTGTAGGCTCCGGAAGGTCATGTTCAGCACGGGGAGCGACGCGAAAATGCCCTTGACAATTTCGTCATCGTAGGCCACACGGACATCCACTGAGCCACCAGTGAAGATCTGCATCAGCTTCTCGCTCATCGCCAAAACATAGTCCCGAGGCGTCTTCGCGACACCACTGCCACCGCAAAGAGGCGCACAGGTCTCATTGTACTTGCACTGGATCTCCTGCCAATTAGGACCACTCTCTTCACCATCATCAGGAGCAACACACGCCGCAAGCGAGCAGCAGCTGTCTGGGTGATCAACATCCACGCATGGAGCCTCCATTGTCGCGCACTCTACTTCGTGGTGGCTTCTTTGCTTCATCTGCTCAACAAGGGCTTTCTCAACGGCGTCGGTAAGCGTGGCATCCAACATAATTTTGGCGCCCGTCTTCGCTTGATTCCAGATCGAGTCATCAGGGTGCGCCATCATGTGTTCGATGTTGTTGTTTGCCGACACGGTCCATGTCAAGTGGCCGATGTGTTTCATGATCATGGTGAGCTCTTGCTTTAAGTTTGCTGTGTCCCCTGGCAACGGCATGCTCAAGACGGTCACCAGGCTGCCATAGCTGTGAACTTCCAGGAATGGCCCGGTGTTCAACTTCTTTACCAGGGTGTTGCACAACTCTGCAAAGCTTGCGGCAGCCTCTGCGCTGGCGGCTGTAACGTTCACTTCGATCTGCAAACTCAGGGATGGGTCAACGGCGGCCTTGCTCTCGTGGAAGAGCATGTAGGAAACATTCTCGTGGGTGTCGAAGTGGCCCAGGCTAGGGCCCATCGAAATCGTTGCCTTCAGCGGGATTAGCTTCGTCGGTGTTGGCGGAAGCTCTCTCTCGAGCGACTCCATTGCANATTCTCGTGGGTGTCGAAGTGGCCCAGGCTAGGGCCCATCGAAATCGTTGCCTTCAGCGGGATTAGCTTCGTCGGTGTTGGCGGAAGCTCTCTCTCGAGCGACTCCATTGCATGTTCGCCTGCTGCTTCAGCCTTGAGAACTCGATTGGCCACGGCAGCCTCCACCTCCTGCACTGCCTCCACCTCTGTCGCTGGCATGAACTCAACCTGGTTCCTCCAGCTGTGCATGTGTTTGGGTGCTGGAGCCGGAGCCGGCGCAGTCGGCGCAGTCTCGCCTGATTCGCGCAGAAACTTGATCACGCCCAAATCCTGGAGCATGCTCCCGGCGACTTTGAAGGGGTGCACATTTGTGAACGTCACCTGGGCCTTAACTCCGGGAAGATTCTTGATCGCCACAGAGTCCAGCGTGTCCAAGTCGTTGGCAGCCTCCAAGACGTCAGCGAGCGGGCCCAACCAGGGATGCGTCGAACCATTCACCGACAGCTTCATGTAATCCCAAGGAACGGACAACTTGGCAACGATGTCGTTGAAGCTGGCATTCAAGAATGGAATGGACTGGAACAGCTCACGTCGCTTGGCGTCGTCGTAGGACAGGCGCATGTCAGAGGAGGCAGCTTTGAACATGGCGACCGCATTCTCGACGATGTCTTTGGTCTTCTGCTGCTGCATCTCGATTTTTTCCTTGCAGTATTCCCAGCAGGAGGTGCGGTTGAAGAGGCACATATCGTCCTGGTAACGCGGATATTCTGAGCCAGGCTCAAGTGGATGAAGGCAGCTGCTGGTGCTGCAGCAGTGCCCCTGCCAACTGTACGGACATGGAAGTTCACCCAAACTGCAGCTGCCTCGGAGAGGACCTTCGTAGATCAGCGGATTGGCGTGTCCTGTTAGCTGCAAGATCTTCTCGGAGATGACCTTCTCGAGAGCTTTCGTCAATACCACATCCATTTCCACACGGAATCCCTGAAACATCTCCTCCAGGATGGGCTTGTTCTTGTCCTTCAGCACGGTTGCCGCATCCATCATGGTGCTCTCCGTGACGTTGATGTGCTTCAGGTGCGTGGCGAACATCTTTACGGCATGCACCTCGTGGGGCGCGAGAACTCGATGGACACTCAGCAGGGTCAGCTTCTCATGCCAGCAGGACAGCGAGAACATCTGGGAAATCTTCACAGGACCGGTGACTGAATCGACTGCCTGCAGCAAGCGATCGACCTTCGATTTGAAGGCGTCACAGCTGGCTCCATCGACGGCAGACAGATTGGCTTCCAGCCAGTACTCGCCTTCTGGGTCCGATGGAGCAGCGCCTTCGGTGCTGATGACATAGTTGACCGCGGTCTTGGGCACGATGTCATCAAGACTTGGACCGACCTGGTCGACGGTCGAGACGGTGGCCCACGTCTGAGCCTCTGCCTTGGGAGCTGCATTGAGGCCCTCATCGACATTCTCCACGACCGCCTCCACAGTGGCTTCCGCTTTGGCGATTTCCACGNGGTCGACGGTCGAGACGGTGGCCCACGTCTGAGCCTCTGCCTTGGGAGCTGCATTGAGGCCCTCATCGACATTCTCCACGACCGCCTCCACAGTGGCTTCCGCTTTGGCGATTTCCACGTTGAACTCAACCGCGTTCCTCCAGCTGTGCATCTGTTTGGGTGCTGGAGTCGGGGCCGCCGCTGTCGGAGCAACTCCCACCTCTGTCGCTGGCATGAACTCAACCGCATCCCTCCAGCTGCGAACCTGGTTGGGTGCTGGAGCCGGAGCCGGCGCAGTCGGCGCAGTCTCGCCTGATTCGCGCAGAGACTTGATCACGCCCAAATCCTGGAGCATGCTCCCGGCGACTTTGAAGGGGTGCACATTTGTGAACGTCACCTGGGCCTTAACTCCGGGAAGATTCTTGATCGCCACAGAGTCCAGCGTGTCCAAGTCGTTGGCAGCCTCCAAGACGTCAGCGAGCGGGCCCAACCAGGGATGCGTCGAACCATTCACCGACAGCTTCATGTAATCCCAAGGAACGGACATCTTGGCAACGATGTCGTTGAAGCTGGCATTCAAGAATGGAATGGACTGGAACAGCTCACGTCGCTTGGCGTCGTCGTAGGACAGGCGCATGTCAGAGGAGGCTCCTTTGAACATGGCGACCACATTCTCGACGATGTCTTGGGTCTTCTGCTGCTGCATCTCGATTTTTTCCTTGCAGTATTCCCAGCAGGAGGTGCGGTTGAAGAGGCACATATCGTCCTGGTAACGCGGATATTCTGAGCCAGGCTCAAGTGGATGAANGGTCTTCTGCTGCTGCATCTCGATTTTTTCCTTGCAGTATTCCCAGCAGGAGGTGCGGTTGAAGAGGCACATATCGTCCTGGTAACGCGGATATTCTGAGCCAGGCTCAAGTGGATGAAGGCAGCTGCTGGTGCTGCAGCAGTGCCCCTGCCAACTGTACGGACATGGAAGTTCACCCAAACTGCAGCTGCCTCGGAGAGGACCTTCGTAGATCAGCGGATTGGCGTGTCCTGTTAGCTGCAAGATCTTCTCGGAGATGACCTTCTCGAGAGCTTTCGTCAATACCACATCCATTTCCACACGGAATCCCTGAAACATCTCCTCCAGGATGGGCTTGTTCTTGTCCTTCAGCACGGTTGCCGCATCCATCATGGTGCTCTCCGTGACGTTGATGTGCTTCAGGTGCGTGGCGAACATCTTTACGGCATGCACCTCGTGGGGCGCGAGAACTCGATGGACACTCAGCAGGGTCAGCTTCTCATGCCAGCAGGACAGCGAGAACATCTGGGAAATCTTCACAGGACCGGTGACTGAATCGACTGCCTGCAGCAAGCGATCGACCTTCGATTTGAAGGCGTCACAGCTGGCTCCATCGACGGCAGACAGATTGGCTTCCAGCCAGTACTCGCCTTCTGGGTCCGATGGAGCAGCGCCTTCGGTGCTGATGACATAGTTGACCGCGGTCTTGGGCACGATGTCATCAAGACTTGGACCGACCTGGTCGACGGTCGAGACGGTGGCCCACGTCTGAGCCTCTGCCTTGGGAGCTGCATTGAGGCCCTCATCGACATTCTCCACGACCGCCTCCACAGTGGCTTCCGCTTTGGCGATTTCCACGNGGTCGACGGTCGAGACGGTGGCCCACGTCTGAGCCTCTGCCTTGGGAGCTGCATTGAGGCCCTCATCGACATTCTCCACGACCGCCTCCACAGTGGCTTCCGCTTTGGCGATTTCCACGGAAGGTTCAAAATTGGATCCGAGCTTTGCAGCGAGGTTGCCACTGTTCCGACGCCCGGCCGCAGGGCTTGCCAAGCAGGAAAAGGCTATGAATGCCACGATCGCGTACATGACGGTCGTTGCGAAGTGGGATTGCGCAAAAGAGCGGCGCGATGGAGATGGTCCCCGATGGGATAATGATATAGGCTTGACCACCTTGAGCCGCAGCCATGTGGTTCAGGACAAGTCAGCTTGCAGAAGCACGAACGAGAATACACAAACTACGGTAACAATCGGCACAGGTCCTTGCATCGAGCATGCAAGCATCAAGTGATCATGTCAGACATCGTGCATCCGAGGGCCGCAAAAAGCAAAAACACACTCCTCCTCACGTGATATATATATATATATATGTATGTATGTATGTACATATATAACTCTTTATACAGACATACCTACATACATGCATCCATTCATTCATGCATGCATGCATACAAGCCCTCCCTTGTGTTGAATAGGTTTCCTGGGGCCCACCAGGTCCCAAGTCGTGCCCCCCAGAGAACTATTTGCTAGTAAAGTTTTAAGTTAAGGATCATGGACTGGCTCACTGAGATCGAAGTGCAATTCATCAAGGACGTCTCTCACTTACCCTCCCTCTCTCTGACTTGACTGCGATCGCGGTTTTCGTCACCCCTGTCCACGAAGAGTTGGGCTGTCCTTTCTCTAAAAATAGTATGGCATGGTCGCAGAAGGTCTTACAAAGGGTATTGACATCGACTTTAGGGATTAAGTATACGAGTTGGGCCAATCGCTCCCCTTCCCAAAGCTCCCTCACTGCAGGGACTGCAGGCTCCAGAGGCCACAGGTAACATAGGGAGCTTAAAAATTAGAATAGGGTTTTGCGGTGTTGGGTAGTAGAAATTGAATGAGGAGCCCCAACATGGTATGCAGGGAGAATTGGGGACTGCACCAACTTTGTGGGCTGCGACATCAAGGGATTAGAAAGAAGCACCGAAGATCGCTTCTCCTCTCTCGCACGGCGGCCAGAATAGCAAATGAAGAGGGAGGGCTTGGAGAATTAGGAAGAATGTATTTCCTAGCATGCTTGTGGGCGCCAAGACAGCCAGCGTCGATAGCCCACCCGATTTCGTCACAGAATATATCATAGGAGGGCCCGCTTTCGTTTGCTAAGTTGACTAGCTCGTGTATGCCAGAAACAAAAACGAAACCATACCAAGTCCCCCGCCACGGCAGGAACAAATTAAATTTGCATACACAACACACGGCCTCGTCGTGGTCAGCGACGACGCCGATGATCTCGGGAGCAACCCGGGCCTCGGCCAGACCGTTTGCTTGGAGGATCTACCAAGATGCTACATCTGTTGTTCAAACATCCAAAACCTTCGTTACCATGTTGCGCCGAGGACCAATGGCTTTGCAGAGTGTCATGCTGTGCATATGTCCGCGTGCAGAACGGTAAAACTGTAAATCTGCATAATCTGTATAGCTGCATTTGTCAATGTGTATTGCGAGTTCGTGGAACAGACTAGTACGCGACGCAGAGTCACTCCGCACGGCTCGCATGATGGCAACACTAGCACAACACAGGCTCAAGCAAAACATCTACCATAGTGAGCATTTAGCAAACGATAAGAGCCGACAATCGCTCATCTGACCAGTTCATGCCATGTCTAAGCCCAAACAAAATGCAGGTTCCCCACTCAGCTATGGAGCAGCAAAAGGCTGTTTTCCTGCTGTCGTCTGCCAGAGTGGACCGACCTGGTCGACGGTCGAAACGGTGGCCCACGTCTGAGCCTCTGCCTTGGGAGCTGCATTGAGGCCCTCATCGACATTCTCCACGACCACCTCCACAGTGGCCTCCGCTTTGGCAATTTCCTCTGAGAGTTCAAAACTGGATGAAAGCCCGAGCGGCGCTTCCAGGTTGGCATTGCTCCGACGTCCGGAAGCAGGGCTTGCAAAGCAGCAACATGCTATGAATGCCACGATCCTATTCATGACGGTCATGGCGAAGTGGGATTGCGCAGAAGAACGGTGCGATTGAGATGTTCCGCGCCGGGACAATGTTCTAGGTTTGATCTGGGCGTTGAGCTGTAGCCATGCGGTTCAGGGCCAGTCAGCTTGCAGGAGCACGGCCTCGAAAAATATGTTTTTCGATCGTCGGTGCATGGCCTGTTTGCACCGAGCACCTAAATCACTAGGTGAAAATGCCCAGCATAGGATCGACATGTATGTTGGCTTTCTGTGTACTGTGCAGGCATGGTCTGCGCACGTCTACAGCGAGCTAGCAAGCCAGCAGGCCAGTGGATGCTGAGCACGGCCAGGATTTAGGTGAGACGGCGTCGGGCTGAGTGCCCTGCATCAGATCCTGGCGATCCCGAAACACCTGGTCGACAAACCGTTCGTGAAGAGTGCCTTCAACAACACAGGTCCTAGACCTTGAGCTTTGCCTGATGCAAGGAGGATACTCTTAATAATCCCGAGAAAACGGGAAGCCGCGAAACCGTCGAAAACGAGTGTTTCACGATTCACGATCTAGGGCTTCTGGGCATCTTTAGGGAGTAAAAAGCTTGGGCTTTGGCTTGGGACAGCGAGTTATCCGAATCAACACCTGAGCTGACAAAATACAAAAAACAATTCACACAACGCAATGGCCAGCTTCCCAAAACAAACGATCGCAAGCACCTTCTGAATGCACTTGCCAAACGAGTTAACATAGGGGGCGCAATGGTATCCTGCAGTATGGATTTAAGAAAGGAGCCCTGCGAGGACGAATATGTAATACCAATTATTCAGCCTTCTATGTTAGCCAGCATGATCCCGGGATATCCCGCGGGCAGTTGGCAATGTTCTGCTCTGCAAGTTCGCACAAAACCTTAATATAGTATGTTTCAATCTGCCACATCTCGGACCCGACTACCCAGGCGTGAGAGCTAGAGCGCGATTTCGGATTGCTTTCCACTTTATGCGAAGGCGATTGGTGTCGAAGCTTGCGCTACGGGACCTTTGATTGTGCCGAGTATGAGAGAATCTGATTGGGCTCTACCAGTATATATTCTACCGCGCTTGAACATAGTGCTCAAAAGGTTTCGGCAGGGCGGGGCGTGTTCAAAGTGTTCTCAGCTGGTTGTGATAGTTAACTTGACTCAAGCGCCATTCGCTCACAAAAATCCGGCATGAGAATAATATCCAGAATCCACAAATTAGATCAACATTTTCTCGGGTTGAAGTCCGTTCTTCGCAGGCCTGGCCTCCGTCTCTTAAGAACAGTCTTTAAAGCAACAAGCCCAGCATCAAGCCCACAAAGGCCATGCGAAAGCCTGGACAGCCCGAACATACCCTTTTTGACACTGGACTTGAAACTTGCTGGCTGCCAGAACCTGACCCTCCCGCATGTTGCCAAGGATCAGAGAAAGAAATGAAGGTATACTTATCCCTCAAGTGAGACGAACCGCTGTATCCTCTGAGACCAAGCTTCGGGAAAGGACGAGCCCACGGCCACTGATTTCCAGCGTGAAGCAGTGTTTCGTCATGAACACCCCGTGAATTGCAATGGCTATGTCATCTGCACGTACGTAGCAGGGCCCTATAAACCTAACAAGCCGAACATGCGTGGACATGGTGGAAATCTCCTCGGAACTGAGGATGTCGCCAGATGGCATTCGGCCCCTTCTGGGGGAGCCTGCCTGAAGCTGTGGGCAAACCCAACGGGAGTACGAATACTAAACTACTATTATGATACTCATATTCATAGTAGTATACTTATACTAATACTAACAGCATTGCAGAAGTCGGAAGGCGGGTTCGTTTGCGAGTCCCCAACAACTATGCGACATGGAAGCATGAAGACAAGGTTGCAGAAGAGAGGCCCAGGCACAGTCAATAACCTGCATCGTGAAGCCCGTATTGAACCAAGAAGTCAGACCCCTAAAAAACCAACAATCCGCATAATCTTCCAATCCGGCAACCTGCTGCAAAACGCCACACCCTGGTGCCTGCAAGGACTCCGCCCCGAGGAGATATTCCATTAAATTCGCACCACTCAACCCCTCACCACAGCATCCTGACTTCCGACAGTGGCACATTAACATGATGCCAATGCCCGAAACTGTTCTATGCCACTCAAACGGACCAAAACATATGCACGCTCTGGAAGGTCTCAGCTGCAGGCAGATCTGTCGAAGCCCTGCGCGGACAAGAAAACAGTTCGAGGGACCTCTGCATGACTACACACACACACTCTCTCTCTCTCTCTCTCGAAAGAGGGTTCACTTTCTCGGTCAAAGTCTTTCCGTTCTCCTGCAGTCGCCCTGCTTTGGCCTCTCCGCCTCTCCCTCTCCCTCCCCGGCTTCAAGCTTTCAGGATGTTGAGCTGTATGATGCGGGCTTCCGGGTTACTGTAAGGCCCCATAGTAGTTCCTTTTTGGGATTACCCCATAAGATTCTGAATATGAACCCCGAAAAGGAACTACTATGGGGTCTTAGGCTAGTCAGTCTAAAGCCAACCTAACCGACAAGAGGGCCCGGAAAGCGCAAATCAGCTGATCAATAGCGTAAGATACTGTAAGCCACCATCAGGCAGCCTCGAGAGCGACTCCTAAACCGACACACGTCTCAAGCAAACCATGCTTGGCTTGAGGATCGGGAGTGAGGAGCTTCCTTTGAGGTTGTTACAGGTTGTCAGGTAGCTCGGAATTGAAGGGAATTCAATACAAGACTTAACTTTTCAGGGTCGAAGAGTTTCAGGCTAAGTGGCTAAGATCGACTACACAGAGGTCAAGGCGTCGGCCTCCAATGCTTGCCCAACCCATAGCAGCCATAGCAGTGCCAGGCTTTGCAGGAGCTCCCATGCACTGAAGCCCCTAAACACGCACAACCCGAAACTCGAAACCCTGTGTTGAATCAGGACTTGCATGTGCAAAACCCTAACATACCCTACCAGTAACCCTAGTTAACACCGTTTTCGCAGCCAGGCCTCCCCGAGGTGTTGCCGGCTTAACACCCTAAACCGCAGAATCTGCAGCCTTCGCCTCTCCACCCCCACTCAAGGCGCATTTGCGGGGCTCGGCCTCCC
The DNA here is from genome assembly GCA_003297005.1 of Symbiodinium sp. clade A Y106. Classification (NCBI taxonomy): domain Eukaryota; class Dinophyceae; order Suessiales; family Symbiodiniaceae; genus Symbiodinium; species Symbiodinium sp. clade A. Next base: position 151,796 of record BGNK01000681.1, on the reverse strand, counting down.
GCTCTCTGAGCCTGTCTCGTCCTGGTATCTCCGCTTTGGCGTTGAGAATGGGGTGAAGGGATTGGGGCATCCAAAGCCGCCTCTTCGATTCGTTTGCACAAAGATACACTTTCATTGTATAGGCTTGCACTGCCACATCCTACCTGGCTCTCGGGCTCAAGTTGCTGAGGCAACAATGGGTTTCCTGTATCATCTAGCACCAAACAACACTTATTCGTAATTCGTTGAATCCTGCATCCATAAGACTCCGAAGTCGGCTCAGTTCTGTCCCATCCTCTCCATCACCCTTATAAGGTCTAAACATAAGACTTCCAAGTCAGTGCGGTCTCATCCTCTCCAACAATGAGGTTTAAGACTAACACCCGCAGACACAACAACCATGCAATTCATTGTACTGTCAACTTGCAAAAATCCTAAATAGACCGAGGTCTGCGACCTGTGTTGTATTTACAGAGGATTCGGGTTTGGGGGGTTTTGGGGCGAAGTTCCCTCCCACACCGACATTGCCTGGTGCGGGCACCGGCTCTCAAAATGAAGGTCTTTTGTGTTATGCAGCCGAGCCCGGCACGGCTGGCGCGGCGGCCCTGGTGACCCCGGCGGCGACCCCAATTCACAATCTCGCCCATCAGCGCGCCTTCCTGTCGAAAAGGGATCCCAGTTTTGGCCCCTAAAAACCCTTCTTGAGTCACGGTCTGGGGCCGGTACGGCCTAGAAGCACTAAACTTCTACCAGGACCCTCCTTGTACCCTCAAACAGGGTATACGGTCCCAAATAAGGGGCATTCAGGGTCTGATAGAGGGTCCATACCTCACTAGCCTTCTTGGCATTGCCGCAATGTGTTCATAAACCATCGAGATTGGTCTACTGACGACAGAGACCACGACTGTGAGTAGTTACGAACAGGATGATGATGGTGATGACTGCTCTGCACCAACATATTTACGAGTGCTACATAGTTCTTGTTGTCAAGATAAGAATGCAATCAGAAGATATCATCCGGAGCGAATGCTGCAGCCTGCCTGGACATCGGCCGTCCCAGGAGCGAGATTCTCAGGGTTCACATCCTTGCAGCACCGACTCGCAAAGAGTCTCAGTCACAACCCCCAGCCGGCACTGACCACGAGAAAACGAAGCCCACAAAACATAGAAGTCAACTGAACTACAGAAGCTGAGGCGTTTATGTGTAACACATTGAAATTGATGCAATCTTTGATCTATTGAATGTCAAAGCTTCTAGTTGGCACTTGATACCAGGTGCTGATTTTGGGGTTCGGGGCGGCTGAACGGAGGGGAAGCCTGGAACAAAGCACGAAGTACTTGAAGGCATTCTCACAAGGACGGCTTCTCCCAAACCAAAGTCTTCTGTCTTTGCCTCAAGCGATGGGAGAGCCAAGGAGTCCAGGCGACTCAGACGACTTGTTCGACAAAGGTGAACGCTCGGCCCATGAGTTGCTCAGGAGAGGTCAGGATCTTACGGGACGTCGTTCCCGGGGTGCTTGTTCGGTGACCGGTGAAAGCAGATCGGCTGGAAGGCTTTGTGTTCAGAGCTTCTCCGCTCGCGGTGGCAGGAACCAGAACACATAAGACTAAGAGCATCGCAATCCCCCAGCAGAAATGCGATTTCTTTTGCATGATTTATCGGGAATGGTTATGGGCGCACCGCGTGTTGCCGGCGCCGCAAATCGCGCAATGTATGTTGCCAGAACGGCGAGGAGGCAGGCGAGCACGCAATCCGGTGGCAGTCCCGCCATTGTGAAAGCAAGGTCCAATTCCAGAACACCCGCTGCCCTGGGTCAAATAAGGACCCTGTGCCCGAAGCTGACCAGCCAGACCGAGAAAAAATCCGCCGGCATGCGAGACACGCAACAACAAAAAAAGGAACGCACAAAGGTCATCGAGGCCATCGCGATAGCATGAGCATTATCGTCATCTACTCGGCCAGCCGCGGACGTGCAGGAGTACGTGAATCGCACCAGCATCACCATCATCACGACGGGCATCATCCTCACATATCATCACCATCACCACTACCACAACCACCAAAACATAACAAAACCATGAATGGAAGGCCTTGGCAATAATCCTCAAGCACAAAACGAGTCGAAAGGGACCATCTCTCTGCCCCAAATAGAATCAGAAGCTCTGACAAGCTTTAAAAAAAGCTTCAAAATCCTAAAACCTCGGCTCCAGCTCAAGCCTTAAACGTCTTGGAGAGAGTGCATGACATTGTCATACTTCTGCAAGGTCTGTAAGGTTTAGAGCTGTTGGATAGGGCCTTTAGGATTTAGGTCGGGGGGCACTGAGCCTCTAAGCCCTGTAAACCCCAAACCCTAAACCCAAAAGCATGGAGACTTCGAGGCACCTCCGGTAGACCGGCATAGAGAAAGTGGGTCTTGTGATACTTTCTCTCCTGCGGGACATACTACCTACTACTCTGTTTAGGGCTTAGGGATTCTGCGACTCTCCTACAACTGCTTCAGGACTGAAGTGAAAGATCTATCCATGTTTCTCAGCACCTGTAAAGACTTGTTCAGGATGCGAATAAACCACGTGCATCAACATGAAAACCCAGAATAACCGCTCGTTTGCAGACTGCGTTAAAGTAAGCCGGTTGAGCCCCTTTGCAAAAAGCTCAGAACGACGTTTCACACCCAGTCCTTGGGCCAAAGATGCTGGGCCTGGCAAAATCTTTCTCACAGCCACAGGAACAAAGGAATCTAAGGTCGGCTCAAAAAAGCTAAACACCAATCTTTACGATTCTGCATGCTAGCTAACACAGGGCCTTAATGATAAGAATAAGATTTTGAGGTATACTGTAAAACAGTTATATTACATACGGAACCTTGACGACGGAATAATGATCGTCATTGCTCAGGTCTCTCCTGTCGCTGACACGGCAACGGCAAGGTTGGGGAGAAGAGGTCAGGCGGCGTCGGAGAGGTATTTTTGCGCGCGTGAAGCATGTAGAAGTGTGCCCAGACGGGGAAGCGTTGATGTCGAGAACCTGACAGAAACCAGAATTACGTGTATCAGTTGCTAGCAAGTGTTGCAGACTTCCTTCATCTGCCGCCCAACCTTTTCTTAGCTATAACAGAGCTGATCTTTGGAAGCTGTATCTCGTCGTTAGTTAGATAGCCACAGTACTGTACCAAGAGGATCAACACTACCAAGCAGGTTTCCTAAGAGCCCCATGGCCTGGTAGTAGTCCTGGGTTGTGGTGTCTTGCGCGCTTCCACGCCTGCAAAGAGCCATGTTCGTCTGGATAGCATGAACACCGATCGTGAAGTAACTCCTGCAACTTCGTGTTTACCTTCCACCCATTATAAGGTAGGAGCCTTACTGATTCCCATAAAGTTTTGGGGGTTCCTTATTTTTTTATAATAATGGTATAATATACCCTCAAACACTATGTCGAATTATTCAGAGCCGCATAATACACCTGAAAGTGCGACTCGGCCGAGACGCACGAATTCCAGCCATGCCCGAGCCTGTGCGATTCGGTCGCCAGTTGCGGCATGATCTCGGCCAGACACGGTGTAAGATGGGATATATATATATATATATATATTGTATATACATACATGTATATAACCTATATGTATGCATATGCAAGCATGAGCAACATCGACCTGCATGACATGCAGGATTGCGCACAGCAAACTGCCGGCTCAGTGAAGCAGCACAGCCCATCGTCTGAACTGTTCTCGAGCTTCATGAGCGGATTTGTCCTATACCAAAGTCTACGACTTCGGTTCTCGCAAGCCTGGATTGCGGTGGCGGCCGATAGGCATTCGGGGTCGGGATGGGGACCCAAAGCCCGGGTTGTCCCTTTTAGCTGCAGTTTCATCCGTTCCAAACCAAGAAGCAGGAGCAAACAGGATCTTTGGAAAAATGAGAGAAAACACTATTATACTGTGTGCAAAGCAGGGAGGGTTTCGGCCCCATCTGCAAACTATCGCCTGAAGCATATGTCCGGAGGGACAACTTAACTATTGAACCAATGCCAATACCAGCTGCCGAATGGCTAGAATGAAAGCTGTCAACATGGCAGGCCGTCTTCGATGCTGTGGCTGTGGCATTATCCTTTTCTCGTTAATATTGCGAATGCATTTTGCAGCTCATGTTGCAGCTCCCCGATTACAAAGAGAGAGGGCCCTCTACCGGTCACTTATTTGTAAGTCTAAACACATTGAATTTAAAAATATCTTAAACCCTACTATAGTGCATAGTCACCTCTTTCCAAGGAGGCCAGTGAGAATTCGGCAATGCTTTGGAATGTGTTGGATATGTCGGGGCAAGAATACTCGCCCGAACCGCATGGTCGAGCAGCCTAGGTCAACAGGAAGAAGCTTGCCAGGCTGCCTGCAGGATCGTCAGATACACAGAACGCTCGGCGACGGCGATGCTTGACTCTGGACAATAAACCCTCCCGTGGTCCAGAACCGAGCCCAGTTCAGCTCAGGGAACTTCCCACGATCTCCAAATAGAAGGTAGCTTCTCACACAATCTTATAAGCACAGGTTCAAACGCCTCAAAGCTGGGGGCAATGCGCACCGAAAGATGTGTGCCAGGCGTTTGGTAGGGACCTCCGGCAGAAAACAACTAATACGAAAGTTTAGGGTTTAGAGTGGTGGTTAGAGTGGTGGTTGATACTACTGCACGATCCAAGGCTGAGTAGCAGCCATTGGTTTCAACCCAGGAGGCTGCACACGAAATGCAAGCGCATGTATGCAGAACGAACATGTATGTTCTACATATGTTTGTGCACATTTATGCACCTTCAAGGTACAATGCAAGAGTCAGCACAGCCTTGGGGACTCGAAGGTCAGGCAGCTCGAAACCACTGTGGTCGGATTGAGAACTCGTGTAGGCAACACCAGGGGAGATCATCAAGACTGGATTTCTCTGGTCATTCCTTACACATCCTGTCTGTACGCGGATGGTTGAAGCAAGAGTTAGAAAATCCCAACTGCGCACGACTGCCATACTGCTAGCCCAAAGCCAGCACCACCACACGGAGCTGACATCCGCTCACACAGCATTGGTAAGGTGCCGGCCAAAAACAATGGAATCGCTGGCAGCAGCCCGAGGATAGTGCCCTGAGGCACTTTGGGGCTGATATAGGAGCTTCGACAATTAGCATGTGAGGTTTTGCAATACACAATGCATGGTCCAACCAGTGGCGAGGCGAACGTTCGACAAATGGTCTATCAGGCCGACACTACGCGGCAAGTATACTCAATCGCCTACGTAGCTTTACAATAACTGCAATTTGACAGCCTGCCCGCCCACCGACCGGACCACTAGACCAATGCTGCCATGTACCATGGAAAATTGCCAAGGGCCACACATGCACACAACTTCAGACAATGGGGATGTGCGGAGAGATTCCTCTACTGCACACCTAGGGAAATCCTCAAACCCTATCGGCCCCGAAAGGAGTGCCTCAATTGTTTCGTGAACTATCTTTCTTCCTCAAATAGACGCAGTGATTGGGGAGTTGTAGAATAGATTCATAAACGCATGAGAATACATTTACATAGGTATAAATACATACAAATATATATATATATATATGCACGGATGTTAGCATCATGTTAACTGACTTGCGACCCGCGGCCTGAAATGACCCTTAGCCCTGTTCCCTGCAGTGCTTAGTGGTGGACACTGCTCAAGGCACCAGACGCGTCGAAGCAAGGGTTCAGGAAGTAGATCTGATGATGATGGTTGGGGGCCAAGGGGCGTAGCGGTCTAACTGTCCTTCAAAGTTGGTAGAAGGCTGGTGCGTACCAATGTGTGCAGTGACTAAACCGCTGGAACTGGTCCTGATGTGAGTTCGGTGACGATTGCATACAATGAGATACAAGCAGTGTCGCTACAGGTGGTATGATGCCTCCCTGCAGCTGCCCTTGCTCACAGCATCATCGAAACCTTCGTAAACCCAGGCTCAGATCCCGCATCAAACAATGTGTGCCTCATTGCGACCCTAACAAATTGAAAAGCTGAAACCTCTGTACCCTTTCAGTACCCTTTCCGTTGCGCTTCGGCAGTTTTCGGAGGAGCTCGTGGGTCCCTCCAATCCCGCCTTCTTAGGGCCTTCATTCATTAGGATATGGCGGCTTTAGCTGGAGTTCGGGTCCGTGTGGGTTTCCCCGTTGCGATCACGATGACTCTGGCAAGGGGAGGCATATATGTGACAAGCCATCTGGGTCTGGATACACAAGAAAGGCACGCAATGGCTGGCAGCTAGTACACGATTGAAAGCACTGAACGTGGCAGCTTCCACGAAAGTTGCGGGGTACATGCGGGGTCGTGCAGTAGCGTGCTCTAGCCAAACGACATGCTGTGCTACGATAAATCGAACTGTCTTTTTGTGCAAAGGCTCACAAGGTTGCTCGCCTTACAACCTCAAACTAACTGACACCTACAGCCAGGCCCGAAGCAGTCAACAGCTGAGCCCTCTCAAACACTCGACCCTAAATCCCAAACCTGACGTCCTGAGATCCGCACCATCATGATCGGCAGGAGCCACGGCAGAACCCACTTCCTAGGAAGCACGCATATTCTGCTGCCACATGAACTCGAAAAGACTTTACCAAGCAGATGAGTTCATGTTTGTAAGTTGTACGGGTTGTAAGGGTTCCCACCAAGGCTACCTAATGTAGCCACGGATTGATTTAGATGACCCTTTTTAACTTTGACACGTTGTTCCAGTGACCTATTGACTTTTCAGCATTGCTGGCCGTCCTCTGACAATGCGCTTCGTTCGGCCGATCTTTGGAAGCGAAACCAAAACCCCACACCCCCCCTCAACAAAAAAACAACACACACTAGACCCTCCTAAACCCTTGTAGTTAAGCCCGCCCAGACCCACTTGAACCCCATTGCACTAGTGAGCCTGTTGTAAGTACTAGTTGCTGTAGCATTGTACTAATTACGACAATATTTTGCTACAAGCAGTAGTGTACTTGCGCACTACTCTACGGGGACAGGGAGGTCTGGGGAGCAATCGGGGATCACATTATTCAGGCCGGGGAGGAAATGTTTGGGGGCACGGCGGGCGGCGGGGGGCTCCCCACCCCACTAAACCCAGTGCAACATTGTAAAGGTTACGAAAAGGATTCCAGGGTTCAGCGTTCTAATATGGGGGTATTGAGCAGTCCTAGACTAGATAGAGGTGCTGAAGGGCCATGGGTCTCAAACTGCCCGCAGCGTTTACACATAATTCTAACCTGATCCGCATCGAGCAACCCCCTTGCATAGACCTGAAGTAGCAAAATCCCAAGCTGCGCGACGCGAATCTGTAGAAGTTCTGAAACTGGAAATGACGATCGTTGTCGGGGGGATCCTTATGATTTTGACAATGATTGTGTCATGTCCTATTGAATTGGAAAGTCACTAGCTATATGAGATATATGAAGTGCATGCGAGTCTAAGCCCTGAGGAAACCAAAACCCCAAAATACCCAAAGGCCCTGCGCCCTACACGTAGCAAATCCACCTCGCTCTTCTCTTGCGCCGGTTGTCGGCAAAGGTTTTCTGCGGATTCCCGGACTTCCCGTGGGTTCGGCGCTAGACAACTCTGAACTCTCAGACTACCCTAAGGCCTCCTGGTGATTCATATTCAGAAACTTATGAGGTAATCCCAAAAAGGAACTACTATGGGGCCTTAGCGGTATGTTCATTGCTCCTCCTACCACTTCGGCGACAGTCGATCATAGCCAGCATTGCTGCTTACCTGCTTAGAGCGTAACAGTATTACCCAGATGATGGTCACAAAACCTACACTCGCCTTGCACTGCCAACCAACTGTTCGTATATTTTCGTGGGGGGGGTGTATATTCTAGACAGCGCCGCCACGGGAAGGGGGGATGTGAGACTAAAGAGAAAGGTTCGCAACATCCGGGTCACCTTCGCAACAGGCCGGCAAAGTCAGAACAGCACATTGGGGCATCTGCATCTACGACCGTGATGTGGCACAGCGCTTCTTTCGCATTCCCCGGCTGCTTACAATGCAGGGACCAGGATGTGAAGATCCCAAACTAAACAGGATGCATTTGTCTCCCACTATTAAAGCCCAGGCGATGAGGCAGCAGTACAGGCTTGACCACATAACAACAGTACTTGCCCTCCTTTTGTAACGTGCCTTGGCTATGACATACGCGTGATAACTCAACAGCTGCACCGCAACCTCATTCGTCTCACTCATCGCAAGCCTCGGCCTGTTTAGCCGTGGCGCTCAGCAGGAGGTCGTGTAGATAAACCCGAGCTCCTGCAGTCAATTGCGATCAAAGCATGGGTGGCAGCGCCCCGGCACCTGGCATCTCAAAACAGAGTGCCTGGCCTACCCTTCCCCCACAGTAGTAACTGCAGTATCGTCGTCGTGAAAGCCGCCGTCATCGACATGGTAATGGTAGCACTGGAAATGTCTGACGTGGCACAGGAAGTACTAGCACTTGTACTATGTCCGATCGACGACGGAACGGCAAAGGGTAAGTCTTGCAGCCATGCTGCCCGGGCTCCCGGTCCAGAATTGTACTTCTCATGCCACACTTTGCTCCACACCCAGCAAGACCCAGCTAGACCCTGAAGCCTGAAAATTACAAGTAGCACCACCCCTCACCATAAAAGCCATATAAAGACCTGAAAACCTGAAAATCACATCATCACCTAAATCTCTTAACAAGAAGCTTAGAATCCTAAACCAAGCCCTCTAAATCTGCCGACCACAAGCAAGCCCTCCAAACAGCTATACGTTTCATAGCTTGCGGCAGAACGCCGAAGCCGAATGCTCCGGATCCAAGTACAAGCTCGCTAGCACCACCTTTAAGATCGAATGCAACCACACCTGGGACCTGAGGCCTCATAAACCACACACGTGATCTTCAATCCTGTAGACCCTCAACTCAACCAAATTGTTGCAGGAGACGTTAAGGCTCTATGTGAAATCTTCAAATCGTCCCTAATTTCCCTTCTCAGACACAACTCGTCCAGCAAACCGCTGAACCCTAAACTTAAACCCTAAATCCGAAACCCAGATCTGAACCCTAATAAACCCATCCCGCCGACCATATCAGCGCCAGCCACCGCGGCACCCTACGATCCCTCAACCCTATGATAAACCAAAGGCTGTATAAGCCCTCCCGTACAAGCCAAAAAAGACTCATATGTGCTCGTAAGACGCCGAAGCATGAATCTTACTCGGCACGACCTAAACCTGAACATGCTGCTGACTTACCCCAAAACGAGCGTAAGTCTCTTTCTCGAAAAGCCGGCCTGCATGCTCTGTGTACATATAAGCCTATATAAGCCTGACCTACTGATACCTTGAACCCTAACTGCGCCCTTCAAGTTTAATCGTCATCCCTCAAGCACCCTACAACATACATACATATATACATACATACTTACATACATACATACATACATATATATATATATATATTAATATCTCTTCTCTATAAACCCTCAGAGACACCAAAAGCCCATCAAGCAGTTGACCCCAGCAAACTCTCCGAGACTCTAATCGCAGCCCCGCCTCCACGAGGCAAGAAACTCTAAACCAAGGCCCAGCTTCCCAGCTTCCATGAGGCTATCCCTATACCCAGCAAGTTCTACCTGCAAACCCCTACAACTCTAGGGCTTCTTTAGAATCTTATGATGACCAGATTCTACAGCTCCTCCTAGAAAACTTATTAGGCTGTTTGGTGTTAGGGTACTTCCTGTTCTTAAACCCGAGCCCTAAACCCTAAACCCCTAAACTCTATGTAGACCTGAGGCCCAGCCCGGCGCAGCCTCCATGAGGCTATCGTGGCGCAGCATCCGCGCGATCTCAAAGTGGCCGCCAGAGGCCGCGGCTTCCGCAGGATCCCAGGCGCTCCTAAGCTAGACCCAAGAGTAACCTAGGAATAAACAGGGTGCCTTTTTTTTGGTCTAAAGGGGCTTATAAGGGAACCTGAACCCTAAAAAGGGAGTAAGGGCCTACTCTAGGTCCTAGAAAGAGACACGTGAGAGGCATTAGGGTTGTGTTTCGGGCTTTCGACTCGGGGGTTTAGGGTTTAGGGTTTGGGGGCATTAGGGTTAAGGACCAGGGTTTAGGGTTTAGGGTTTACGCTCTCGCAACTCGGACAATCCAGACGAGGTCTTGGGCGCAAAGTGCTTTGACTGGTCGGTGTTTTCTACGAGAGGAGTTTAGGGTTAAGTTAAGGATTTAGGGTTGAGAAGCATTGTAGACGAACCTTAGTAATTATCCTAAGAGCTTGGGGGCATCTTATGTTATGAGTAGTCAAGAACTGTCAAGGCTTTTTACACTGACTAATTCTTCCGAACACCATGTTATTCTTTGCCTCCCAATGTTATGGGGCTTAGGGGTTTAAAAACAGTGTTGAGGGACTCACTGCTTGGTGCGAACATGAAAGAGCGGTATCAGGTGCTTGCAGCAAGCCGGAAGCATTCAGAATTAAGGGAATTCACATGCGTGGGCTTGTAGATCTTTTAGGTGGCGCTTTCCAGACGAGCCAGCGCCTCCAGACATGGACATCGCAAAAAGCATGCGTAGCCCTGATGGGCAAGTCCTTTAACCCTTCTACTAGAAGGCTACAGGCATAAACGCAGAACTCGTTCAACCGCAAACAGGGGTCATCGAAGAGTTGCGGATGTTTGCGGAAGCTTCCACAAGCCTGTGAGCGCAGTGACGCACCCTATCCTTGGAAAATGACATCTATACAGACACGCACACACACACTCATTCTCCATGTGCGCGTGATGTGCATCTATCCATCCATATCTATCTTTCTACCTACCGACTGTTCTGTCTACCTACCGATCTACCTACCTTCCTGCCTGTCTACCTACATATCTACTATCGACCTAGCTGCGTACCTGTCTACCTACCTAGCTATCTACCTATCTCCCTCCCTTCCTCTCTCCCTACCTATACAGACATACATATACCTACTTACTAACATCCTATCCTACCTGCCTACCCTACCTGCCTACCGACCGACCTGTCGATCTGTCGATCGATCGGTATGTATCTATCTGTCTAACTATCCATCTATCTATGTACCTGTTTACCATATCAACCACTGGATCCATCTCAAACCCGAACGATCTATCTATCCGTACATCTGTTTATCTAGCTGACTTTCTAGCTATCTGTCCATCTGTATCTACATATTAGCTACACTTCCATTCATCCATCCATCCATCCATCCATCCAACGAGCTCTAACTCTGGTTCTAACACACACACACACCCACACACCCACACACCCACACCCACACCCACCCACACACCCACACACCCACACAACCACACACCCTCACACCCCCCACACAACCACACACCCTCACACCCTCANCCCGCACCGGCACCCGCACCGGCACCCGCACACGCGCACACGCGCACACACGCACACGTGCACACACGCGCACACACACACACACGCTCGCTCGCTCTCTCTTCATCTATCTAGCCATCTACCTAGTTGTCTAACTAGTTGTCTGTCGATCCAAGACTGACAATGTGTCAAGTGTCTTTCTAATGAAACAGCCGATCAGCCATCTATCGCTTCTACATACCTACCTACCTCCCTACCTACCTAGGAATTCCTTGCATGTGTGTGCACACATACACACATACGTACTTACGTACATACATACATGCATACATCTGTCTGTCTGTCTGATTGTTTGTCCATACACATGCATATGTATAAGGCTATGTGTATATGTATGCATGTATCTGTGTGTGCTTCTTACGGCATGTGTGCTCTGTGTTGATATATAGATATGTAAATGCAAATATGCTGTATGAGTGTAGGTCTATATGTGAGTGTATGTATACACATAAATGTCGTTTACAACGGGGCAAATAGAGGCATGCTGTGTTAACTTATCGTATAATGTTAATGTGTCGTAGTTTTGCTTTGCAGGCTGCGGCTGGCCTGCAAACAATGTCGTAGTGGCCTGCCGCCGCTGCACTTGACAGGGCTGTACCACGTATGCAGACCTCAGAGTCCACGTCTGCGGTCAAAGAGGCTGGCTTATAGTTGTCAACTTAGGCTCTTGAACAGCACCCTGCCGCCATAGGAAAGCATTGGGGCACAAACACTCTCAGAACGCAGGCACATGCCGCAAACTTAACGGCTCTAGCCAATTCCTGCCTTGTCCACGTCAGCTGCGGCCGCAAGAAGAGCATTGACAACCTGAATGCCACCGCTCAAAACCCATCAAACTCACAAACCAGAAGTCCAAAACCCTCGAACCTGCATCGACACTCAACCTGTCCCGGCAATTTCCCATCTCCAAGTCGACGACTAAGGTATGAGGGGTCTTGGGCTTCCTCTGGGATTCGTGGCCGTGATCATCCGCTCATGTTCCCGTATCCCATGATGGGACAACCACCGGTGAGGGCAACACTAGCTATGAACATGAAGGCGCCTCCAGGTGCCCGGCGGAAGAAGCAGCAACCAAAGCTGTGCCGGAGATGTTCCTCCTGGGACGGTCTACACGTATCCAGGCAAGCCCTGTTCCATCCATGGGCACACCAGTCTGAAACATGTACATGGATGTTGAACTTCGCAGCTTCACAAGGACGATATCACGACACTTACGATGTATACCCTGAGATAAACCCAAGTATCCACCGGAATCATACATGGCACGTTTAAAGATTTACACGCTTTTCCACGTAACCACATTGAGACATTTACAGACCAGGTGGGCAAACTGGGAGCTCTCCAAGGATCCTGTTGACGTCTGCAGCGTGAGAGACCAGAAGCTCGACAACCTGCTGTTCAGGTCAGGGTTCAACATATATGTATATATATATATATGTGTGTGTGTGTGTGTGCGTGGGTGTGTATGTATATATATATATATAATATGGCTTCAGGTTCACGCTGAATTTCGGATAGAGGCGGGTTGAAAGTGTAGGTTTGGCTGCTTGATCTGAGACACGGTCTCTTGCAAAGGTCTCTCTTATACTGCGTCGGAACAGACACCTTAGACAAACCCTCACATAGCTTCGCTGTTACGTTTTCTGCTAGAGCCTCGCCGAGGGCATAGGACGATGGCTCCAACTCCCTTCCGGCCGTGCATGGAAGCGATCGCCAGAAACTCCACCCTTGTCAAACCTGACGCTGTGAAATAGGCACCTACGGCCAAACCGAACTTTTTCAGAGCGGTTGACACCTGCAGCCCACGTCGCAACAAAATAAACATTGAAATGAAACACGAGACCTGATTACCTCACTCCCTCACTATACCCAGCTTCCGAAGCTTCCAAGGCCTTCTCATGACCTGCTCCTGCAGCGGCGACCAAGGGTGTGCCGCTCTGGCAGTCAAGGTTGCAGTCCTGATTGAAAACATAATTATGGCCCAATTATGGCGAGTTTCCGAAAATTAGGGGTACCTTATTTTGGGGTCCTTATAATGAGGGTCCTACTATTTAGGGTACTATACTAGGGTCCCCTATTTTCGGAAACCCCCAAATGGGGGTTTCACAAATAGGGGTACCGCATGCAGGGTCCTCATGAATGTGTACCAGTTTGGGTCCACAAGTTGTCCGCTGCTTAGGGCTTGTATTGGTAGCCCTTGTTTTGCGAAACACGCATGCTGCATGTGACAGCAGAATTAGTAAAGCAAAAGAGCTCGCACTTCAAGAGTTGAACATCTTCTCAAAAGGCCTCACTAAATCCTCAAGCATACACATACACCCTAAACTCCATAAATGCTACAACTTCACGGCAACGTTAACAACGAGGGTCAACGGGAGTCCCGGCAAACAAGTCTACCAGAATTGCCTGAAACGGAGCCCGAAAAACAGAGCAAAAACAATCTCTATCAGCTGCATGGTGGATGTCGGCATGCTTTTGGGCAGTCTGCCGCCAACCGGTGGCTCCTGTCTGGAACGTGCTGCAACTGTTGTGCAGCTTCTGACCTCCGAGGTTGGATCTTGAGCATTCTGCCATCTCGTGACGGGGCCTCATCTCCACAAGCCGCATTATGTGCCATACTTGGATACATAGGCGGCTCTCTTCTGCACAGCCAACGAATTGTGAATCGAGCGCTGCCCAACAAAGAACAACATGGATCATGAGCCCTGTTAGCAACAACCCGCTTGGGCTTCGGCTTGGAACAAGCCGCTCGAGACACCTGAAATAATCCGGGTGGTTGCGATGCATGGAAGACAGCAAAGGTAGTGTGGTTACCGGTCTAAGTGTATTTGATATCGAGTACGCAGGCTCTGACTTAGAGCCTCTGGCAGCTCCTTCCAACCACTCGAAGACGCTACCTGTACTTCCCTTCTCGCCCTTTGAAAGGGAGAGGTGATGCTTCAAAAAGTATGGGGTCACTGGGTCGCACGAGCAAACGAGCTGCTGGAATGGTATCTATCACGCTGTGCTGGTTTTGTTTTGGGAACGACCCACAGCACCCATCGTTACTTGATAGAGACCCTGACAGACTCTGCATGGAAACATTGAAAGCAAGGAGCCTGGTTTGCGTGCATTCGGCCTCATTTAAGACTCTAGGCCTGTCGCGAACCCTCAATACGCTGATAGAGTGCCTCCATCATCGCCTCCTCCTCCTCAGGACTGGCCTCGGCTAGGGCATTTGAGACAGCCAAGTTGAAGTCATCGTCCAGCATTCCGTCCATGTCCTCGGGGAGGGCCTGCTCCTTTTCCTTCCGCTTCGCGGCGATCATGCGGTTCTTCTCCTCTCGCAAGGAATGGCGCAGGACGTCCGTCATGTGATCCACGGCTTCGGACAAGCTCGACTGGGCATGCTTCTCTGGATTGGTCAGCACCAGTTTGTGGTGGTTGACCAAAGTCACAGTGGCCTTGATGATGAATGGGGTCAACATCTTGTGCCCTGTCTGCGGCTCAGCATCAACTTGCATCTCCTCACCCTCCTCATCAAAAGCTAAGGTCATGGTGGTCTTCGGGGCCTTCTCCGGGCGCTTCTCACGGTGGAAATGAGGAGACACCTGCGCACGTGTTGCATGTCTTTCGTAGCCAGAAAGGTTATCTTTTCATGATGGTACAAGTCGCCGTATTTTGTACCGATGAAGTTAAACGTTACCTACCCAGCCTCTAATGAAGCTTTATTTACTGTTCTTCTCTGACATCCCCGCTCTGCAGAGCATGGCTCCGGCTTGCCGCCCACATCTAATCGGTTGGCATTACACGGCCACATTCAAACTTCAAAGTTCGGCCTCCGTCTATCTGCGGCATGCGTGTGTGTGTGTGTGTGTTTGTTTTTATATTTTGCATATATATACATATATATATATATATATATATATACATATGTACATATACACATATATACGCATATACATATAAGCATATAAACATGCACATACATATACACATACATCTACATACACGCACACACACAGATATATATATATACATACAGGTACATATACGTATACACATACATATATACATGTGTGTATGTACATTTTTCATGCGCTGAAGATTCCTCTTTTGAAAGCATGTGTACGTTATGCTCATATGTGAAAATAAGTGAATTATATATATATACACATGCACACACATATTGTAAGTATACACATCTATAGACACAACTTCGCCGGAAATGGTGCAGCAACAGCACGCATCAGTTTGCTTACGGGCCACCTGCAGGTGGACCTCCACATGTCGGATGAAGCCCTCAAAGTTCTCGAAGGCACCCACCACCTTGTCTTCGATGAACTTCCGCGCATTGCTCTCCTCATGAAGGTGCTTGTGCTGAGGGAGCTGGCTGACGATGTGCATCGAGTAGGGCACACGCTTCTCGGGCATCTCAGGCTTAGCATCGAGCTCCGGCTCCTCCTCATCCAATGGGATCTCGATGACACCTGGCAACTTGTCCTTGTTGTGGATGTTGCCGTGCATCTGCTTCCTGTTCAGGCCGCCCCTTGCTGGCGCTGTGTATGACATTCCGGGTACCATGGACCAAAGTGCCGTCACCAGCATGGCCAGCGCGACCATGGATCGCATGGGCGAGGTGACTGTCCGAGTCATGGCGGAAGTATCGTACGGGGAAGACCGGAGCCTTCGGTTCGGGGTGAGGACGAGTGTCTCAATCCAAACGGCTGCAGAGGAACTCTTTTCGTCACAGTTTTTCGGCTTCCGAGCAGGTATGACCAACCAGATTATCTTTGGCATTCCTTGGGCTACAGAGGCACGGGCGTCAGAAGTCCTAACCCCAAAGGACGGCACGAGAAAAAGAGCAGCTAACCGCAAGTAGTGGGTCTGAGCATAAACCTGAAACCTAAAATGCAAAACACCCCAAACCCTGAAAGCGAATTCCGCTATTTATCTGCTGAGGTGGAGACTGCTCGTAGAGCCAAAAGCGAGGCCACCACCTGAACAGGCGAACAATGTGCAGAGGTTGTGTACAGCCCCCATGCAGTAACTACAATAGGGCTGCTTTTGAGGGCCTTACAGAAGAAGTGCTTGTAGGAGTATATAAGTGGCCGTAGCAGAAAGGTTTCGAGGGGTTTATTATAGAGCTCTATAGCGAGGGCGTATGGAGCTTTTTGGGGTTTCAAGGGCTTCGGGTCTGTATCGGTCAGAGTATACTCATTTATGGACAGGCAGGAACTGTTATTGGAGCTGCCCGATCAGAGCATCGTCCTGTGCTTCATCTGGGAGACTGAAGGTTTGGGAGTCAGCGGCTGGTCGGGTTTACATAGGGGGCTTGCTCACGACGGGTCAAACCCACGAAATACACGGATCTTTCAAGTACACACGTCCATGAAAGGCCTCCGCATGACCAGATGCCGATGCTGCGCGCAGTGGGGTAGAACTGCTGCCGCTTTTGTTCCTGGGCATTGCGCGGGATGCCTCCAAAGAACAAAGCACCCGGGCTGCTAGGATTCAGCGGCTGCACTTGTGGGGTTGAGTTTCGCGAGATAGCGTGTAGGTCCCAAGCCCCAACTTCGATCCCTGCACGGAAACTCTGGAGGCAGATTGCATAAAGTCGTCACAGATTAACCATGACCATTCCAACTGCCTCTACGAGAGGCATCAAGACAGCTATGGAAGCCTCTTCAGACTCCCAAGGAGCAGGGTCTCGCAAGAACCCTGAAAATCTTCCTTATTTCTCCAGGTGTCACGTCGCCCCGATGCTCGGCAAACAGCCTCGGAGGCTTGGAGTGTACTTCCCGGACTCCAGGATAGTATGTATATATAAATATATATCACTCTCTCTCTCTCTCTCCCTCCGTCTATCTATCGGTTTATATACCTGTATGTTTCTATATAGAGATATTTGTCTATCTATCTCTCTGTCTCTCTCACTCTCTCTCTGTCATGTTACAGAGAAAAAGCCAACTTCACAAGGTTCAGGCCGAGGATAGTTTGTAGTTTGACAGTGCGGTGCGGCCGGCTGGGCACAAGCGAAACTTCTGGGCAAATAGGGCAACATTCGGCGGGCGGCCCGAAACCCCTGCTGTAACCCTAAACTCCGGCCAAACTGAAGAGGCGAAGGCCAAGGATACGAAAATTGTAGGGGTAATGCCTCAAAGGCGAGGACCGGAGAGTGGTACCAAACAGTGTTGACTATTGCTAGCAACCGATGCAAAAAGAAATTCCAAACCTACAGCTTGAAGCTTATAAACTGAATCAACAATGGCTCTAAAGGGCAATTGATGCGATTAAGTGTTATTAGCCTTATGTAGATGTTTCGCTCCGGCCAAGGAGCTCTACTAGCTCCAGGTAGCCCGAAGAAGCGGCCGCGAAGAGCGGCCTAACGACAGCGTCCAGGGCTAAAGGCTTGCATCGGAGTTCAGGGTTCAAAGGCCTGCGGGGTTTCAAGCTCATGTAGGGGCCTTGTAATACTTAGAATAGGGTTTTGGTGTTTTTTATCATGACAATACTCATTATAGTATACTATACCCCTTTGAGGGCTCCTTATTATAACTATAGTCATTATAGTATACTACACCGCAAACCCTACCGTATTCCGTATTAATAATAATAGTATGCTATACTCCCAAACCCTACTTTATTCCTCTTAGTAACTATAGTACACTTTACCCCCAAACCCTACTTTGTTAAGGGCCTTGGAGCAGCCATGAGACGAGGTTTTGGGCTCATGTTGGAGGGCTTTTGGTTGAGGATAGTCGAGGGCGACGGGATCAAGGGGTTCTAGGCTGCTTCAAGGGGTCTAGAAGGGTACTATCATGGGTTAAGGGTTTAGGGGCACCTAAAACATTGGGTTCTTTTGGGTTTAGGGGTTAGGGGTTTTGGGGTCGAGACTTCTGTCAACTCTGGCGGCACCTTTACTTTGTAAAATGTCCAAATCCACTGTTGGCGTGGTTTGATGAGGGCAATTAACGCTAAACCCAAGCCACGTTTACGTCAGCGCTTCTTGGGCTCATACAAGATCTTAGCATATCTTAGCCCTCGCGAACCTATTTATGAAGCATCAAACAAATACTGGAAGAACAAGCGAACTCCAATCATTCATCCGAAACTTCCAGTCCCAACCGCACTGCCCAAAAGCGAAAAATGCCAAACAGCTGAATCCTTCCGACTGCCACTGTTTGCCGCAACAGGCTCGTGTTCCCGCCGCAGTCCGACTGATTAACGTCGGCGGCAGCACCTGCTGAATTCTCCTACTGCCGCGGGGTTTCGACTCGATTTGCTTAGCCTGAGACTGCCGATGCAGTACAGCGAACCAAACCTGAGGCTGAGGTCAGGCTTGGAACAAACCTTCGCCAGGCAATCCTAAACCCGATTCGCTGTTCTGACTGCAAAACTCCGCATCCAGGTGGTGGTGGTGGTGGTGGTGGTGGTGGTGGTGGTGGCGGCGGCGGTAGTGTGGGTGCAGGTGCGGGTGCTGTTGTTGCATTGGTGTTTTGTGTTCATGTTCTGATTGCCAGTGCTGGCGTGGTTGTTGCTGCTGCTCCCGTCACGACAATTCTTATTCATGCTCCCAGCACAATTGCTTGCGCTATCTGTCGCAACTATACCCCAGAAACTGGGGAGCATCAACGCAATCATACATATTGGCCGTGCCTAGCAATGCCTGCGCGAGGGGGACAACGCCCTTGGTCACCGCCGCCCGGAGCGGGTTGACCTGAAACTGCAAAGCATTGGAAAAATGGTGGCAAGACCACACCTGCACTCGCTCTAATTATGTCATCCAGATCGACTGAAATCCTGGTCCGAATCCTAAGCCCTAAGCCCACTGTTCTTTCCGCCTCCGGCCACCTATGGCATCCCTCGCTATTCCAAGCTATAGGGCCCTGCAACACCTAGAGCGCAGACTTCAAAAGTGCTCCCCAAAACTGACACCCAAGAACACTACAACTGCGGAAGTGCTCGTCCTCGACCTGCGGTAGTTTCAAGGGCCGGGCTCTAGAGCCTGGAGTTCGGGGCTTTCCCCCAACCCAAACTCTGAACCCCATAAGCGCCATCTAAAAGCTGTAATAGAGGGGCCTTAATACTGAATTAGAATAGGGTTTCGAGGTATACTATACATTATACTTGTAATAAGGAACCCCCAAAATAGCATTGGTAAGAATTTAGGCCCCTATAGAAGTTAAGGGGAGTTGAAGGTTTCGCCGGGCCGCCCCCCAGGTGTCGCATTTATTGACCTGGCCCCCGCTGGCAAGGAGCAGTTGAACGACCTGGGGCTAGGGCTACGGTTTAGGGATGTTTGGGGATTTGTGTGCATATACTATGCACACGTGTGTATATATATATATACATATGTACGTACGCATGTGCGTATGTCTGTATGTATGTGTATGTGTATTTATCTTGGGGTGAGTTATTAATGTAGGTTGTATAGCTACACTATATACGTATATATATACACAAGGTTCAGGGTTTGAGTCTAGGTCTGGCGGTTTAGGGTTTGGGGTCGACTCCTTGTCTCGCTGGGGTCTTCAGGCTCTTCGGGATCATGGTCTGCCGAGTCTCCATTCTCCATTGTAGTTTATCCTTTGGTTTACAACTTTTATGTTAAAGGGTCTTAACCGTTAATCCTTGGTAACCAAGAAAGAACTACAATGGAGACTATAGGTAGACTGCAGGGATTCTAGCTTCGGGGCTTTTGGGCTCTGTTTGGGGAGCTGCGTTGGATGAAGTTGAAGAATGCAGGTTCAAGATGGTGCAAGGACAGGGATGCCTTGGATGATTCACTTATGGATCGACACACTACATGTTTAGAATATTGGTTTTTAACTAAATTCTGATTATACTCGCATTATAATGCGGCTACTATATTTCAAAAGCAGGAGACCGACCTGAAAGTTGAACCCACCATAGTAACCTTAAAGTATACTAAGCCATGAACTCTTTACCCTGGATCTTGCACCCTCCGGGCCGAGACGCGCGAAGCTCCCCAGTCGCGCTGGCCTCGAGCACATGACACGAAAGCTGCGGGTGGGATCAAGGCAGCTTTTTTTAAAAAAATCAAGGCAGTTGACGGTTCGAGTTTTTGTTTTCGGCAAGCTGGAAGCTGAGCACCTGCGCAAGTTGCACACCATGCAGCACATGAAAGACGTATTGTTGCCAGGCCGGGGGTGCCCCGGGCATAGTTGCATCTCATACTTCACATGGGCTTCGCTCGCTTGACTTGCCAATAAATTAATCCAGCAAAGCGCTGAATCGGCAAACTTGCTAAGACCAAGGCCATGTGCAGCGCAGTGCCGCCGTCTTTGTCGCTTTGGCTCGGGTCCACTCTGTCCTTCGCGAACGCAGGCAATGGATTCGGGCATCTGGTATGTGTAGGATTCAACATCTCGGCCGAAAACGCGCAAAGCAGAGATTTTGCGATGGTTACACAGTACTACCTTGCAGCTCTCTTTGGGATGTCGACACATTCGAGACAGAGGCCGAGGACAGCACTCCTCTAGTGTCGTAGGTCCAAGAAAGCCCTTGATGCCAGAAAGCTATGACTTGCTGTGAACCTGCAGAGGGTGATAGTCATGATGATGATAGTGAAGGTGAGGAATCACGAGGTTCTAATGGGATGCCCACGATGACAAGGACGGCCGACGGTGGTTGAAATGGCGATGCTGGC
The DNA here is from genome assembly GCA_003297005.1 of Symbiodinium sp. clade A Y106. Taxonomy (NCBI): domain Eukaryota; class Dinophyceae; order Suessiales; family Symbiodiniaceae; genus Symbiodinium; species Symbiodinium sp. clade A. Next base: position 130,744 of record BGNK01000681.1, on the reverse strand, counting down.
GGCGAAAATCATGACGGAGCGGAGCATGTGACGGGTGTTGGCTATGGTGAGCGTAGTGGACGCCACGATCAGAACTTCAGAAGGGTAGTGATCTTGTTCTTGCTAGAGCTGATGTTCCGAGTCATGACTGCAACGAAAACGTTATTTCACCACTACAAGTCTAAACCCTGAAACCCAAACTCAAAAACTATTGCTTGAATGTTGCGAGGTCTACTGTGTGTCACTGTTCCTAATCTTCACCTGATTTCGCCAAGCTTCTTCAAGAAGAGCCCGGACCACATCGGCACGGCCTCACAAAGGGTTGAGGGTTTAGTCTGGTAAGGGTGGTCTCGACCCTGCAGTTTACGAGATCGGACTTGACGCTCCACCTGCAGAAAGGACTCACAAGACCTGGAAAGGCGGCAGGCATGTGTGTATGCCATATTTCCGTTATAACACACACTAATACTGACAGCATTCGCGAAACCTACATCTGCTCATCTCCAAAGGCAGGGTCCGGTCCTTGCCTCGGGCTGCAGCCTCGTGGAGGCCCGAACGTCCACGCTCCTCGAGAAGGCGCGGTCAACAGATCTTGAGCCCAGCATGACTGGGCATCAAAGGTGTGTATACATACTGCAACTTTAAGAGCATGACAAGATGTTCAGTCGCGAACATTGACGCTATCTTTCGACATTCTCGAACATAGATCGGCATGCCCTGTGATTGTAAGTGCTGATGGGGAGTGAATGACCAAATGCCAGTGCATTGAAGTTGTAAGCGAGTGTGTAGCTGACTGCCCAAGCGAACGCCAGCGCATGTGCTTCCTTATGGAACGAGAAACTCAACACGCATCCCTTCAGATTCCGGCTGAACTTCAGCCGTCCGGTAGAACCAACACGCAGCCCAAGCTGAACCGCAGCTACGGCTTTGGGCCTAGCCAGAGCATGGAAACAGAGGGCATGCCAACCAGCTGGTCGCCGGCTCAGGAGGGTAAGCTAACCGGTTTAGGGTGGGGTTGGGTTTAGGGTTTAGGGTTTAGGGTTCAGGGTTTAGGGTTTAGGATTTAGGGTTTCGGCGCTCACACTCGGACCCCAGGTGGGATGAGGATTTAGGGTTTAGGGTGTAGGGTTTGGGTTCGACTTTGGGCTTGAGGAACCTTCTGAAGCCAAGCCGCATCCAAGAGTCCTAGGTCCGCTCCAGCCGCCTCGAAAATTGCGAGTCAAGAGCTTTGGCCCCTAAGCCACACTTTCTGCAGATTTTTGAGTAAATGAAAGACCTCCTACCGGGACCCTGGCGAAACTTGAGGCAGAATGCCTCTCCGGTATTACTCACAACCTTTTGCATCGGTTTCGATCATATCACTACTATTCTTGTCACTAGTAATTCATATAAAATCAAATTTTCCTTTCATTTGCACTCAGGCCGAAACTCTGGGGGGCCCTAGGCCCGCCGGGATGGGCTTCAGTCCAGCGGGGCCGGGTGCCCTACCCAGAGGCCCCAAAGTAGTTGCTTTTTGGGGTTACCTTATAGGATTCTATATATAAACCCCCAAAAGGAACTACTTTGGGACCTTTGGGGCCTCTGGGTAAACACTACGCAATTGATGCGATCAACCCTCAATAAAGCCCTGCTCTTACCCATAGGCCGCATAGTAGTTCCTTGTTGGGCTTCATAATTAGAATCCTATAAGCCTATAAGGTAATCCCGAAAAGGAACTACTATGGGGCCTATGCGTAAACACCACTCCCTGCTTGAATCTCGAATCTCGAGCTCTCTGATGTGCCTCAAGGGGCAGGTTGTCGAAGACACAAGCTCTAAACCCCACAAGGCCTAAGCCTCAACAGCCCAAAACCCCAAAAAGCCGAAAACCCTAAAATCGCGAAAAGCCGCAAAACCCTAAAATACCTAAACCATGCACACTAAACCCAGCGCCTGAAGCAGCCGGAGCATTTCGAGGTTCCCCATCCGACTGGCCGCAGTGACCGTGGAGAGCCCCCGGAGGAACGTAAAACCTTTCAGGTTTGGGGTCTATTAGGGCTTGAGGGTTAGGGTTGCGGGTTGTTTAGGGCCTTAGGGTTAGGGTTATTTAGGGTTTAGGGTTAGGGTTATTTAGGGTTTAGGGTTTAGGGTTATTTAGGGTTTAGAGTTAGGGTTATTTAACGCGCCGAAGGATGCTATCGGCCAGATGCCTGTGACCTATGCACATATATATATATATACATATGCTAGAAACTCTCTAGCGGAAGGCTGGGATACACTACTGCGCCCAACCTTTACTCTTCAACCTTGAGGCAAGTCGAACGGTGTCGCACATCGCAAATCCCGAACAGAATCCAACAAGCTGGCTTTTTGAAGACGAAGCGGCGTGCAGGAAACATCATGTATGGTTCCTGGCCCTGCGCGAGGACACCCTGCGAGCAGGCAGGACACTGGTGTTGCTCCTCCCACGCCGACTACCGCGGAGAACTAAAACTCTGACTCTGACTCCCGACTGAAGTCTGAAGTGCGGTGGCTTTGTGCGGCTGCGACACAAATGCTAGGTTTAGGTTTCGACACAGCGTTTGACGCACACATCTCATCTGATTTGAGAGCAACGCCATGCAAGCAGGATGTGAACCTGCCTACTGAAGCTCCAAACCCTACATCTACAAGGTCAATGTTAGGATCCCGTACGTAATCTTTCTCAAGGGAGACGGGTTTATTTGCTGGGGGTCTACATTACCTTCGAAGTCCACCTCCAACTGACCCAGGTCTTGCTTTGCCACCGCCGTCAAGAGCTCCTTCCACACATTCGCACCAGGTAGGCATGGCTTCGGTTCGGCTGTGCTTGCTACCGAGAGAGGGATTAGGGTTTCGGGTGCTTCGGGTTTCGGGTAGAGGGCTGATTTTTGCCACCCGCCCAGCTGAACAAAGTCATAGAGGGCTGATAGGACCTACGGTTTAGAGCTGAGCCTGCGCTCGAATACGAGTCCAAATGAGGATGAAAGTTCTCAATGGGTCCAGCTGCCAGGATGGCCCTCGAAGAAGTTGGGTCTATGAATCGCCGAATTACATCATCCAGGCAGTTTCCATGCCACAGTCAGCCAACGAACGAACAGGCAAACTGATAGGCTAGTAGTGAGAAACACGACACCTGTACTTGCAGGTATTACAATCAGAACCGAAGAACCACACGGACTCAGTGTAACGAAGAGACACTGATTACAGCAGTGAGTCTGCAGAGAACATCATGAAATGAGACTCGATGCCGAACGGTGAAATCTACTAGTATGTCGACACCGGTGTAAACGGACGCACCATGAACCTCACACGGCCGTAAAGCCTGAAGAAGCTGACAGCACACTGAGCCGTCCCTGCTTGTCCTGCGTGAGGTGATGCCGCATGACCTTGAAGTCCACAAAAGCCGCCGTCAGCTCCTCGTAAGTCTAGGAAACGCCGGATCCTAGCTGGCTTAGCTATAGATGTTGCAGAGATTTATACTAGGAAGCTTGCTAAGCTTGCTTGAACCGCAGGGGTTGTGTACAAAGAACAAAAGACTGCCAGCTAACCCTATCCATCGGCCGACAGTAAAAGACGGATTCGATTGGTAGTTTCAAGCAGATTGAGTCCGATTGATAGTTTAAAGCGGATCCACTAGTTTTCGGTGAAAACCTAGCGGGGAACCGATAAGAGAATGGAACAAAAACCAAGCGGAGCAACCAGGAGCACGGGTGTTTGGGCGGACTTGAAGCCTGCGATTTCCGGTTTGCGCAGGTTTCACAGAATTTCACAGACTAGTCTGTGAAGATCTGTGAATTTCTGTGAAATTCTGTGAAAACCTGTGTGCTTCAGGATTTGGGGTTGGGCCTCACGTTTCTTGTGTGCTGCGCACGGGAAACCAAGCGAAATCGTTGATGAAAAACCTTGCGGAATCGTTGACAAAAACCTAGCGGAGAACCTGGAGGAGAAACTAGCACCCCATCCGATTCCTAGCGGGTCCGATACAACATGCCAATCGCACATGGTATTTTCAAGCGCCGCAGATTCGATTGGTAGTTTCAAGCGAAATCCCTGTTTTTTCAAACGGGCGATGCTTAGGGAATATTTCATGGCCCACAGGCTACTACAACCCTTGCTACCACAACGCCTTCACGACATGACTATGAATCCGGCTAAAGTTTGCATCATCCCCGCCCGGGCGCCCGTGGGCGCGTGAGGGACTCCCAGGTGTCGGTCTCTGAGATTGTGATCCTTGTGTTAGTGTTGCGCTGGGAGCTTGGTTTAGAGTTATGGCATGTAGAGTAGAGGGTTTTGGTAGATTTGGGGGGGGGGTTTAAGCTCTCTGCCTGAGGGGTTTGGGGGCTTGGGTTTGAAGGCAGCTGCTCTTTCGCAGGTACTACCGGGTCTAACGTCTAACTAACCCTGCTACTATGTGAAGCCTTTTTGAACACGGCCATATAGTTCAGTGTTTGTGGATTGCGGTTGCACCCCTCGCACCCCACCTCCACTTCAAATCTAGAGCCCCCAACCCCAACTCACTTACGACAACCGTTACCTTTTGTACCACCTACGAGTAGATCAACCCCTAAATGCTTAAACCCAGAACCCGCAGAAATCTTACAAGTCTTACATCCCAAACTCACATACAATGCAGCTTCTAAAGTCCGCTCTCATTGTCCTTGAAATCCTGACCCCGCGAAGAACGGGCGATTCAGACGAAGACTCGACCCACAGAGGAGCTGCAGCTTGAAGACAGGGAAGTCTTGTTCACGCAGCCGGCCCTGAAACGCACAGCGCAGCACGGGTTTTGAAGTGAGGCTTTCGGCAGTGTTTGTTGTTTTTGTCATATTTCCGATGGGACTCGTAACAAGGTTCTTGCAATCGCTGTAGGCACTGGTTCTGACATGATATAGTCTAACATACTTCTTGTAAACATCGGTGCGAGTTCGCCTTTATCTTTTTCTCCGCCATACCGACAATGCCAACATATGCAGGGAAACTAAGGGCAAACACAACTAGAGATTGGCCGGACACCAATGCCAAAAAAAGGAACGAACAACAAGACAGCAAAGCTGACATTGCTGAATACATAGCACACAACGTCTACATGCTTGCCTTCTGCCTCTCGATTAATCAATGAATTTCTTGAAGAGCCGGTGCTAAGCCGTTTCCTTCACATGGTCCAGCAGACATCCGTCGGCTACCACGCTCTGCTCCTGGGGAGGCACAGTCTCTTTGGGCTTCAAGAGTACCCCAAGACCCTAGTCTGTTCATCAATTAAAAGGCCCCTACATTAAACGAAACAGGGAAGTGCTACAGTACGACGTAAGGGCATAATAGTTCTGCTCTCGTGAGCTGCTCTGCTGAGCCGTTGAAGCTCGAAGTTTGAGAATCTGAATCATGAAGGTTAAGGGTTAAGTGTTAAAAATACTGGTAAAGACAACATGCTCTGCCGAAAAAACTCTGAGATCTAGGTTCTACTACTGTTGTGGGCGAGTTTACCAGGGTGTGCTACACTATGGAAAGCATAAATATAAAGGGTCACAGGGGCTTGCTCTTATTTACAAGCACCTATTCGAGGCATTGTCAGACCCCGGCAAGCCTCACATCCTAAATTCACAAGTATCATACACCGAATCTAAGAAGGTGGACTATTACACTCGCATAGATCCGAGACCTTTCACCGTCTCATTCCGGAACCCTCCTGAGACCCGCAACATCAATTCCAGGTTGTTTTATGGCTAGACACCAGCAAGTCAAACTGTTATATTATAGGGCTTCTTGTTTCAACAGCAAGGTTTATTTAGAAAGACTCTTGAGGGACGTTGCGGAGGGGGTTGGGCGCAGGTGCTGCGCCCGCTTGAGTAAAGGACCTTCCAAACCAAGAAGCGAGCTCAGCAGCGATCTCGCCCGAGACCAGCCGAACCTGAAAGCTCGGACCCACAGGCGGTGATGTTTTAGGGCTTAGGGCTCTTGGGGTAAGATTTGCAACAGCAGTACCACGAGAACCGTAACAAGCTCAAATAGCAAACCTAAGGAGGCTCGCAGTGGACATGTGAAACATTATTTGTTTGACTTCTTCCATTCAATCTCAGGATATCCGGAACCCAAGTGTCAGAGCCCAACCTTTGTGGAACCCGCCGACACACAGCGTAAGATGTGATCATCCGCCTTCACGGTGGGTGTTCTCGTCGGAGTTCTCGTCGCCGATGTGGCCCGGAGAGCCATGCGGACTTCGGGAGGACGGGGCTCGGGGTTTGCCGGACTTGCTTGAAACATGAAGGAGAGGGTTAAGAGTCGAAGGGGTTGGGGGTCGGCAGGGTCATCTTTCCAGTTGAGATTTGGGCTGGCTAGTTGTGTAACTATATGCTTCTGGTATTGCTGCTCTGCATTGCGCCGTCATTGCCAGGAGTCCAGCCCTATGTTATGGGTAGTTGCATTGCTTCAGCTTCATGTTCCAATCGCAGTCACTGGATTTGAGCCAGCGGCGTTTGCGACTGCACCAACTGTACATGTATAGAAGCCGCAAGAACCCCACAACAGACAAACGCTTGCTGACGACCAACCTGAACACTCGAGATTGGAAGCTGTTCACAGCCGAAGCCCTGCATCTTTGCGACAGGCTGGGCACCGTGCGTTCGCATCAGCGCCTGGATGGCTGCTTCTGCGTTGTGCGCCTCGGTGTCTCTGCAAGGTCTTGGGTATGCTATGGACTCGAAATCCAGGCAGCAGGACAGAAGCCGGAAAAGGTTCCGAACAGTGCTGGGGCCCGGGCAATAGCAGGCCGGCGGCAATATCTCAACAGCATCCACTTATCATTTCCATACCTGTCGGTTCTCCACTACTGGCGAGGACTCGTTCGGAATGAAGACTCATGGGGGTTGCACTTTAATTTGGGCTGAAGTTTAGTTGAACCCATAATAGCATGGAGATGACAAAGTCGTAGTGAAGACACCCGCATGCGCAGTACAATTGCATCGGCCCTGCGGCCCTGCACGGGGCAATAATTATCAGATGTCCCGCAAACATACCCAAACGAGCTCTGGCTTTGACTGAATTCGAAAGCCAACCAGGACTGCTTCCAAGCCAGTCGAGCAGATCGGATGCACTGCATGTGCTAGCATTCCAGGATCAGCCTCTCCAAATTCTAAAACCCCTCGATGAGTCAGGCGCACTGGAAAAGAAGGGAGACCAGCCCAATCAGTGGTGCCAGAGGCATCAATGGCGCGTAGATCAACTCAGTACATAGGCTGGTACCGTGGAGGGGCAGGACGTGTAGAACTTTTGGCGTTGGGGATTTGGTCAGCTTAGTCTCTTTGACCCAGCAATAGCTTGACGCAACAGAGCCCACTTCTGAGCAGAATTTCCAGAAGCTGTCGAGGTCTAAGAGTCTAAGAGCCTGGCGCAACAGAAGTACCTGTCAGGAACGAGGCTGCGGCCTCGAAAAACGAGTCCCTTCCTGGACCTGTTCATCTTGGACAGAGAAGTCACACACCACCCGCAGCATGTGGGATCCACTTCCTTCACAGTACATCTAGCGCTTCGATGTTTGGGCTTGATGCAACTATAGAACAAGATTCTGAGTCAAGATTCTGGTGCATATTCTACTAAGATACTTCTACTTAATCAGGAATCCCCCCCAAGATAATAGACCCTAAACCCTGAACCCGGCAGATCTCGGGAAGATGGGAGCTTCAGGGTTATCAGGGCACGTCTTCTCTGCGTTCGCGTAATGCCGCGGGAGGTCCATGATCGTGGGCTCGAAGCAGACCTGGGCAGCTGCAAGAGCTATACTGTATGTGTGTATGTATACATACAAACATACATACATAAATTATATATATATATATATAGATCATATAGTACAAAAAAGATTTCATCTACTGTATAATACATAATACAACCTGCTACTCTGTATTATATCTCTATCCATAATATTACCTATGCTTGAAAGTCAGTACACTTTAGGGTCTGGCTGACCGAAGAAAGCAGGGCTTTCACCAAAGCCTAGCTAATCTGTGCTGCAGCATAATGCGCGAAGTGGAATACAGAAACGACACAGGAGCAAGATGCAACCACCTGGCGTGTCGAAACAGAATCAACTATACTTCCAACACTGTTCTCATATGAAATACTCTACTCTGATTAGTGCCTGGTCAAGTGAAACCATTGTAATAACATACTGAAACGGGATGGTCATATACTACCAGGACAGAACGCTACAAACGGTATATATGTTCATCTAAAGATCGCTTTCGCAATGCGCTGACGAACTGAAATAGCATCCTTCAGCAGATTTCAGGATCTGCTGCCGCAAATTCCCAAAGGTTCCTATAAAAAGGAAAGGTCTCCTGTAAAGGTTCCTATAAGAACCAAACTTTTGCCGAGGACCTGGCTTCCCACGACCGCACCTGGCGCATGGGCTGTACTAGGGATGCTTAAAGAGGGTGCTGGGATATCTTGCCGTATGTTTACAGGAACAAGAGCCTCCGGGCCCTGCTTTCTATTCTCCTGCATCCTGAGCTTGATTTTGGCGGGGCAGAGGCCTTCAGAACTTGGGGGGCTGTGAAGACATGATCAGGTTCGCACTACGAGTTTTGAAGCAGGGCAGTGAGTGCGTCGGAATGCTTGAGCTCAATTGCTGTCATAATAAGGAGCCTGAAGCTATTAACTTCGGCACAAGTCCTCCTCGACTCCTTCGCAACAACTCAACGACTTCACTACGAGTAGTTGTGAGGTCTTCGGCTTCTTGAGCCGGTTCAGGGGTCAAAGGCCTCCGAGAGCCTCGAAGCTTCACGGTGAGGGGCTTTCTGTGGCACCGTAGTCAGCGGCTTTGTGGAAATATATTGGACAGGGAAAGATGTCAGAGCTGCCGGCTTTCGTGCCCCGCTGTCGGTTGCATGGAGTTGGAAAAGGCACCATGGCAAGCACGAACTGAAGAACTTCCAAGGTCGAGTCCGAAGGGTAATCGCAGCGAGAGGCGCTTGCCCATTCCAACTTGCAGACTACGTCTCTGGTCACTCCGGCCCCTGCCGGCCTTGTCTTCGGCATACTTGAACATGTCCTTGTCGATTGGGTCCTGTGCATTGCAGTAGTAGTCGATGAGAGATGAAGTCGTCAGGAAAGGAAGCTGAGGTCACAACTGTAGGGTATACAGCCGAAGCTGCCTTATTCGTGGGCTTTGGAGTCTCGCAGGTCCGTGCTTCGGTCGACAGTTCAGGACTCAAGACGCCCAAAGAGCATTCCTTGTCGTGTCCTGGAAACCCTCCTATCTGAAGAAGGCGGAGTTCCTACACTGCCACCACGAAAAGTACCCCGATGGTTTCTGGTGCTCCAAGTTTGAGTTGCAGCCCAAAGCCTGCGACACTTCACCCAAATCCTTAAACACCTTATTGACCTTACACCATTATACCATGCCCGGATACGACTATTCGAAGAAGCCTCGTCTGCTCCACATGGCCTACCGGTGAGAGGCCCGCGACTCCCACAACGAGTCCTCTTTGTCGCGATACTGATCCAGCTCCTGGTTGAGCTCCTCTCCAACTCCAAGGCTTTGTGGGAAGCCGACAGCACGGCCAACCGTTACCCAGGGATAGGGCCACTGTATAACTAACTGCTTGAGACCGCAGAAGGCAACCTTTTGTTCCCTACTCCATTTTTCGTTTTTGGTTGAGGGCTCCAGATGTCGGCACTGAGCCGCAAGGTTGAAGGCTTACGGGATACTGGGCTTTGGCACTCTGTCAACATTTCGCCCTTTGATCAGTAGATTCTGCGCAAGCGGGACAACAGCATACCAGGACCCAGTTCGCACTTCCCGGCCCCACCCCCCGTCTCCACCCAATCTATCCCAACCTACCCCAACCCCACCGGACCGCTCCCAGACTAATCGGATCCCAGCCCAACTTAGCCTGAACCATCCTGACCTAACCTACCCAACCCAGCCAACCTAAGCTAATCTAACCTCATCGCCAGCTTCCCCAACCCAATCAATGTACCCTAACCAAACCGAACCTGACCCAACCTGACCTACCTCAAACCTACCCTAACAACCTTTGCCCCTGCAGCCAACCTAACCTAACCCAACCCAACTACCCCAACCTAACCTTACTAACCCATCGCAACCTAACCCAACCTACCAACCTGCCTAACCTGTCACAACCCAACCTCCCCCCAACCTAACCCAACCTACCCCAAACTACCTCGAAGCCAACCTACCCCAACAACCTCAACCTAACCTAACCCAGCCCACCGCATACGCAACTTGCCACAACCCAACCTCCCCCCAACCTAACCTAACCCATTCTGCCCCAACCTAACCTAAACTACCTAAGCCAACCCACCACAGCCCAACCCAATCTACCCACCTGACCCAACCTATCCCAACCCGACCTCCAGCCAACCTAACACAACCCAACCCATCCTAACCTAACCCAACCAACCCGCCGCAACCTAACCCAAGCTACCTAACCTGTCACAACCCTACCAGAAGCCTAGCCCAAGCCGGGCTGTTTAACCTAACCAAACCCGGAATCCCTAAACCAGTGGCCAGTTCACTGAAAGAGCGGACCAGTTCACTGAAAGAGCTATGTTCCATGCAATGTTCCACAACGTCGGACTACGCTCGAGTCGCATTACGCGCAAGCCTCACCCGCCCCAGAATCTCCTGGATCTTCTCCTCTGTTAGCCTGCGGCGAAAGAAGAAGTTCATGGCAAACTCGTAATCCTGCAGCAATGGGTGTATCCGGAAGGGCGGCTGTGAAGAATTTCGGACGGCGAGACGACGGCAATCTATTCATTGCACGAAGCCGCACGAAGAGCCAGGCCGTGAAAGCCGTACTGTTGCCAACACATTTAACGACATCAAGTCCAGGATGTCTCTGAACCCTAAACCCTATAGCGGGGGGGCACTGACCGGGTAGACAACGAAGTCTCGAGCTGCATGTGGTTTGTCAAACAGACTACGAAGCAGCTCATCCCGTCGCAAAATCATGGCTTTTCTGAAGATGCCCCAACCTCAAACCCAAACCCAAGACCATGAGCCTCAAGCATTCCTCAGCCCAAACAACTGAGTTCGCTGACCTGGCCTCATAAGGGCGAGACTGCAAGACCCTGAAACCTTTAAAACACCGCTAAAGTTCTGGTGTCTTCTGGCTATTGCTAAGACTGCTGTTCGCTAAGATGAATGCTAAGTTCCGACAGGCGGGTCCATCAGGAACATCAGCGGAGGAAAGATGAAGTTGAGCGCCTGGGATTTGGGTATAATACTCTGGCGGACTGTAGACCCTCAACTTAAGCACTGTGGTACCTACAGCCAGGGTCTCAAGTCAGTGTCTCTGTCTTGGGCTGCGAAGGATCGTATCCGAATCCGGAGTTGTGCTGCTGATGGTTGCATTGCGGCCTGCGAGAGGGACACGTCTAAGGATCAATTCATCTTGAGTCGACACTGTATGGTGGGTCGCTGATACACACGGCAACAAGTAACAAATACACCTGCAGGTTTGCGAAAATCCCTCATACATGGATGTGTTGACCTTGCATGACCTTGCCACAATCTAAGACGCCTGTAAACATCGGGGTTTCAAACTCTAACAGGTTTAGAGTGTAAGTTTCAGGGTTGTGATGGCAATGCCGAAAAATGTCCGTCTCTGAGGCGTTCACGTCCCTATAAGATACGATGGTGCCGCCTGTGACATCCTGCACACCTGGAAAGTCCCGAGTCGCAACACTCCGCGGAGACTCCGCCCGCAAACAAACGTCCCGAGTCAAACCGACAAACTCTCAAGGCAGTACCGGGGTTCGCATTTAGGCTTGAGGGTGTCTTCGTAATTCCTAGAAGTCCCAAGGACGAACTCAGCACGCAGCCAACATCGCATACATGTCATTGACCAGGCCACCCGCCCTAGGAGAGCGGAGGAAAGCGGGAGCCGGCGAACACTTGCAGCTCGGAGGACTTGGCAAGAAGCTTGCGCTGGTCAGCATATCAGCAATCGAATGGATTTGCGCTCGTCATGCTCGAACTTCGAAAGGTTACATTTCGCCTACCCTGCCCCTAAGACTAAGATTCTGAAGGCGGACGGGCGGCACAAACCAGTCTGGAGGCCTGAGCGAGATGTTCCTGGAGCAGGCAGGCTCAGGCGAGATCCACGGACGTCGCTGCTTAGCAGCCATCGCCGATGAGCTCGGCTTTTCTTGGAAACAGCCGGTAAATTGGGGCAAACTTCTCAGCATCCCAGGTCGAAATGCCGGGCTGGGCAAGGTCAACCTGAGTGCTAAATTCCTGGGGGCCGGTGGTAAAGCATCCCTACCGCTTTGCATCTCCACCTCTGAAGTTGGACCACACCGTGAACACAGCGGGCGCACCAGAGAATCACAGCCGCATTGAGAATCATGGCCACCTGAGCTGCGACGCATGACTACGATGAGTAGCATGTTCAGTCTAACATGTGGCATGTAAGCCCTAGACGTTGAACCGCCTTTTAACTTTTTGAGCACGGACTCGAGCTGTATGCCTTTTAACTTAAAGCTTGAACCCCTTCTCCAACGACCTGTCACGAGCGGCTCTAGGATGAGCGCAGGCGCGAGGGCGGCCAGGGGAGGTTGCTCTAGTACTAATGTAGGGGCCTAAATAATCAATTACCAATACTATTTTGGTGGTTCCTTATTGTAATTATAGTGTAATGGGCCCCAATACCCTATTCTAATTATTAAAGCTCCTGTACTACAGGCATCAAGTGTACACTGGCTCACAGACACATATACACCACAAGCATGTTCTCCCTGGTCATATCTCATTGATTTCATCGCTGATCCGAATCCTCCCTTCCAAAGCTCGATGGTAGCAGTTGATGTTTTAGAAGCTCATCAAGCCCATCTGCTCGTAACTCCGCGCACGCACGCACGCTCAAAGACACACACACACACACAAAGACACACACACACAGACACACAACACACACACACACACAAACTCAGACGGACGGACGGGACTGCGGCCGTCATGTAGTAGTTGATCGCGGCCGCCTCACCCGTCCTCGGAGCCAAGGAACTGAGATGTCGGGGCGCTTAAGGTGCTTTAAAGTGAACTTCTAAGTTGAGGGGACGACCACTGATTGACATATGTCTCTGTCTCAAGACTGCTGACTTCGGCTCAGACATCACAGCATTAGTTAGACCACTCAACTGAATGTCTTGACAGATGGTGCTACTAGACGCAAACAGCAAGGTCCTTCCCTCGGTGGGACTCCACGACTCTAGACCAATGTCCCAAACAGAAAATTTAACCCCAGCTGTACGCTGGTTTCCGTAAGGGGGCATCCAATCCATCACACAGGTTTCTGGGTTTCTCTGCAACAATTCTCCCCGTCCCCACCCCCTCGAGCATGAGGTGGACACTTGGTGAGATGCACCTCCCGCTCGCCGAACCACCTGGGAGTTGTGACTCAAAGAGGCTCTGGCTTGGTGGCTCGTACTTCTACAGTGGGTTTAGGTGAAGGTGGTTAAGGCAAGGAGCACGTTCTAAGGCTTTCGGATTTTTGCCTAGAGCAGGTTGAAGCGAACGCTGCACCTGCAATGCTGTAGAGGTCGTTTGGCTCCATCTTTACTTGCTCAGGAGGGGCTGATCGTCTGGGGTGTTCTCCCTCACACTGCGTGGCCAGACTGGCGTTTTCTTTGCCTACTTCGTTGACGGCGAGTTCACAGAGTGGGACTTCATCGTCTTCAAGACTATATATGTTCTCCCTCACACCTTGCGGATTAGCAGTAGCAAATGCGCTTGTCAAGTTTCGGCTGAACCCAAATCATACCCAAAAGAGCCTTGTAAGCCAAATTGAACCGGCAGAGAACCAGCGAACCTCTGCTCCAAAGCATAGACTTAGACTCTGAGCCGCTGGTGTGCTTGCGACCGCTACAGACTTCATTACCACATCCCTGTTACAGAGGGGGCGCCTGGCTGCGACCATCAGGAGCACGTTGATGATCGTGATCTTGGTGCTCGAGGCAATGTCAGACATGCGAAGTGGCTTCCTGTTGCTGTGTAGTCAACATAGCATGCTGGAATCCATGTGCCACTTGCAAAGGCACATGCCGCCGTCGCCGGGATCAGGGAGTTCATGGTCAAGGAGACGAGATACTGGCCACGAGTTTGCAATGCTTCAGGATGTGCCTACCAGCATGGGGTTCACAAACTTGCTACAACAAACACAGGGGAGTATTCAGTCACGATCGGGGTTCTGGGATTTCAGCAATCGGGAATCGTTGCATGCATTTGGCATCGTATGTACCTGCGGGCCCGTTATTCCTGTAAGCATCGGTTCTTCGAGGAATCCGCCCCAAGCAGCTGAAGCAGCTCAAATAGCAACTGCAGACCATCTGCAGAACTAGGGCTCGGGGCTTGTAGGATTTAAGCTGGTTTCCCGTATCGGCTGGCCTCCCTGTTCATCTGAGGGGTCACTCTGCGTGCCTCCGGAAACCAGCGGCGACAGCAGAAACACGGCAAAAAGCAAATTGTCGCACAGGTGCAGCACTTCTTACGGCGTAGAGTTCATGTTTAGGGTCTGCTGGTTGTCACTAACATTACGGCCTTCTGAGATGCTTGGTAGACATCCCAACTGAAAGGCAGACATCACAGAAAGTGCGAAACTCAAGTTTCTCAACCGGCGACTGGTCTATTGCCTGGACGGATGTGAGCTCAATGTAGTGGTCAAGGGCAACACAAATAATCCCTAAACTCGTGTGCCTGTTCGTGTATGCAATCAGCCTACTTTGCCCTACAAACACGGCCTCGCACGAACTAATGTAGGAACCTGATTAAGAAACCTTGGGCCTTTACTAGGGTTCCTTATGTGAATCCTACTATTTGGGGGTTATAGGCCCAGGGTTTCTTAATCAGGTTCCTACATTACCAACCGAAGAGCATAGAAGCCTGACCGAGACTGAACGGCGCTTGGTACGCCCATAAGTCGCCCTGTGTTAGCCTCCGGTGTACCGAAAACCCTGGCACCTCAGCAGGAGCCCTGCACAGGAAAATGAATGAGCTTCTAATGCAATATACTGTCATGTACTATATTGCAATAAATAAATAAATCTATATATATATATATACACACACTATATTTATACGATATTATACTAACTACACAATGTCAGCAGCGAGGCCCGCTTTCCCACTTCACGGAAGCATCAACACAAAATTACCGGCAGACGATCGATTCTTTGCATTGCTTTTCCTCGCTGTGTCTGTGGCGCTGCAGCTGCACACTGAAAGCTCGAAAAAAAAGAAAGCCAAAGCCCTGAACCCCAAACTATTGTGAGACGGCTTCTCCACAACTCAGTTTACCAGCTCGTTTCCTGGATGCGGCACGAAAGGAAAGCGAGCTCACTCCACCATGATAGCGTTGCTGTTACGTGTGATATCACGGCTATCACCAACATGACGATATCTACTACGATGTGCCATAACGATCGTAGTAGCAGGCGCGGCCAGCAGCGCCGTAGCAGTAGCAGCAGTAGCGGTAGTGGTAGTGAGCGTGGGGGTGGCAGTCGCAGGGGCAGCGGTAGTAGTACTTGGTAGTGCTAGTCGTCGTGGTCGTTGTCGCAGTCGTGCTGACCTGAAGCCAAGACTAATGCAAACAGAGTCTAGCCACACCTGTGCTAGCTGCTAGCCTGCAGTGCTTGCCAAGACCCTGTACGTATCGAAGAAGGGTTGCCAATAAAGATCTCAGGAATGGGAACATCAAAAACATGACCCATAACATAAAATGTGTTACACCCGAAATGATATTTAGCTCATGGTGGGGGGTAGCACGGGGAAGAGACTAGAAGTCACAGTAGTAGTCGTCGTCGTCGTGATGGTCGTTTTCTGCCTCTGGCATGGCTGAACGAGTCGCGAAGCAAGGTTTAGGTGTACCACAAGTTACTTAATTTGACTTCGAGGTTCCAAGCACTGGCAAAGTAGCAGTAGCAGTAGTAGTAGTAGTAGTAGTAGTAGTAGTAGTAGTAGTAGTAGTGGCAATAGCAGTAGCAGGAGTAGCAGTAGTAGTAGTAGTAGTAGCAGCAGTAGCAGCAGCAGCAGCAGCAGCAGTAGTAGTAGTGGTGAGGTGGTCACGGTGGTGGTTGTAGTGGTGGTAGCGGTGGTCGTGGTGGTGCTGGTAGTTTTTGCCTCTTGCATGGCTGGAGTGGAGTACATCAAGATGCGCAACCACATCGGCCAAGCCACGAACCCAAAGAGCAACACCACCCCCAGCACCTCTGGCCGCAGCAATCTTCTCGTCCTCGAAGATCGGCAGGGGTCTTTGGCTGACTAATTCAATGGAAGATCGGTGGACCCTGAGGGTCCAGAGCGAACTACAAGCACAACGATCGGGGATTAAACACATGCCGATCACACTGTAGCAGTAAGTTTGTGTTCCCCCTCACTTCTTGCAGACCGACCTGGGCAGACTGCTACATTCTAGTAGATCCTGACGACAGCAAATTTTGGCAGCTGCCTCGATGTCTCGTTGTCGTGGGGGGAATAGTTGGCTTTACATGGGCACTTCGGGCAGCCCCTTGCAGCCTCCCAGCTTCTCAATCTCAATACAACCTCCGGCTTCCAGCAACCGCAATACCACAGAGGCATGCTTGTACATAGAGACCGTGCCGTGGCGAGAGCAAAAGAATCTACCCGAGGAGCTGTCACCTTCAAAACATCTTTCCGGGGGAGTAGTTCAGGTCCGGGCGGTCAGCACACTAGGGCCAACCCTTGACCGACCTAAGAAGCATTACAGCACGCTGCCTACTGCTCATCTACTCCTAATCCTTACCTCATGGTCTGCAGTGGCGCTCGCTATGTCTCGCTCCTTGCGGTTTCACAGCCACGAAAACACATCGTCATTTCATCACAATAATAATCAATCCTCACGGTCTTCGTCTTGATAATCATGTTCATCCTCATTCTCATCTATCCTCATCAGCAACAGCGACAGCATTATCAGCAAGGGCGCCGGCATCTGTCTGCTTGCCGCAGCACACCTTCCATTGTTAGAACAGAAGAAGTGCTACATGAGTACTATCACGTGCTTTCATCATAGCCTTCCTCTTTGCCAGCATCATCATCATCCTCCCCTCCTCTTCATCATCATCATCCTCTGCATCCTCAGCACCATTGCCCTTTCATGTCCAAGGAACGATGGCCACAAAGTTGAAGGCCGGCTGCTTCTTGTAGGGCTTCTCGGCGCCATGTTCGAAAGTGGTAACACTCCGAAGTAAAGCCCGGGCTTCGATTCAAGCGGAGTGTAGCAAAACTAAGAGAACCAGCCCCGAAACAGCTACCTTGAGTACTATGCAACAGCCACTTTAGACTGATGTGGGAAAAACTTGCGCTACTTGAGTGATCTGTCTCTCTTTGCCAAACTACTACGACAACACTCTATCTGCGAATCAGTCATACTATCTTATACCCCCCCAAACCCTACTCTAATTATTAAAGCCCCTATAGTAACTGCGACTCATCTGCCGGCAAAGCCACGGAGCTCTTCATCCCGGCCATGCCGCGCAGCCAGTCTGGCAGGTCGAGGCTGTAGCCACAGACCTTAAGCTCCTGCTTCGACTTGAGTCGAGGCTTCCTGGTTTTTATGAAAAGAACACAGTACATATTACTGTACATATTACATATATAGGTTGGATGCTATACATTATATACTATATATCGTGCACAATTGCAACGGGCTTATGCGTGGCAATGCTTCGACTGCCGCAGTTGTCAGTGCTCGAAATCGGACTTTCAAGCGCTATCCACGGACACCTTGCGCATCGGCAAGCCCAACTAGTGCTAGCGAGGTTGAGCGGTTATGCAGTGAGCTGGTGGGTGTTCGTTTACAGGGGCTCGAAAGCCCGGCGGCTTAAGCGTGCTTTGCACACCGTCAGCTGAACTCATCTGTTATTCTCAGTGTCGGAACGCTTGTATTTCCAACCCGTGCACCTGCTGTTTCACTGATTTTCACTGATAACTCGCAACAAGAGGATGCCGGCCAACAAGCCTCTTACCCCTCGATCATGCTGCAGACAGCTTCTCCAATAATTGCAACTTATGGAATTGAAGAGCCCTCTTCGTGCCTAAACTTATGCAAACTTATGTACGCATTACAACACAGGAAGGAAGGCGCATCAAGCAGGACATGCAGAAGCACAAAAGGTAGGACTTAATTGTGTCGGAACTCATGGCACTCGAACCTTGAAGATTCGAGACTGCGAGCTCTAAGGCGGGCAAATACAGGAGATTTCCTTCAAAGCACCACTCAGGCTGTCGATCGACCACTGCTTGTCTCCCTTGTCTCCTTTTTCGGACTTTGTCGGATAATCTGGCCTGAAACATATGATCTATCACTGGTCTTGAACCGCCTGTGTTGTTGCTGCCCTTCTTTTGTGCGCAGCTAGGATGCTCAGCCACACATCACATGCTCTGTTCCGGGCGATCCTCGAAGTCAAACTCGAGACGTCGCATGTCCTGTCTATGATTCTGGCACAGGGTGTGTAATAGGGTCTAGAGTTTAGGATTACACTTCCCGCGCGTCTGTCCGTAGCTACTCAGAATTCACCACAAGATTGGTTCGGAAACACTATGAACACATGATGTGCAGGGAAAAGCCTGCCAAATGAGCAGTGACCAGGCAGCCGAGTGTCTTCAATCCATCGGAAGCCACCCTCGAACTCGAGGCCTATCGGCTTAGGGTTTGGGGCGATAACAACTATGTTGACAGCAACATGGGGCTTTCGCCTTGCAAAGCACATCATAGCTTATCTAGCCGGTATCTGTACGAACAGGGGAGCCTGAGAGTCATTTGTGAACTACTTGTCGGCAGGGGAGCCACCCCCTTCCCTGCCATGGCAATCATCACGCCAGCTACTAGTAGCAGCAACGGGCCACGGGTCTGATCAAGTTAGGCTGAGAGTCTTCGGACAGGGACTTTACTTCAATAGGTTTGTAACGGCTCGGATTGCTTGTGGATGTTAACGTATCTATAGAAATTCGGTGTGCATGTACATGTGAAGTGTGAGGACTGAGGGAATCCTGAGTTTGCACGAGGGGTCCTCAGACACTCCAAGACAATTCCGATTGCAACAAAAGGAGCGGTCGGGAGTTCGTATATATGTATTTATATCTGTGTGAGTGTGTGTGTGTGTCTGTCTGTATGTATGTATGCATGTATCTCGGCATGTGTATGCGTGCGTGCCCGTGCCAAAAGGGTATCTTGCATGCACATGCATCTGTCTATGGTGGCGGGTGTAGTCGTCGTCGTCGTCGTCGTAGTAGTAGTAGTAGTAGCGGCTGTTGTGGTGTTGTGGTCGTCGCCGTCGCCGCAGCAGGAGCAGGAGCAAGAAGAGCAGGAAGAGCAGGAAGAGCAAAAAGAGCAGAAGCAGCAAAGGCAGCAACAGATGTAGCGCGGTGGCGTAGTGGTGCTGGTGAGGCAGGTCAGCCTTTAGGAGAAGAAGATTACTACGGTGCTGTGATTGACGGGACAAAGCCGGACAAGCAAGACACTCGGTCATCGTGCTGAGGCACTGATCGGGCCAAGGTAGACTCCATTCCGGATGAACTTCTTCTCCTGCGGCGGGGAACAGCGGGAGGGTGGGGAATCTGCCCAGCATGCCTTTAGAACGAATCTCCTCTTTGGTTGAATTGAACCGAAGACGCTACCTTCAAGTCGACTCCGGTTGTGGGTTTCTTCGAGGTTTCCACATGCCATCTACCGAAACCGACCATACTGTCTGCTCTGTAGGCCCCGCATAGCAGGTCCGGAGTCTAAGGCCCTCAAACTCACATGGGTAGTTGTCAAAATTAAGGTTCCTTGACAACCGCCCACATGAACCCTGAGCCCTTTCAATGAAGGCGGTCCATATCGAAACGCTGCACCGCCGTGATGGGCACATAGTTGACACGGCCAATCTCCTGAGTCACAGTGCTGCGGCGAAGTCGCGAAGTACATGGGACACATTCCTTCCTAGAAAAGCACTGTCGTAGATAGTCCAGGATGAAGAAAGTGAGAATAGGCAGCTTTGCTGACTTCCCCGTATCCTGCGAAGTCGGCTCTGAAAAAGTCGCATGGTTACGACAAGACGCGTAGCCGTTCCTAGTCCAAGAACCACGCTGGATCCGGAGACAACATTGAACTTTTTCCGCTTGAAATGTTGAATCCAAAGATCCTGTGATAGCTTCGTTGCGTGACACAGTGTGATGAGAAGCACCCCGGCACTCCCTGAGCAGCAAAGAGCCGCCAGCATGTCTCGGCAAGCGGCATCTTCTGTCTTCTTGGTGCCAGTGGTGTATATCAGGCGCCAGTCGCCAGTCAAGTATTTCGTGAAGCCGGAATCACCTGTCCGATTCCTCGGTCGGGTCATAGCCACCAGCAAAGTTCTAAACAGCCGCCGCAAGTACGGCTCCTGGAACATATGATAGCTCTACCTCCCTGCGAATGCAGGAATGGGGTATGTTCAGGAAAAAGCTATGACAAACTGTGGCATCATGTTCAGTGGACACCAGAAGGTGAATGGATCTGGCAGAAGCATTTACTGCGGCTTGGGCTCAGATCGAATTATCCTGAAGGTTGCCTGTAACTGCTGAATCCCACTCGCTCAGAGCATGAAACTTCGGTATCTTCTGTGCGGCCGGGCAGCTTCGCTTTCTCGAGCACACGAATTGCCTCGAAGACGTCTTCGGGAGATGTCCTTGCAGTGTCTTGCAGTGGCTAGGTTTCGACAACATCTGCATGGCTGGGGGGCTCGACTCCTTAACTGCTCATCCCCAAACTCTGAGCCAGAAAAACCCCAAAGCTTTAGGCCCCTATAGCAGCCCCAGAAGCTTAAAATGCTCAACGCCCCAAGTCTCAAACCCATAAACCCTACAAGCCCCCAAATCCTAAAGCCTCATCTCATCTTCGAAGGCTCTCGCGGGTCAGGGCAGACTCAGCCAGTGTGGCACGGGCGGCCTGGCGAAATCAAGGTAAAGAATTCCTGTCAAGAGCTTCTATGGCATAAAGAGATACTACTTACGGGTTGCTCTAAGGTGCTCTATTGCACAAAGAGTTACGATACAGGTTGCTCAAGGGCTTCTATAGCACAAAAGGGTTATTATAAGGCTGTTCTATGATGGCTGCTAAAAGGGGTCTACAACATAGAGGGTTACTACAAGGATTTTTTGAAATTAGGGTTGCAACAAGGGGTTCTATAAGGGGTTACTGTTAGGGTCTTGTGAAGGCCACTACGAGGGGTTCTATACAGGTTACTATAAGGGTTCTGTGAAAAGTCACGGTAAGAAAAGGGGCTCTATAGGGCTTTAAAGGCTTCCCAATGCCTTTGGCGGCAAGATTTCTTGTGTTTCTGTTTGCCCGGCTCCTTTCTGATCCTTGCTTTCTTCGCAAAGGTAAAAGGGCCGACAGGGTCGGACTTAGGGCGTTGTTGCAGGCACTCTGTTGATCAGAGAGCGCAGCATGTCACTGGTTTTGGGATTTAAGGCTTATAGGGTTAAAGGGTTAAAGGTGGTTTGACGCTTGCGCTTACACTCGGGCAAGGGCAATGCCAGGCAAGGTCTGCACACAAGACAATTGAAAGTGCGTAACAAGAAGCATATGCGTCATGCTCCTCACGAGCTGTCAACTGTGGTACAAAGGTTTTGGCTTTTCAGGCTTTTTTCGGGGTATCTGGACTGTTTCAGTCTTGGACGACCTGGCTGTCAACGCTGAGGGGAGTGTCGAGGAAAGTAAGCCGTCCAGCACAAAACAAGTAAACTGTCCCGTGGTTGAAAACTGAACAGCAAATCCTGAACCTTAAACCTCTGAGTAATAAGCCGTAAACCCACCAGCTAATTCCACAAGCAATCGACTTACGAGGCGCCTATAAGCACAAAACTTCAACCCGGGAGCAAAAAGCCTTAGGATGATGTTCAAAATTGAATGAAACTTAGACTCTCTCGGAGCACTTACCACCCTTAAAGCCTCCACAACCCGTGACCAGACCAAAGGCCTCGGGGCTCGTTTCCAGAGACTGCTTCGAGGGGCTTGTGGCCACCTCGCAAAAAACTCGAAATCTTAGCGTCAAGCTAGGCACTTCAGGCAACCTGCTAAGGGTCTAGGGTTCAGTTTTAGCTCAGGGGCTGGAGGACTCATGACTTTCGGGCTTTATGGACAGACCTCCAGCGATTAATTAACTAATTTGGTTAATTAGTTCGGAGCGCAGAACAAGAAACCCTATTACCCTGAACTCCTTGAACCCTAAAGCGAGGTCTCACATGAGAATTTGGATGTGGCCACCTTCAAAAACGGAACCCTTCATTCATAAGCCCCAAAGCCTACGTCCCACAAGGTGGTCCCGAAACCCTAAACCCCTATTCAAAACCAAGAGGGTCCATATGGGAGTTTCCGAAAATTGGTGGTACCTTAATTTGAAACTTGGGGCCCTTATAGTTAGGATCCTACTGTTTACGCTCACACAACTCGGACATATATTAGGGTCCCTATTTTCGGAAACCCCCATATACTATTATAGACTTAGGCCCAAAAACCCATTATGAGGTCTTTTGGGGCCTGATTCCAAAATGATATGATAGTGTATGGAATGTCTGGGAAACCTAAACCCGAAACCCAGGTCCTCCGCACGCCGTGCCAGGTGCCGGGGTGCCAGAGAAGGCCCGTGCCCCGGCACCACGAATGCTGGGGCGAGCATGAGGGCCATGCACCTGAAATCGGGGCCCTACGAATTGGAGTAAGGCTCCTTTTGCAAAGATCTTTTTGTCAAAGGGTTGCGGTTAAGGACAGCGGCCTGAATAACTGGAAGAGAGTTTGGGGATGTTTGGGGGACCGTCGATTAGTTAAGCGTAAGAAGAAATAAACAATGATTCCAACTTTCGCATAGCTATAGCTTGCTGGTTGGGGTTTAGGGTGTCAGCCGCAAAGCATCGAATCAGGAGGTGAAGCTGTGGAGGCGCGGGATACATGTGTAGGGTTCGTGTAATGGGACCGAACGCTTGGCTCCTTTATCCTAGTTGGTCCTAGTCTTGACAGGAAGACATGGCCGCTTGATCTCCGAGACTTGCGCCCATGTTCGTTTCATTTCGTTTCTATATGCCGAGACAGACGAGACGATAGATGGGTGAAAATGTGTGCAACTTGGTAAGACGACCAACGAACAGAAACAACGTCAACTGCAAGATAGCAAACTACATCGCAATGAACCATGAGAGGGTGCACCAGCAAAGGCATCGCGAACCACGAGCAGGCTTGCCACGGTGTCGAGGAGCCATGGCGCGGAAAAAGACTAGTGGTCGCTGTGCCTCAGCACTACTGCATGCATGTGACTCGCAGACAACGTCGCAAGCTGTCCCGCATCCGAACTGAAAGTCAAGCGATCGAAACCACCAAAAGCGAAAGGCTCATGGAAGAACCTCGGCATGGTCCCGTCCTACGAGCAAGAAGCCTGATCGAGACACATCGGCTCTCTAACTGTAAGCCTGAAAGCCGAAAGACGCGTTGGCAGGTTCCAGGAACCCTACTGCGAGTTCTGCGAGATGTGCAAACCCCAAGAAAGTCACTAGGAAAATCTCGACCCCAGCTGCCATACTATAGAGTCTTAGAGGCCTTGGCCTTGAAACGAAGGTTTCTGTATGTTTCGGCGCATGTTGTAGTAGAATCATACAAGGTTGTGAAGGAACGACAAAGAACTATCTTACTAGTCATTCGCAGGACTGCTTAAAGTATCCAGCAATTCTGGGGCCACGGTCTCTCTAAGCTTCGTTCCAAAATCAAACCTGTGAAGATACCGATTCTGAGGCGAAGGAGCAGAACCTTGAGGCTCAGAAGGAGGACTAGAGAAAATTGATGTAATATTCCAGTAGGTATGCTTCTTAGTTGTTTATGCTTCGATGTACTACTCGTGTGCATGATATCACAACACACCATGGGTGCTGACCTTCTATTGGATGTCCTAGGTAAGTTGACAGTCAATATGCTATCATAAACGTTGGGCCTCATTTTTGTTCAGGGCGCAAACAGACAGACCATTGCACTGCGCCTATATGCGCCCATGTATGTATGTCTAACTAAAACACTGCGCGCCCACATGTCTGCAAATACAGACTTTCACATTCTAGAAAAGCAGGTTTTGCGTGCAATTGTGAACGAGCTCATACAAGCGCCTTAAGCCTTAGCTGGGTGTTCAGAACAGGCACCCTAAGGCTTTCGAATGCTTCGTTCTGCACCGTTGTCGTTGTTCCATGTATGTAAAGCGTAGGCAAATCCGATAGACACATGTACGCACAGAATGCCCGCCGCACTTGTGCAACTCCAATATCTAGGCATAGGTATAAACTCATGTTCATTCTTGCATGCACTAGTCCGTGTATAGAGAGAAGGTGTATAATTTCGCATTACATTAACTCGTAAGTGTCTACATCTACGTTATTGTGTATACGCAAGTGCGCATGCACACACGCACACACATGTAAAGTTACATGTTGGCTGAAGAAGCTGTATGTAGTTGTCTTCATATCTACGCTTGCGTACAGTACTCGTTGACAAACGTATCTAGGGCCCCAATCAAGCACCCAAACAGATAGTGAACTACCACCTTAAAATGCTGTGCGGAGGCCTGCCGCGGCTCCCGAGTTAGCAACAGCACGCTGATGTAGGAAACTGCGGAGCAGGCTCGGTTTCTGGCAGAGTTGCAGATCGGGTTCTATAGGCGTTCTGCAGGGTTTGACGGTTGCTGGTGTTTGAAGCTCCATGTTTCACAGTTTTGACCGTTGGGTTCGATTCGGTAGTCTGAGGGTTGTAAGTGGTTTTACTGCTGGAAGATTGATCTCGAATACCGCGGGATCAAGCCCTTCTTCGAAGTCATTGCACCGAGAACGTGTCTACTCACGTACTCTCAGAGCAAGCGTAAACGCCATCAGCCTTTCCGCTACACCCCTTGCAATGCTCTCAGCGGGCACAACACCGATGGGGTGACAGAGATCTGCGACATAGGGTAAACGTCTTAAATTGAACCCACAACCCAGAGCCGAAAGCGGCTGGGTGGCCTCCCAAGAGGATGAACAGCGAGATCTGGGCAGTCAAGAACCACGGCAAAACTTTCCCTAACGACAGAGAGCGCCGACATCGGCCGTAAAACGTCCGCGACTGCAACTGCCTCATCTCTGACACTAACTTTTTGAAGACCTAAGTGGATATTAGTACATAGTGGGTATGGGGCCCGTGACCTATGCACAGACCACTGGACCCCGGAATTCAAGAGGAGATGGCCAAGCGAGCATCGCTTAGGGTCCCCAGCAATGGTGGCCAACTTTCTCACGACAAACTCCGTGTAGCTCCTCCCCACCTGAGGATTGCTTGGATTTGGGGTTTAGTTTAGGGTTTCGGGTGTATCTCGGCTCGCCAATGCAAATTCTAGAGATGCCGACGATGACGGCGGTCGAGACCAACTGCGACAAGGCAACTTAGCAAACCTCAAGCTGAACTCGAGCGGACGGACCGTCTTTGCTCTTGACAGTTCTCGAAGCTGCTAGAGACCGCAAAAGAAGGGCGCGGGTTGCCAGCAAGGCCCCACCAAACGCTGCAGACGAAGCCAGTGGCCATCCCTCCTAAGCACAAGCCCCTTGGATTCGGCTCAGCCCCTGCCTTGGTCGAAAGGCATCTAAAAATGCGAGCGTGAACACCAAATTCTGCAACCCCGCCCCAACATGAACCTGTGTGCAATCTCTGCAACCTTATTACAAGCTGCGACTCCCTCAAACCAGAACCATGTGAGCGCTCATGTACACAGCCTTACATCTGACCAACGTAAACATGACAAACAAGAGACAGTTAAGACTTAAGACCCATGGGAATTTTCGACATAGACAAACCGCTATAGTAGCGGAGGTAAGAACTGAAAGTGATGGTAGCATTGCTAGTTGTCGAAACACATGTCTAGAAACAAGACTATCTCCAGACGAACAAACCAAACAGTCTGACCCAAAGAGCAGCAACCACTCATCAACGCTAAGAACCAAACATCACGCCAGTTGATGTCCGTGGGATTCGGCGCTCTGGACACTTTGAGTGGATACCTGGAGTATGGTCCGGAAGTGCATATCGAAATTATCCAGAACGGCTTTACAGGTCCCTTCGGAGTCTTGGGGGTCAAGGGTTTCGGACCTGACACATTCAGGCTTCTTTGGTTTCATGGGAGGTACGGAATTAAGAGCCGCGCTGCGCTGAGAAAGCCTGCCTCCCCGTTGCTGCTGCTTCTTGAGCTTCTTCGCACGAGACGACTACTACCACTGCTTGCTGCTGCTGATGATGCTCCGACTCCTGCTACTGCTACCACGACTGCTACTCCTACTCCTACCCTTACTCTTACTCCCTATACTGCTACTACTACTACTACTACTACCACCCCTCCGCATGCAACTTATGCTGGTGGAGGGTGTAACAGGAGACAGGACTTGAAACTCAGATGCACCGGCACCGGCTTTGCCTTATGGGTCCCGGCCGTGCAGCTTACCGGAATCAACTTGTTCTTCAACAAGGAAGGTAGGCTTGGCACCGTTAGCAGTACATGAAACCAGATGTCGCTTCAGTCTTGTGAATTCTCTTCTTGAACGTCTGGGAAGCTTGGGGTGCGACAGTGGCACACCGCCAACCTGCCAATTCTTGCCGATTGCAGGTGGGATGCGCAGGTTGTCCCACCGATAATCCTGACCTCTGAACCCTTCACGCACAACTTCGTGGGGTTGGTCCTATCATGTACCCTTACAGCCACCCGATAGTAAACCCCCAAAGGAACCCTATATACCGGTGATACTAGTCTTGCCAAGGCCTGCTATAGGGATCTTTAAGGCGTGTACACATGTACGAGTATACATATGTACATATGTATATATATATATATATATATATATATATATTTATATTTATTTATTTATATTTATACACGTGATAAAATCATATATATATATATATATATATGGATATATATATATATATAGGCTAACGGGGCAGCCATGGGACTCGCGCCTCGAACTTTGGAAGATGCTCGGCATCCCCCGTCATCAGGGAGAACCTGTCTTGAAGGAAGAGGACAGACGCCCACCCTCGCTACCTCTAAATGTCCTTTCGACGGCGTATGGTGGTATACTGCAATTACAGACATTAAATAAGTATAGGATATATAGGGATTGCAAAATGATGGCTGAGGACCTGTCTGAGAATACGGTATGCTTTGGCACTGCGAGGTTTTGTATAAATCAAATCTCAATCCGAGGACCGCGCAAATGAGCTATAAAGGCATAAAATGAGGTTCAGTCACTCTATGGGCCTGGGAGCAGTAGTCTAGGGGTGCACTGGGATTTGGATTTTCCGGCTCTGACGCTATACGGCGGGTTGATGTTGGTATACCCAGCACGCACCCCGAGTGCATACGGGGGCTGACCGGCTTGCACTAGTTTTCTGTAGCTGAACCGTAAAAACCACTGACCGCTAAACACGAAGACCCGCAACGCTCTGTGAACGCAGTCAGTCTCTGAGGTTGCGGCCAGCCACCTGCTCATTAGGAGTTAGTCTTCAATGCTGTTTGCTTGCATGTTGCTTTTTTCAAGGGTTCTCTTTCATCAGCAGAATTCCAACCAAAAGAAGGCTTAGTGCTCATGGGTCCTAGCTGTCCCAGCTCCTTCCAGGCCAGGTCTAAACCACCCATCTGTGCAGGCAGTGCAGGGCTTCTCCCTCTCGTGAAGTTGGGGAGCAGGCGCTGTTTTTGTAAAGGGATCCTCACACATGGAACCCACGGCTAGCCCCTGATTTGGAATACCTCTGGTGGTTCCGGACCTGAACAAGCTCAACCTCGTTGCCTCGGAAGCCTAAACAACATCCCAAGCCACTACAGGCGAACGAGCGCCTAGTTGACTGAACTTCCTCTGGCTGAAAGCTATCTTGGTTCGATAGCTGTGTTCTGACTTGACACGCGCATGATTCAGTATCTCATACAAGAAAGCAAGAAAGGTCCCGAAGAGTGATGACAGCAGCTCCTGCGGAACCTCTAGATGGACAGAAAAACTTCGGCTATACGCTCATGCCAGATGCGTGCATGCCTCCTCCTGGCGTTCGGTTGAACCATCGTTGCATAAAGCCATCCCATCTCCGCAGGCACCTTGGTGCGTGCAGTCTAGTGCTTGTCGTTGGGGAAGCAATCGTGTTATCCCCAGAGCCTCCAAAACCCAGTAATGAAGGAACATATCATATTAGGGATCCTGTTAATTTAAAGTATATTCATTGATTAAGGGATAGTGGAGTCTCTGGATCTCTACAGTACAAGGAAGCGCCCATGAGAGCCAAAAGTCCCCTCCGCTTCAGGGCTGCGGGGGTCTACTCAATAAAGGGTCTGAATGCTGCAGAAGGCTCCGTGACCATGCTACGAGGTTTAGGGTTTGGGGTCTAGCTTCCAAAACTGGGCTTCAGAAACGGTTGTTCTCAAAGCGGAAGGAAGGATCTATGGCGACTATTCCATGTTGCCTCTGTATGCCAAGGGGCGCAACTTGGTCTGCCTGCTGACGGAAGACCTGAGAGATCAAGTTACAGCATGGATCTCCGAAAACAGTAACAACTGCGACTGTGACACATCATACAAACAACAATCTGGTGGTAGTGGTGGAGAGCGCTGACCGGAATAGCCGTTAGGCAAAGTGCTGCGGCAGCCTGCCATAAGTTGAACGGAAAAGCTGGGTTGACGTCTTCGAGGTCCGGGACCCAGGTAAACCAGCTTCCCAGAGACTCGAATCTCCCTTAATTAGGGAATATACATACCTGATATTATAGTAGGATCCCTAATATGATTTAACGTATATTCCTCAATTAAAGGGTTTTGCAGGCTCTGGGTTGTTGCCACTTTTGTTCCCTACAGCTGAAGGCCGGCCCCAAATGCATGGTTTCGCAAACTCCTCCATGCGAAACCTTACTTTAACCTTCGGGAGTATGTTGGGATTATGTATAGGGAATATAGTACCCCAAAAAGGCTAAAGGTTACCTAGTCTGCTGCTAAGGCAATGAAATACCCTTTTTGCATCAGGGCTTGTGCAATCGCCTGAATGTTTGAGCAACGCGGAGGCTCAGCTCTCATGACTGACATACCCTAAACCCTAGACCCTTAGGTACCCTTATAGTACCCCCCTATCTCTACAACCAGGACACCCCGATGATGGCTCCCAAGCTCCAATCCTGTCTGTCCAACGACATCCTCCAAAGCCGGGTACTTCTAGAAATACCAGTATTACTACTATCACTACGAGTATTATTGCTGTTCTTAATTCTGTGAATGCTAGCATTACTATGGTTATCATTATTGTTAGCGTTGCTCCTGTTTTGATTATGTTTCCTGTTCTTGCTGTTGTTGTTTTTATTACTATCATTATTGTTTCTCTTTCTCTTATTCTGACAATGTTTCTTGTTCGTCTTGCTGGTGCTGTTGTTGTTGTTGTGGTTATTACTGTACTATACGGGTAGTTGTCAAAATTATGTCCCTTTCTGGGTCCCTATCATAGTACGGCACCTATCATTTCGGGTACCCAAAAAGGGACCAGAATTTTGACAGCCACCCATACAGTACTGCTGGGGTCGAAACGACAATCGCGATGCCCGAGGATTTCAGCTCTCCGACCTGGGGCTTGCGCTGTTGGGGTAGTGCTATAGGAGCATCCATTATGAGAACATGGTTTTGGGGTATCTTATAGCTGCAGTATAAGTAAAAATCTGAGGACTAGAAGCCACGAAATTCGTGAAGCCTCAACTCTAAACCCTCGTTGTCAGAGAAGGGGTGCCGCAGGGTCATTCAACCTTACTGTTGATTACCGGCTTTCCCCACATCTCCCTGCTACAAGGCATCCTGTATCATATATAACCACAAAAACGGCTTAAGTAAGCAAAAGAGGTAGTGATAAGCGAGGGTTCAGGGTTTAAGGGCACTAAACCATGAAGCCTAAGCCCCGAAGTCGGATGTCAGAAGTTTCTGCTCCCCCGATCTGCGACCGGCCACACGGTCAGACCAAGGTGAGTCAGGATGCCACCACACCGGTGTCGACTACAGGGTGTGTCTTGCCTTTGTTGGTTTAGCGACTCTTTTCTCTCCACTGCTGTTGCTTTGAGAAGGGGTAAAGGGCATCAATTTGGACTGCTACTAGTAGCAGCGGCCAAACAAGTTCCAGACGTTAGTGTGGACGACAGCCGTGCCGACTCAAAACGGGACCTTTTCGCAACCGACCCGCCGTTTCGGGGATCACAACTCGGACAATCCAGGTGAGGCATGTGTTGACAGGTCGGCTGAGTCACCATTCCTGGACAAACGATTCCAACGAGCGCGTGTGGGAATCGATTCTATGGCTCAAGCTCCAAGAGCCTGTTCCTCCATAAGCTGTGGGCGCTACAACTCCTCACGAACCCCGTGAAGCCCAGCAAAGT
Source organism: Symbiodinium sp. clade A Y106 (assembly GCA_003297005.1). Classification (NCBI taxonomy): domain Eukaryota; class Dinophyceae; order Suessiales; family Symbiodiniaceae; genus Symbiodinium; species Symbiodinium sp. clade A. The sequence goes on along the minus strand of BGNK01000681.1, from coordinate 100,337 downwards.
AATGCCCAAACCATCCCAAACCCTTCACAGTCTTAACTAAACGGTGCCGCCAAGAATCTCCGCCCCGCGTGTCCAGGCTCTTCTCGAGAGCCTCTCGCCAAGTTTAAGGGTGCAGGGTTTAGTTTAGGCTTAGCCATTGTCTACCTGGGCCCTGTGCAACCTGTCTGTACAGGACTATAGAATATTAACTTCTCTTGGAACTTGTCTGTGTCATATGCTACAAACAGAGATCTAGAATCCGGCTGGCTTAAACCACCGGCTTTAGGGCTTGTAAGCTTTCTGAAAGTGTTTTGATGCGGTGAAGGCTTTAGGATCTTGAAGCCCTACCCATAGGCCCCATAGTAGTTCCTTTTTGGGATTACCTTCTAGGATTCGAAATATGAACCCCAAAATAAGGAACTACTATGGGGCCTATGGGTAAGCCCAGGCTGAAGCCTTCAGTTCGGTCGTCTAAGGGCTAGGGGCGTTTGGAGATCTGCTGATTTTACGTGTCTAGCTGCTTCGGGTTTCAGGTGCCCTTTTGAGGGATCGTATGCTGTGCGAAGCTAGCAAGAAACAACTTCGATTCAGCCAGCAAGCCCCTGCCCAGCTCCTATTACTATGCGCCCTTGTAAGATGGATTTTCCTCCACGTCGGGTCGTAAACGTCAGGACTTTGAACGCCACCATGTCGCTCTCGAGCCCCTCTTTTTCTGGCATAGTTTCAAGATTGAGGCTTAAAGGAGGCACATGGCATTCTTGAGGCGAGGGTGCATGCCACTCAGGCAAGCAGGCCCCTGCAGTGAGCAGTAAACAAACAGGCCCTTGCTCGAATGCTTTGGGCATGTAACACAACTTCGAGATTTCACAATGCGCAAGGCGGAAGGACTCGAAACTCGCTGGTGAGTGAGACGGTGCGGTGTGGCCAGTCGTCTGAAACGTCTAAGCATTATTGCGGAAGCCAAGCACCTCTTGCTGCTACACGAATTCCTGGGGTTCTTTTGTAGGAGCTACTGGCAACTACTAGCCTGGGTACATCTCTAATCGGAAGTAGCCCGCAGTCCTGATGATAGCCAGTCGAAGCCCTACCGCATCAGCCGGCGTTCGGGGTTTCCGAGCCGAGCACTTCTTGGCAACTGGCAGAAATGCTGCTGATGCTACTAGGCTAGACTGACTGCACGCCAAGTACTGGTATCAGCCCAGAAAGCCGCAATGACCAGGGATTGAGTCGAGCATACTCATCAGCTGGGCGTTTAAGTAACCAGCGAGAAAAAAGTATAAACTTGTATTTCATAATGGTTCCTTTAAGAAAAAAGTAAAAAAAAGTATGGTACTCCAAAGCCCAGTCAGAATAGCCAGAAAGTGCTACGACGAGGGAGGTACTAAAGCCCCATCACTCGAGGTAGAACTCGGGCTTGTAATCCACGTACATCCGGCTGCCCGGCACCCAATGGGCAGGATTCCTGAAGCATTCGGTCGTCTGGGACACCATTGCGAATCGACCAAAATATGGTATCCTCTGCATTCAGTAGCCACGAATCCAAACCTCAAGCTGACAATCCCCCAATCGATTACAGCATACTACATGTACAACAATCATAGGAAAGGTTACATAAGGGAACGGATAAGTCACCAGCCCCAAAACCCAGGCTAAAAACATATAAGAAGCTGTGATAAACATAGCTGCATGTTGAGATTCGCAGTGGAAGGTACTGTGGTGGCAGTCAGAGGCATGCCCCGCAGGGCTTGACGCTACTGCACAAGATCGCCGAAAACGAAATATGCGCTGCCTTCCATGTATGCTTTCAACTTCGGGCTCGGGGAGATAGCACGAAGAGGTTATGGGTGCCTCAGGGTGTACAGGGTTTCCGGGACTTGGAGAGCGACTGCAAACCACGGATTCCGACATAAGAGCAGAGCAGATGCAACCCTTCACGAGCAGAACCTTGGAAAGAAGCTTAGCAGCTAAGGCACGCCCTAGGAACAAAGCGAAGCTTTGGAACTCGTCCATCTCTGTCCTCATGCACCTGCCATGGTCAATCCATGCATTGAAACTTAGACATGTTTACTTCAGCAAAATGGTTACAGGATCCTTCCGGGCGGATGCCCGAGATTCCGGTGGTTTACCAAACGCCGGGCAGCCCGGTCCACTTGCAATGCACGCATTTGCATTGACTTAAGCGGAAATGTGAAGTACCGTAGGGGAAGGTATGAAGCTGCAGCGTATTCAGGCCATACAGTCTCATGTTCTGGCCGGCGGCTAAAGTCCCTGGACCTTCACCTTTTCGATGTCCCCACATGATGACGGTTGGCACTTTGCGATGTGAACATGTCTGGAAGACGAAAGACGCAACACTCAGGAGAAATGGTTGCATAAGTTCTGTTGAAGTTGTTGTCACGAGTCAAACCTGCCAGCCAGTGCTAAATGAATCTACGAGTTCAAGGCGTGCGGCTGCGCATGCCCCGTGGCCCGACGGGTACGAGCAATTCTGACTGTATATTTTGGGCCCGAAAGCCTCATGCATGCGCTTTTTGCTGGGGTCAGGTCTAGCTTCGGAGAATCATGTTAGTGGTGTCAATAATGCAGATCACGGCACGCGAATCTTGATGAGCAGATCTTCCACCAGCGGGAAGTTGGACAAGCCCTTCCTGGGAACTCGAGATCTTCGACTCTGAATTCTGGAAACTCCAAACCCTTATAGAACCCTTTACAGGAACCCTTGTAGTACGCCTATAGTAACCCTTTCAAGGCACCCTTATAATAAGGTACCCGTAAACCCCAAAACTTCTCCACTCCTGGAGAAGCTTGGAGGCTTGGAGGCAAAGGAAGCACACAGCCCTCACCATTCTCAAACCCGACTGAAGTCCTAGGCATGCTAAACAGCTCTGCTGGCAGCCGGTGGAAAGGAGCCAGGCGCTAGATAACTAGCAGTAACTAGCCGGTTCGAAAACGAAGGGTCTCAGCGCGAACGATGCCCGAACATCCCGAATGCGCTCTCGGTTCAAGTCGGCGCACTTCAAGCATTCCTCACTAGGCCCGAGCCAGACAAGCATAAGTGCAAGAGCAAGGTTCAGGTCATCTGGCAATGCCGGTTCATGATCTTTGCTGGAGCTGCTGGTCCTGGTAGGGTTTAGGGTCTCGGACAATCCAGGCCATCCGCTTTTGAGGTCTGCATAGCAGCTGCAAGCAGCACAACCGATGTCATCCTGCTCCTCTAACGCATCTGCGCAGGACTCCTCCGAAATCGAGCCTACCCTAAAACCCTAAAGCCGAAAGCCCTAAACAATCGTAAACCCTTTTTCCCTAAAGCCGTCCCAAAGGCGCACCCTGAGAGCGATGGGCTCGAAGCCGAAGTGGAGAGCCGAGCTGAGCTGGCTGCAGAGGCAGAGGCTCCCTGAAATTTCAGCAAAAGTTTCGGCGCTCACACTCGGACGGAGCAGGCGAGACAGGGGTTCAGGGTTTATAGCGTTTAGTGCAGGTGGCGGCATTTAGGGTGTAAGTCTAAGGATTGATGAAGGGCTTAGGGTCAATGGCCTATAGTCGGTTCTGGCTCCCGTGAAAAGCTTGCGGAGCGAAGTGTGCGCGCACGCGCAAATTGAAGAAGGACCATGCGCAATCTCTATACGAAGAACAGGTACTATACTGCTGCTGCTGCTACCACTACAACTACAACAAGAACCACTACCACTACCACTACCACTACCACTACCACTACCACTACCACTAGCACTAGCACTAGCACTAGCACTAGCACTACCACTACTACTACGACCACTACTACTACTACTACCACTACCACTACTACCACTACTACTACTACTGCTACTACTACTACTCCTTTTACTTCTACTACTGCCACCATCGGACCTCCTCGAGAAGGGCCGCGCCACGATCACGATGGCGCCGTCGCCTCTGGTCCTGTTTGACAACACTACAGGGCAACCTAAGGACCTGTCTGTCGGGTTTCTGTATTTTTTGAGTCGTTTCGGTGCAATGATATTCTTCCAGATTGAGTCTCCGTTCGTTATTGTTCATCTAGCGCGTCCAAATGCTTTAGACAAGCCGAGAGGAAGGTGTGCGAAATTCAATTGAAGTTGGAGATTGTTGCTGTTTCTGCAGCGATCCGTGTCATCTACCACTGACGATGCCAGGCGGTTATGAGTGAGCATCGACTTGGTGTGGATGCGACGATGCCAAAAACAGGTGAGAAAAAAACATTCCGGGTGAGAAGCAAAAGCGCGCGGAGCTGGCAACAGCTCCACCTGCTCCTCTCGCAGTAGCTTCTTCTGCTGACGCCTCTTCGCTTGGCGATGGGCTTCGCGCTCCTGCGGGGGCGGGAGGACTACCGGGTGCCCATCCCCAAACATCTCCCCGGCCTGAATCATGTGCTCACGCGGACCCCCGGTGCTGTAGAGCTCCTACTACTTCTGCCGTTACCACTGCTGCTGCTCTTGCCACTGCTACTTCTACTGCACCCACCGAAAGCTACTGCTACCCTGCAAGTCCTCCTCCTCCCCTTCCTACAGGTGCTGGTACTGCTACTACCAACTGCTACTCCAGCTATTTCTGCAAATAATTCTAGAACGTATTGGGACTACTAGAACTGCAGCAGTAGTACTACCACTACTGCTTTCACTAATCATGCTCGTGCTACATGCACTAGTACCGCCACGAGTACATTCAACAACAGGTACTGAAAATACTGTGCTAGTAATCAAAATGCTGGTTGTCATACTGGGAATAGTACGAATACATAACAATGAGAACAACAACAAGCGAATCTCGAGGGGTTTCATCAGACGTGGATATTAACAACCACTAGCCTGAGGCGTTTCATCAGACGCGGATATTAACAACCACTAGCCGCTTCATCCAAGGAAACTCTGCAGCAACTGAAGGAACATAAATAGAAATGAGATCCATGCCCAAAGCATCTAGCATCGACAAACACATCAGCACGGTCACCCTAAACCTTAAGACCTTGTACCTTACCTGTGACACCTCCGGCGATCCCCCCCGGCTCCTGCTCGTAGGCTTTCACCATGACCCGCTCCTCCTGGAAACTTTATAGTGCTCATGCCCAAAACGCCTTTATTTTGCAGTCAAGGCTCTACACAGGGTTCATAATGCAGTGCCCAGTATGGGACATATATGTACATATATGGAGCATGTTCAGATACATACACACACACGCACACATCAGGACTATATACATGCCATGTACAGCGGCATTGGAAAGCACAATCAAAAACAATGCAAGATGCAGCGCGAAGGGAGCAGCCGAGGCATGAGCAGTCGTCCCGCAGTGTAATATAGGAGCCTTAATTTTGGAATAGGGTTTCGGGGCCCATTATACTATAATTATGATAAAAACCCCAAAATAGTATAGGTAATTATTCAGGCCCTCTGAGTATGTTCATCGGAAGACGGCTCAGAGACAAGTAAATAGGGCTTACCTCTGGCTTGCCATACTGCAAGCTGCTTTTACATGTTGTATCTACGTGTTGCAAGGATCATAAGCTACTATGTGCACGGTTTGTGTATAGGGGCTAGCGATGCTTGGGGCCACGACCAGTATATTCGGAAAGAGATATAACGAAGAAGAAAAGACTCACGTTTCATGCTGTCAGCAATACTAATTAAACGATAGTGCAAGTCAAATCCCTGCACCCTCCCTGGAACCTGCCCTAAACCCCAAACCCTCAAGTCGCGAGCACTGGATATACACTCCCTGAACGCTCCTTCTCAATGGTGGAGGTCATTGTTATCACGTCTCCCATCGTGATAACACGAGGGAGAATGCGATTTCCCCACGCCATAGCCCTGCAGATGCACCTAAGTTACAGACAGAAATGGAACCCTTGGGTCATAGCAAGATGTGTCAGTCCTGACATGCGCGCTCCTGGACACAAACCCTGACTTCTGAGGCTCATGTTTGTAATAATAGTAGTAATAGGAGCAATAGAAAATAAGTAGAACCACAATACTATTGCTGCTGCTGCTGCTGCTACTGCTACTGCTGCTGCTGCTACTACTACTACTACTACACCTTCTACTTCTACTTCTTCTTCTACTTCCACTTCTACTTCCACTTCTAATTCTACTTCTACTTCCACTTCTACTTCCACTTCTACTACCACTACTACTACTACTACTACTACTACTACTCCTGCTGCTACTCCGACTACTACTACTACTACTACTACTACTATGATTATCATGAGTTGCTATTCCACCGAGAAACTTCTCCGATCGCCCTCCAGTTGCCGCGTCAAAGTGACACGCTGCAAGGAGGTTCCAGGTCCTCAGAATCATAGAAGAAACTTAGTAGTAGTAGTAGTAGTAGTAGCAGGAGTAGTAGTAGTAGCAGTAGCAGCAGGAGTAGTAGTAGTAGTAGCAGGAGTAGTAGTCGTAGTAGTAGTAGTAGCAGGAGTAGTAGTAGTAGTCGTCGTCGTAGTAGTAACAGCTATTAGTGTTAATATTGCGGTTAATTGGACTGGAGGCGGATGCCCCCGTGTTTCTGCCAATGGTATTCTGCATGTGATCTCTACAGTGTCTGCATGGTTTCTCTATGCCTTTTGGTGGTCTGAGGTCTTCAGTCCTGCAAGCAGTGCTGCTATTCACTCTCGCCTGTGTCCGCTTGAGGCTTTGAAGCCTTGCAGGGCATTACGCTCTCGGGTCAGGGGCCTGGAATTAAGGTATACCGCCTTTGGGATCAAACCTCAAAACAAAAACAACCGATTTGGCCAGGTATTGACTCAGATGCATCCCAGGCGCTGCGCTTGGATGGGCGGAGGTGGGCTTCAAGTCTGTGCCGTCCCTTTGGGACAACAGAAAACTGGTCTTCTCGAGCCGAATGAAAGTGCAGGGACAAGGTGAAAAAACACAACAGCTAACAGCTTGGATACCTCTCGAAACACACATACATACATGTGCGTACATATCGTGCAGTATACAGCGATAAAACGATACATATATATATGTGTGTGTGTGTGCTACCACACAAGGATGTACTGAAAAAACTGAGGGCTCGGAGATGTAGCTCGAAGACCTCGTTCTGCCAATCCGATGAGAAAAAGCCTGTTTCTGTAAACCCAACCCCAAAGCTTGCCGACAGCAAAACTGACTTTGCGATCCAAGATCGTAGAAGTTACGGAACGTGGGACTTGCTGACCCAAGCGCCGGAGCTCCAGGAATGACACCAAAGAAAGGATTTGTCAAGCATGGGCGTATGTCACAAATGGTAGACTTCATTACGGACCCGGAAAAAACATACCTAACCCCTGAAGTCAACAGTGCAGTGTCAAGCTTCTGACCGCAGCGAACTCTTGGGCCCTCCCTTTCTGCCTCGATCCGCTTCGTGACCTGGTCGATGATTCAGGGGTGTCTCCAGGGATCAGCGACTTAGTAAAAATCGCGTTCCGGTACTTTAGGTGGACTGATATGTCCTACAAAAGTTTGTGAGTCTCCTAAGTCGGGACGGAATGCTCTAACACCATGAAGGTTTAGGGCCCCTGAAAGGCACCATATCTGAAACATGGCTCCTCCGAAGGACTTTCAGGGATTGGGTGGGACGGCACGAAAAAGAGGTCTCTCGCTTGTTTTTTCCCCCGACGGCTGCTTGTGTTCTGATTACAATGATTACGAAGCATAAGACTACATGCAAGTTCTGTCCCGGTCGCTCCAACTGCTCTGACTTGAATCTTCAGGCCTAATTGACTATCGGCTCGAGTGCCAGAGGGGACAGCTGCACATCACTTCTTCAGCAACTTTCTAACGCCCTGTTAAATTGTTGCAAGCACCCGAATTTTCGACACTCTAAGATAACAGCCCTTTACAAGCTCCACTCAAATAGACACCAAGTAAACTCACCGGCCGCCTCGTCACAGGAGTCACCTTTCGCCCTGTGAAAAAGAGGGTTTCCGGAGGGTTGACGTTTAAGGTATGCGCACCCAGGCCCACGGACCGAAGACTTCTTGCGTTCGAGGCCTTTCGTTCTTAAGGGCCCTGTAGGGATCCATAGAGCTCGGCAGTTAAATTTGGGCTCCGGGCTCCGCCTTCCTGCTTCTCTCGCGATGCAGCGGTCCCCTACAGAAGGCTAGGGAGTGTCAGCATCCACCGTGCCCAGTGCTGCTGGCACTTGGTCATGCAGCGGTTGCTCGGCACACGGATCTTCAGCCTCGAAAAGTAGCCCCAAGGCTTCAACGCCTATGATCTTAACATTGATCTTGAAGAGGGCGCTTCAACAAAGACTCATGAAACCAAAAGTGATTCTTCTTGCCTAAACTAAATACAGTCCCGACATAATCGGAACCTTAGTTCAACAACCCCCTGTTGACTCCAAACCCACACAGGGACCCCGGAATTTCCAGGAAGCGTTGCTTCCTAAACCCTTGACGCCCCATATTGCAAGCCTAGAAGCCCTAAAACCTCTAAATATACGACCCCCGGGCCCCGCCTAAGCCCTGAATTCCCAAATTCTACGTGCCAAGGTCTATGAAATACCCGAGCCCCGAACTACCAAATCTTAGGAAACCTCTAAGCACAAAAGGACTAACTTGAAGACTTTAAGAACCACCGGAAACCCTAACTGCCAGCTTTCCTTGTACAAGAGCCAGCCTCAAGGCCCTTCTCTCCTCGCGAAGAGCTTTGAGTTGCTTCGCCCTCAGTGCCAACGCTTTTCGCGCAAGGTTCAGGCTTGAGACTTTGAGGGCTTTGATGAGTTTGGATTCGCAGACTCGCACTCTGCTTATTATTGCCACTAATCTTCGGAATTAGGAATACGGAGAACCTCCAGCATGGCTCACGCAGGTTCCGACGGGGGGGGGGTGCTTCGACGAGGCTTGCAACGGAGGGCATCTGCGTGTGACAGTCTTGGTGGTTGGACATCAATGACATTCAAAGCGCTGCAAGCAGCAAGTGCACCATCTACATGCCACGGGATGTTGACTCCGCGTTGCTGAGTACGCCGCGCTTTCTCAAACTGCGTGAGGTTCCAGCCAATGACCACTTTTACGACCTGCGACGCAGGGCTCGGAACCGGCAAGGCGCTGCCGTTAGGTGAAAACGACATCTCTCGAGAAGGGAAGGTGTGTGGGAACTCTGAGCCTAGCAGCACATGGATCATGGATCGCGCATCACGCCGGAAGGCTTTGCTGCCCGGTCAATTACATCCTCGAGAACACGCACATCCCGGCTGAAGAACGGGACCTCGACATTCGGTCGTCCTTTGATGGCATTCTTCTGAAAGAACTCCCTGATGTCCTGAGGTCTGGATGCTGCAGGTAAGGCGTTTCCAAGTTATTTCGGGCATCTTCGCACTACACGTGGCTTCTCTGTCAGTAGACATGGGCTCCGCAGCCTTCCCGCGCTGCAGTATGTATGAACATAGCATGGGTCTTCGACGGTGGTAGAAAAATGGGGAGAACTCGATTTGACATCCCACATCCATACTGCAGTTGCCACATTTATGGAGGAAACTTTCAAATCGACTTATCTTATGATCCAGGAAATCATGCAGTGTGCCTGGACGAGTGCCCAGCGAAAAGCATGATATATGCAATGCTAGCGATCGGAATCGCATCGATGCGAGACCAAAGCCCAAAAGTAATGTAAACGTCCCGGCAGCAGTCAGCGCATGCCACATGCTGATTCGAATGCTGCTACAGTAGCAAATATGGACCACATGCTCATCAAAGTGTCCATAAGCTGCGCAAGGACCGAACCACCTTACTGTACGGGCCTTAGTAATTAGAATAAGGTTTTGGGGGTTCCTGATTATAATTAATAGTATAATAATATACCCCAAAGCCTATTCTAACTAGTAAGGCCCCTACAGTACTTTCTAAGGTTTCCGCCGACTCTTCCTTCGCAGACGGAGGCAACCCCTGGGAGGAACAGCTCCAGCGGGGCTTGTGGGATGTCAGGGCTGCCGAGCCAGGAGGACTCGACGAAGGCGGCAATCATTTGGGCCCCGTGTGTGATGACAGAGAGAGAGAGAGATATATATATATATATATTTTTAAGCATTGGACGGTTGGAATGCCAGCACAAATATATATATATATATATACATACATACATATATACATATTTTCTTATTTATTTATAACTACTTATCTGTATATGTATATATACAACATATAAATATACATATATATATATATATTGTATAAGTACTCCAAAACCCTCGGCTAGTCTACTTTGGGCCGTACATGGCGTCGAAAAGAGCTCGCCTGGTAGAACTCGAACTTTCAAATGTTCAGCTTAAACCTTGGGGACAATAGTTGAAAGTTCGAAAGCTTCAGGGTTTACAAGCTTCGGGTCGGGGAACAGTAACAAGATCCGTAGGAGGACCTGGGAATAGGAATTCTGTGGGCTCCTCGGATCCACTCGATGTACGATGCGACTAAAGCTTGTTCGACCTCCGAAGCTCTGGGCAACCGCCCCAGGTTCGACACGATTTAGACTTGAATTGAAAGTCTTTACACGGCTATGTTCTGCGCATGCCTGTGAGACATTCTGGGCCTGGAGCATGCTGATGTCGATGTTTTGCTAGAATGTCTCCATGCACCCGCCTCTACAAGCACTGCGAAGTCGTTGGGATGCGTTGTCTCCAAGTCTACCTGCGCACAGCTACTGTCAAAAAAGCCATCACGACTGCTCGAAGAAGCTGCTGCTGGAAGTACTCTTCCCGGCTACTACTGGTAGCCCTGGTGATGGTGGTACTGTTATTGCTGGCGCTGGTTCTAGGTGGCGGCGGCAGTGGCGCGGCTACTGCGGCTCCAGCGGTAACTTGCAGCTGCAATTTGTGCTGATGACTACGATGGCGATGATGCTAAACATAGTGCGAGATGAACAATGAAAGGAAACACTAACATTCATGTGAACACGACGATGTATCCAGTCGATGAGTATGCTGATGCTGACAACGCCGGTGGTGCTCATCATGGCGATAGTCGGGGTGATGGCTGCGCTAACGCTGCAGTTGCTGCTACCACGACCACGACGCCCACAGCGACTTCTGGTGCTGCAACAACCGTTCTCATCGCGGGACAAGCACAATTGTCAATGTCGTTGGAAAAGATGAGAGAAGCACGGCAGCTACAGACCCTTCGGGTGCGCGTTCTCGTACCTCCCATCAATCTCCGGCAACGGGTCTTCGTGGCTGTCTACTTTGAACGCTGTCTAGGGCGCCATGCCATCAGTACCACTGAGGTGCTTTGGATGGCTAGGGAAGGCATTTTCGCCTAGCTTTTCTTCAATGCGAAAAGAAGATCAAAAGGGAACCTCGACGTAGCCATCAATACATGCGAGGGATGCCACCCTCCGGCACTCGCAAGGATCTCCCTGCAGGCCCAGCTGCAGAAAGCGTGGAACCGACTGGCCACGGGCAAAGTCTGCCGCGATCCAGCCTCGACAGTTGCAGAGGTCCAATCTGGCGCCGGCCGCGATCAGAGCCGCGGCGGCCTCGAATTGAGCCGACCTGATGGCCTGCATCAGCGGCGTACTGCCATGCAAGTGATAGGCGTAAGTCGTCAGGACAGTCGCCTTTAGGCCGAACTGGTGCTGCACAGATCTGGCTCCAAACAGCAGCCGTCCCACCGGCCTCATCTCCCGTGGCACTGAATACTGAAAGTCAATGTCGGCACGGAGGCCAAGCAACCGCTGCACCAGCTCTGCCGAGCCACCTCGAAACACTGCAGCATCGAAGAGCGCCCGTGAAAGCTCCAGCTTGTCTGGGCGAGCCTGCACCAACAGCTCCTCTAGAGCTGCTACAGATCCGTGACCTGCTGCAACTTGCAACATCGTGAAGCCAAAGATGTTCCGGTCTAGTGGCTTGGCACCTGCTGCACACAGAAGCCCGACACCTTCAGCACTGTCCGAGCTGACCGTCCATTGGATTGCCGGGACAAGCGCACCTTCAAGCTGGGCTCTCGCAGACAGAAGCAGCTGTGCGGCCTCCTGGTGCTTGTAGAATAATGCCAGAGTCAAAGCCGACATCCAAGGTGGGAAGCCCTGCATCGGCTCGTCCTTCGATGTGCGCCGGTTCACGTTGGCACGTTTCTCCAGCAGCCCTCTCAGTATCTCTGCATTGCCGGCCAGAGCTGCGTAGTGCAGAGGCCACCACCCCGCTCTGTCAGTCTCACCGGCCCTTCTCAAGCCGTTTTGGTGTAAGAACTCCACTACGACATCACCCTCACAGCTCGGAACCAGGCTGACCACTGGCTCAATCTCCAGCCCCCGCAGGTGAACTGTCTGCAAGTTGAAGTGGCGCCGGAATCCGGGCAAGTCGCCCACTCGCAGGCAGTAAAGTAGTTTTTGAACCAAGATCTGCCGCATGACCGGAGCGAGCTTCTGTCGATCCTCCTCGATCTCGAAGTCGCCTTCCCCAACGGGGCCACTCGGAAAGGACAGCACGGCCCCAACAACTTCAATTGAGGTTTCGCTCTGAATCAGAATCCAAGTGCTGTTTGGCGACAGCTCGCGTGCGGCTCGCTCTAGGCGGCACCACCCCCTGCTGCTCCAGGTCCTTGCTGATAGCACCTTGCCCTGCAAAGGGCAGTCGATCACTGGGCAAAGAGCAAAAAAGAAGTAGCACTCACTGATGTAGGCCGGTATGCTGCTGATGGCGCTAGCTTGGTGGGAGCATTCCGTCTCATCGGACGCTTTGCCTTGACACGCCAGTTGCGGGCATGAGAAATAATCGTACCAGAAATACAGTGTCTGCACCTGGAACTCCTGCATGCGAAGAGGCTTGGCCGTTGGGACCACGGCTTCTGTAACGGGATCCAAGCAAATCGACTCAGAGCTGCTCAAGATTCGCCTTACGGCGTCCTGCAGAATTCCCGTCTGTTTGAAGTCGGGATCTGGGTGGTCCCTGGCAAGCCACTGGTGTGAAACGAACGCTGCCCTGCCCAATTCGTCGCTGAAGATAACGAGCTCGCCGTTGGCCTTCAAAGGACGACGCCCCAAAATTCTGCGGCTTATGGCCTTTCGGGTTTAGGATTCCGGTTCCGTTACGGTTTATTTGGCAGAGGCCTAGCTTTACGTTCCCATGTTTGCATATCGCCTTGAGCGATCGGTGATGAAGAAAACCTACGACCGGTAGTGAGATCGCCATGAGACTTCGAAACTAAGGTTATAAACATGGTAGCTGTGCTTTTAAGTAGTTACACTCCAGTTAAGGTACTTAGTTTACTACTGTGCTTTGGGTACTGCCCCCCCAACTTGTCATATTCAGGGCTGTATATAACTATACTGTAGCTGCTGTTGCAGAGCTGTTACAGAGTGGGGGCGGTACCCAAAGTGTACTTGCTAAGTCCAATGAACCTCCGAGCAGGGTTACCAGAGCTGGGCCTTTCGTTCATTCCAGGAGCCGTCGGGAGCCAGCAACTACTAACTCTCTCTCTCTCTCTATATATATATATACAGATGTGTAAGCTTAAGTTATAACATAACAAAATTTACTAGATAAACATAAACGTGTATATATATATATACGTAGATATATGTACACATGTGTATATATACATATATATATATATACACATGTATGTATTTAGACTCTAGACATATACATATATATATATACATATAGATGTTTATCTACTGGTTGTTTATTGGTTGTTTAATTTGTTTGTACATACATACAGACATAAAGAAAGACACAGACAGACAGACAGACAGACAGAGAGACAGAGAGACAGAGAGACAGAGAGACAGACAGACACAGACAACAGGCTTAGAACTGATGGCGGCCCCTCCCTGTTTTTGTAATTTTGAAGGGGTTTGGGGGAAGGCTTTGAGAGACAGATACAGGGAAAGCTCCATGTGAGGACGGCGTAGTGCCGTACTCTAGCTCTTCCAGAAGCGCTGCATGCAAGTATCTGTCAGCCTTGCAAGGAAGCCTTCTGCCGGAACCTTCAGATGCCCTCATGTCGGAGTTTCAGCAAACAAGGAACCGTCATATATATATATATGTATGTATGTATATTTATATTTATTTATTTATATTTATATATACACACATGAATATATATATATATATATATATATCGACCCCGAATTGTAAAGAAACTCCTCGTTTTCAGCGGGCCCCTGCAGCCTTCAACTTCTCGTGGGGCTCGACTTGTGTCATCTTCAGCAGCACTTCTGCGGTGACCGTGTACATGGGGAAGAGCATCGGCGCGGCCTCAAAGCAACTGAAAGGACCCTAAGATCCACTACTAGAACGTCTGCCCGAAACGCCGGCACTCTAGAAGCCCAAGTTATTGGCCTTATGCTATTGAACTCCTGAACCGCTGAGGCATGACTGCTGATCTACATGAGTTGCACCGAGAAGCGTCTGCATCGTTGGGCAACGATTGGCCATAGATTTCGAGCGGCACCCGCTGCTTTCCACGGATGCAGGAAGACATGAGCTCAATGGACAAGCTGAACTAGTTCATGGTTGGGATAGGATTAAAAATTTACATCTTCATTCCTTATTGGCTTTAAGTACCCATAAAAATGTAGAATGTTACCCAATATGACAAAGTGAAACTGAACAATGAGGGAGCCCAATCCTCGACCTTAGAAACGAACAAAGATTACGGCTTAGGGTTATGTCAACCTCTGGTGCTAACTCTAGTCAGATCGCAACTGGCTCAAAATAGGATAAAAATAGGAAGAAAATAGGCATCCTGGTTTTTTCTGAAATACAAATAAAATAGGAAAAAAATAGGACCTGCCCGCACTCCCCCCACCACTTTCCACCCTGCGGCCCTGTGTTGTATTTCTATTTTTCCTAGGTTTTCCTACATTTCCTATTTTTCCCCTATTTTATTCCTTTTTTTCTCCTATTTTTCTCCTATTGGACCTGCCCGCACTCCCCGCACCTGCAGCCCTGCGTTATTTTCCTATTTTTCCTAGGTTTTTCCTACATTTCCTATGTTTCTCCTATTTTTCTCCTATTTTATTCCTATTTTTCTTTTATCCTTCTCCTATTTTATACCTATTTTTCTCTTATTTTTCGTCTTATTGGACCTGCCCGCACTCCCCTATTTTATTCCTAATTTTTTCATATTTCTTTCCTATTTCCTATAAACTCTTAAGTCCTATTTATTTCCTATTTTTCTCCTATTTCTGGAAATCATGGTTTCTCTAGACTTAGCACTCCTGAGATTGACATAAGCTTAGGGGTGAATAGTTAGAATATAGGGTTTTGGGGCCCATTATACTATAATTATGATAAGGAACCCCAACAGTGAAATAGGTAACTATTGAGACCCCTATAGTCATGTTGATTGCAGTGTGAAACAAAAGGGCTCACGGGAGGCCGAACTGGTTGCCAGAGGCCTTGGGCCGAGATGCACTTCATCGTGCCGGGAGAGGGAGCTCAAACTTGCGAAGGCGTGTATATACGAGAACGACTAGTACTGACTAGTATGAATAAGAAGAATAAATAATAGAAGTAATACCAATAACAATAAGAACTAGGATAGCAGAAATATCTATTAATATAGTCGCAACACCAATAAGTCAGGAATAAGAAGTCATAATAATAGTCATGACAATAAGAGGCAGTGGGCTGTGTTAACTCCACGACGAAATAAACAAGATGCAGCCCATCAGTTTCAGAAACTCAGCTGAAGTGGCCTCAGCTCGAAGCACGAGGTTCCAGCAACGAGTTAACATTGATTCATGCACGCTCCGCAGACGTTTCTATCACTACCAAGCAAAGTTGAACTAGCCGAGCCCGTGCAAGCCGTGCGAACTCCAAAAAGTCGACTCTCATGTCCACTCTTCACTTGCGCTAGCACCCGTTGGTGCACCGTGATACGACTACAGTTGAAAGCCAACAGTAGCTGTAGCCCTGCACTTGCCTTTTGCTCACCGAAGCTGCTATGCGTGCACACCTCAATGCAGGCCACTTGGCTTTTACCAAGCCACCTACATGTCCTAACTTGCCTTACGGCCACCCTTGGTATCGCTACAAAACAAGTTGTCAGATCTACATTGCGAAGGCTAAAGGGCTGAATGAGGACTGGACCCTAAAATTCCTGAATACCAACATCGCTCAAAAGAAAATCGCCCGAGTAGCTTACGGGCCTCGCCACATCGCATAAAGTACGTAGCGATGCCCAACCCTGAAAAGAGAAAACACTGACGGAGAGGCGCATACACCCTCAAGGGTTCCTCTGGATACAGAAACCTCGATACCGAACATAGTAAAAGGGGCCCAGTAATTAGAACAGGGTGCTCTTGGGGTATGTTATAGTGGAGTTATGATAAGGAACCCGTATTAAGAACAAGATTGGTAAGTATTCAGGCTTCTACATCACACACCGAGCTGCCTGCAAGCCCTTGAGTTAGCTGGGCGCTGCTATATCTCTACATGTCACTGAGCGAGACTAGAAAACACTCACTGGCATCCTATGTAGGGCCTGAAGATGCTGTAGACGCGGTGACAAAAGGTCGAGAACTCCAAGATCAAGCCCTCACCAAAACCCTGAAACCCGAAATCAAACCCTTCTTCTGGGCGCACAGATCTGCGAAAACAGCGAAGCGGGCAGGCTCGAAGTTCGAAGTTTCCGAACTTCTCGCGCCAAACCGCGAGGCGAGAAACAGGCTCGGAGCAGCTATAGTATACGGAAGATAAGTATGTAACAGATATGTAACTTTGCAAAGATTATGCTACACAATCTCTAATCTAGGAATGCACAGTATAATACACATATTATGTATAATGTACGAAAAACTTGGTAACATATATAATTGAGTATTCGGATGGAATGTCTGGGTTTTCGTGGTGCGCATTACTTTTTCGGTCTTGCCTACAGCCAACTAGCAGTAACTAGCAAGGTGACCCCAAGAATCCCAAACCCACACGACAGTCTTTCTTGGGCGCAGTGAAACTCCACTACCGAGTGTGACAGGAAAGAATTCAGCGAGCCTCAGAAGCCCTACCCAGCATTGCCTTCATAATGCAGGCACCCCTTTTCCTGGGAACTTCAATTGAAATACGGGTGTCCAGATATGAAAAGAGGCATGAGGATACTATACTAAGGGGGCCTAGACCATGTCCTGAGCTGCTCCGAGCCTTCGAAGTTGGAAACTTTGCAGGAAATCAACAAAACCCAAACGCTAACTATCTGGCAGGTCCCCACAAATCTTGGCTTCCTCAGGCACTGCAGGCCCTCAGGCCGTAAAGCATGCTGACTTGCTAGTGCGGGTGGCAGAGAAACTGGCACCTACTGCACAAAAACATGTTAACACGGCGCCTGGGATCTGGTACATGCATGAGCAAAAAGATGCACAAAGACAGCTAGTGAGAAACTTGCCTCCCGCTCTTCGGGCATTGTCGCGTGCAGTCCTACTCGTCCAACATAGATGCCCGAGTAATTACCAACATTTTCCCGAGCGTTCCCTATTCTAGTTCTAGTATACTTTACCTCAAAATCTATTCTACTTATTCAAGTACCTATAGTAGATGGTGGCCTCTGGCCGGAGTGAACATGAAGCCGGATGCTCATGATGCCCATCCTCCTTAACGTAAGCAAGCCATAGCAAGCCCAGAAGAGACCCAGCTGGGTACCCGAAAAAACCGCCCCCTTGAGGCTTGCGCATTCAAGGCTGAGCTCAGGTTCCCCGAGTGCTTTTGAGGCGGTCGAAGACTGCTTCGACCTGACGGAAAGGCCGGCGCTCTAGATCCCGACAGATACAGAATTCTATCAAAACGACAGGCGCAAGAATCTGTGACATTGTTCTTCTGATCTCAGAAAACAAAATGCTCAAAGTTGCACACACATTACATGTTGTTTGGGACTTTGGAACACAATCTGTTGAGCTAGGATCTACTTGGAATAAGAAATAAAGTAAGTTGAAAGTGCGGAATGGTGGTGATTCACCCAAGAAGTTCGGACTGTCCGTTGATTTTACAGAACTCGGCGCTAGCAGAACATTTTGGGCGCAGGCTACTTTACAAAACAAGTCTGATTTGGCCACAAGAGCATGTAGACAAGGCATGAATATCTGCTTCGAGTAATCGATAGCCCTAGACCCGAAAAGCAACAGTAGCCTTTAAGTGAAAAGCCAGCGGCCAGCATGCTCAGGATGGCTCCGACCGACAACACTGACACGCCAAGCAATGTGCACTCCAAGAGGTGTGATTTTCGGCATGCGACGACAGAGTCGACTGCCACGAGAGGTCGCACCTGATCCTGCAGGCTGGCCACCGCCTTCGTCAGCTGCCTGCAAAGCTATCCCTAAGGCCTACCTAGTAATATACAATAACATACTATATTATACAATGACATACCATACTATCTTTCGAATCTCCGCAAGTTCCAGTTCCAAACCTCCGCCCGATCTTCGAACAGGGACTTTATTCCGGTCTTGTTCTTGCCGTGACCGTCTTGCTTTGCTCACTGCACGTGGCTGGCATGCAAACGAGAACTCAAATAAGCCCCCCCCCCCTGTTCAAAAAACAATGTTCTGAACATACTTCTCGTGACATGTCCTGCTAAAGCGAGAGAGACGCCAGCTTGCAGACGCTTCGCAGATCTTAAGTAGCAGCGCGAACATACTTACAAGCAGTAGCACTAGCACTAGCAGTAGCAGTAGCCGCAGCAGCACCCGTCGCAGTCGCCGTCGCAATAGTAGTAGCAGTAGTAGTAGTTGTCGTCGTCGTAGTCGTAGTCGTAGTATCAGCAGTAGCAGCAGCGACAGCAGCAGCAGTTAGATATACCACATCAGATAATATCTATATATATATATATATATTGTTACACAATACTTGAAATATGACATATAAAAAAAACGAGATATCGTTAAGTGTTTGGGCTTTTAACAACTCTGAACCATGAGCTTGAAAGCTTCCCTCCCCTCTGAACCTCCGTTTGGTCCGAGCGCTTTCTTCATCCTGAGACAGAAGCTTCGGGGCTCCGGCTGCTCAGGTTTAGTTTTTTTCTTATGCCTTCTTTTCCCTGAGGAGATAGGGTTTAGGGCTCGGGTTGCGATTGGCTCGTACCAGAGGCCAAGTCCTAAGAGGTGGAGCTGGGCCGTTAGGGGAGTCACGAACGCTTGGACACCACCTTTTTCCCCTTCTCGGGGTCTCGGGCAGAGGGTTTCGGGTCAGGGCAGTGGGCTGCAGTATCCACCTTCGCCTTTTGCTCACAAACCGCCATGATCGACAAGAAGCCGCCCAAAAAAAACAGTATGGATCTGGTACCAGCTGGTAAGAACAACAAGAAAGGTCTGGTTACAGCTTGTGCGTTGATCGGCCGCGCAAGAAGCCGAAGCACCTGCGTTCAGTTTTGCCATGGTGCCCTCAATCCTTCCTGTGATGCGTAATCCAAAGATGCGGTTTTGCATCTTCTAAGGTCTAGGGTGATCTACTCTTGTGCCATCCTTCCACAATGACTCGACCCCTATCCCCGACTCCTCACCAAACCACCATGAAAGCATACATGAAAGACTTACAACATCCTTGACATGCATGCTGGGGCACGTGCAGGACTAGAACGCTTCAGAACTTGCTTCGGACACATTGAATGACATCTGCAGAACGTAAAGCCAAACTCATGCCCGTCCTCTGTGTTCAGGCCCTCGGTCGACACCTCGTCTACCACAAATCGGGCTGCTCGGTACAAGCTTCTGTGTGGGGAGGGTCTCGAAAGCATAACGACAACAGGGCTCAGATCAATCAAGGACTCCGTCATCGAAGTCCTCAGGCAGAAAGAACACACAAAGGGCTTCAGCACCGAAGTCACAGGCTTTGCATTTTGGACTTTCACCCCATGTAAGAGCTATCACGCACCGTGTGCGGGGTCGTTCATTGACAGGTTTATTCAACGAGACTTGCGGGTTGCCGAGGATGATAGCCGCGAACGCCAAGGCGGAAAGATAACATGCCCTGGTGGCATCCCATGCAGCAATGCCCCGAGGGTGGTGTATTCGGGCCTAGGGTTCAGAGCATTGCTAAACGAATCTAGCAAGCAGAGACTTTTCGGTGTCGGTCCTGCCGCCAACCCCTGCAAAGAACAGTTACCTCGACTACAACCGCAGCGACTTTTGTGTGCTTCCTTTTTCTCCGTGTCAAGACCTGATCAACCAAAAAATTCCAGATGGGATTGTTTAATCAAGCACTCTCGCCAGATAACGTGTGTTCATGCATGGAGGTGCAGTTTGATACGAAACGCGGGGGTATGCTCTATCCCCCACAAAATTCCTGAACCCTTTGGACATGAGAGGCTGAGCCTCCTGAACCCTTTTGTCGTGACAACCCGAAACCCGAAACTCGGGCAGCGGCAAAGTCGATTCCCTTGCACTGAAGCTGATCAAGTCGAGCCTTCTTGGGTGACAGGGGCTTCTAATGTAGGATTCTGATTAAGTGGATCAGGCCCAAGGTTCCTTAATCAGGTTCCTACATTAGGGACCCAAAACGGCACATAAGCATAAGCATTTTATGGGGATATCCCTACCGTATTGGGCTTCATTATAAGGGGGTTTATATGGGACATCCCTACCCTAATTTTTGCTTATGTGCTTTTTGGGGCCCTATACATTAGCATTGATCTGGGAATCTCGGGTATTGCCTTTGTTCGATGCGCTGCTGCCATCAAGAGCAACTAAGCGTGCCTCTGACCATAGGGCATGCAAAAGGGGTCCTAGTAGTCCTACAGTATAGCAAGCACATGGACGGTTTCAGGTGACTTCCTGGTGTTGATGTGCAGGGGCCCGCCCCATGTGAAGCTGCCAGTTGTCCGCCGGGGCTGCAATTCCTCAAGTTCATCGCACCGTGCTTTTTCGCCGTTTACGTAAACATCGCCTCACCTGAACCAGGAGTTATAGAACTCAACCCTTCATCTCCCCCTTGAAAACTCAACTCCCGAATATAAGAAATCACTCAGTGTCAGGAGTCGGTTCCCCGGCTTTAGGAAGAGCTTCGCTCAAGCCCCACATCGTCCCGGCCTCCAGCTGCGCGAGATCATTCCAAGCTCGGCCTGGACTAACCTGCGACTGGAGCTGTTGGGCACCGAGCCGAGCCTTTGGTGAACCAAACCCCCGGCTCTCATGAAAGCGTCTTTATGGTTCGTTGGGGAGCATCGGCATCAGGCAGCGGGGACGCTGCCACATCAGGCAGGAGAGTACCGGCGATTCGCTTGCATCCCAGAAGCTCCAACAAGCGGCTTCTCAACATCAGGGGATCCCAGCATGCTTCTTTTGCAAACTTGGGATCAGACATGTCGAAAGCACAGGAGCCTCGATGTTAGCCTTCGGGTAAAGCAAGCGCATGGTAGGGCTGCATGCATTTTACTGGTGCATGCTGACGTGTTTGCATATAACCAAGTACATCTTGGCTGACGTCTGAACCCCTCCTAAAGGTAACCTTTTAGCCTCCTTATTATAGCTAATATAGAAACCCAAAAAAAGTTAAAGTCCTAAGAGCCAACCAGAAGAATGCCAAGACATATGGGCAACCTCCAAAACACAATCAATCCAGCCCTTTCCCATAAAAGTCGTAGAGCCCTCCTCCAAAATCTTTGCAACTCACAAGCGGCTCCACCTGAAGAGTCTGCAAAGCATCTTCCGTCGCGCGCAGCTCAGCCCGAGCTGACTGCAGCTGTGCCTGGATCTGGGGGTTTGCGAAAATAGGGGACCCTAATGTAGTACCCTAAATAGTAGGATCCTTATTATAAGGACCTCAAAATAATGGTACCCCTAATTTTCGGAAACTCCCATCTGCTTTTGAGTTTCAGGCGCTCCTTCCCGGATCCTGCAGAGTCAGCTTGGATTTGTGATACGAGTACATGCCATGACACTGACCACTAGGCCCGGCCCGAAACCATCTGCTACTTAATGCAGCGAAAACCCTTACATCCCATTGAACCCGAAACCCATAAAGGCTCGAATTCCAAAGGTTCTACACTATAAAACCCTAAACCCTATAAGCCATAATTCCTAGTCTGCTACTGGACTCCAGTCTAGCCAGACCACAACCCTATATCCCTAAAGCCTAAAATCCCCAACTCCAAAGGCCCTACGCCATAAGCCTACCATGTACCCAAATAGTACATACTTTGGCCGGAAAATATCTACATCGAGATTACAGTTACATTAAGGCCAGAGCTACTATTTGGGCACATGGACCCTTAGGGTAAAATCCTACTTGGAGGATCGTGGGACTTAGTACATGTCGGTTATAAGTACCCTATTTGGAGTTATGAGTACAGTTGCCTTATTTATAACCCTAGTTACTAAGTCCCATGATCCAAGTACAATGGGGGGTCAATAATTAGAATAGGGTTTTGGGGCCCATGATACTATAGTTATTTCAAGGAACCCCCAAAATTATTTAGGCCCCTATAGTACTCCAAATTTTCGGAAACTCTAAACCCTAAACCCTTTATAGAACCCTTATCGATCCTTTTAAGGAACCCATAAGGGCCCCCTTATATTTGAACCTTCCCATGCCCCGTAAAATGCCGGGGCCCAGCCTCGCAGCTCTTGAGGCGGTCGAAGGCCACCGTGGACGGCGACTGCGCTGCGCCCTCACAGCGCTTTGCAGGTTAAAACAGGGGCCTTAATAATTAGAATAGGGTTCCCTTTAAAGGGCTCCTTAAAGGGATCTTTTGTAGGGTTCTATAGTAAAAGGGCTTCGGGGTGGCTTCGGGATTCATCAGCTTTCTGGGTCTTTTTGTGTATCAGTAGCAGTAGCAGGAGCAGGACCAGGGATGGCAGCTGTGATAGTAGTCGTCGTCCGCCGGTGATGCTTGTGGCAAAGGCGGCGATAGAGGTAGTGGCAGTGGTAGCAACAGTACAGGGGCTTGGGGAAGTTGACCGTTTTGTGCCGGGATACCTGAAACCCCTTTGAAGGCAAAGGATTGTGACTCAGAAGTTGACGAAGTTGACCACGGGATTACTTTCCGCATCTAAACGCATCCATCTAGGGATGACAAACGTAGCGATTCGTATAATTGACCATCCAGAACCCCTTTGAATGCTGGGCCTACAGATGACTCAACACATCACGCCGGATGCTCATCCCTCCATCTAAACGCATGCACTGTTCAGATGTCACATGTTTGCCTCAATGATGCATCAATGCATCACTCCGGACAATCATTCCTCATGGTGCAGAAGTAGCTGCAGCAGCAGCAGCAGTAGCACTTGTCGTCGTAGTAGCAGCAGCAGAACCAACCGCAGCACCGGCTGCTTCCGCCGACGCAGTACTTCCACACGCAGCTTGGAACTGGGCATTCTTTGCTTTGGGTTTTGCACTTCCAAATAAAACTAGCTGTTGCCCTCGCGGTCCTGTCACTCTCCGGAGGCAGAAAGCAATCCACCCCAATAAGGGTTCATGATGTGCACCGCCTGGGGCGCGTCGTTGACACCAGGGTCCTTGACCTCAGCTGCATTCGAACTTCAAGGGCCGCAGAATGCGATATTACGCCGGGTTCAGCATCTGAGGCCTTCAATCCTTCAGGGTTGTGTACTTTTTAGATCGCACAACCCGTTTACAAAAGACAACATGCTCGAGATCGGTGTAAGAGGGGCCCAAAGGTTGCATGTATGTGCTGCGTATTGTCTTCGCTTGAATGCTCTCTAACGATGGGCCAATGCTTGAGGAGACCAAGCAGGGCGGCGCAGGATTCCCAAATTTGCATGGAGCCTCACGGGAGACGTCCGATGAACCCAAAGCGCAAAGCTGTATCTCACGCTTGTGTTTCTGTTTGGTAATCTCTGGTGGTCGTTCGTATGTTGAGTTTACGTTGATCTCTCACACTCGCACTCTCTCTCTCTCTCTGTCGCTCTCGCTCTCCCTCCCTCCCTGCCTCCCTCTCATGTGCGAACAAGACCGTGAATAGGCACTTGTTTGCATCTACCTATGCACGTGCGCACATGCACGCATGTTGATAGTCTTGTTCACCTACAGATGCAGGCAAGTGCACATTCTTTCGCATGCGCACATATGCGTAAACAAAAAACATTTATCAAGCCAGCACCGGCATTTGTGCATATGTCCATATCGGCCTGAGAGTATGCGTGCATCTGTGACATAGAACGCTTTGTCTGCGGGTGCTGTCCACACATGTCATGTCTGCAGGCAGTGATGCTGCTCTGAATCTTAAAGACACCTGTAAAACACAATTGCATCGTTGAAGCATAAAACCTGAACATGATTTTTTTACGGATCTACCCTTCTTTGTACCTCTACGTGTATATACACATAATAATGCATGTATGTGTAGATGCGCAAACACACTGTATCCGACAAGGCAAGACTTCGCATGTTGTCTGTTCAACTTGTGCCTAGGCATTGTTCCTAGTTTATGGTGGTACACGTGTTCCTGCATCTGCACGCATCTCATCTGGATACCGAGCGGCCAAAACGACAGTAAATGTTTAAGAACACGTTATTTTTGAATATGCCCTACACGTTGGGTGCAGATACTTACACCGAGTATGCAGAATTCTGAGGCACACCCTGTCCAGGCAAGCATGCTGTCTTGCTCGCTGGCACATGTGCAGACCTACATGGCGCAACACAGAAAGCCCTCCTTCTCCAGACATCAATCAACCGGAGCCCTGCTCGACAGTTCGCATGCCCAAAGCCTGAAGTTCCGACTTACAGCTGGGGCCTTGCTTTCATCCCGGCGGCGACACACCCCGTCCGAAAATAACGTCAAAATTTTGGGCTCCACCGAAACACGGAAGACGGAGAATAACAGGAGATAAGGATTCAGGGGTTTCCCCAGACTTTCAGAGCAGTGCCAATGCTTCTTGGCCTCCTGCAGAGCCATCTCCCATGACTATGACCTGGGCAGAGGCCCAAAAGACAAAACAAACAAAACCTTCGACAACAGTGTGATAACGGCCGCAGGTGGGGGGGGAGTAGGGCTTTTGGGAACCTGAGGTGCGATTCGTGCTCTCTTTTCTAGCTCTGCTTTGAAACTACTAGTCCTACCCGCGCCCGACTTTCTAATAGGGTTTTGGGGCATACAGACCCTGTATACGCACCCTGCAACCCGAACTCTGACACAACAAGCCAAAAATGCGATTAAACCCTGACTCCATCCCATGAGATTTCCAAACGTTCCTTGGGCTCCCAGCTGTCGGGGCTTCGGCCGCAGGCGCGGCGAGGTCCTTCCGTGCCTCGCAGGCGCCTCAAAGCCAAAATTCAGTTTAGCATTGAAGCTCGTTAAGGTTTGGATTTGGTTTCGCAAGAACGGATTAAAGCCCTTCTGATTCTGAGGCAGCTTGCAGCATAAGGGAAGTCACAGTGTAGGAAGCACTGTGCTTTCAGCACTTAGAGATATGCAGAAGATGCAGAAGTATGCTGTTGCTTGTTTCGCATGTCTCTCGCTGTGATTACAGCTGCCCGTTCGATTATCGGGACGGTGTCAAAACCCTTGCGTGCATGCGCGCGCGCGGGTGTGTGTGTGTGTCTCTGTGTCTGTGTGTGTGGGTGTGTTTGTTTGTGTGTGTGTGTCTTCTTTCGTTCGTTCGTGGGTGTGTGCGTGTGTCTGTGTGTGTAGAATGCAAGACTCAGCCCTGAGGGCCGAATCCACAACTCCCGGCGTGCACCATTACTTTTCGCATAGTCTGATGGAGCACGAGCGATGTCAACAACAGGGCCAACTACGCCCCCTTTTCCTTCCCCATCCCCTGCTGTTTCTCCTCCTCAAGCTACTGCTTATTACTACCACCACGATCACGACTATCAATCTGCACTATTACCGCGAGTACTGCTACCGATGATATTACTTGAACCCTGAAAATGGCATCACTGCCGTTTTTTGAACTGACCAACCCTGAGCGAGACCTGCATAGCCTACCGTCCTATGCCTTCGGCCCCGAGTACAACAAATCAAGGCTAGCAGCTCACGGTTCATGTCAGCCCTATAGAACCCGGATACGCTAAACCCACAACCCTAACTCTTCAACCCTATTGATCCTTGACCCTACATCCCTGGGATAGAATACCAGTTCCAAGCCGGGCGCTGGGTGGCTTTCGGTCAACGACCGGTCCCTGGAAACGGGTGCATTTTTTGCCAAAGGCTGGCGGGTGCTACAGAAGGGCCCAAGGATGTAGGGTTACAGCTGTGGCGCACTTCCATACTAATCGTCTCTGTAGTTTCTCATGCAGGATCACGAAAGGGAATCCGAGGATGAGGGTTTCGGGTATATAGCTAATTGTTTCGGAAAGGTTCTGCCTTCCTGGCTACAGTTCTCGGTCTATTTAGTCGTGCTGCGGACAGATGGCTGGGCGCCTCCGTGTCGCACTGGTGGACTGGTGGAAAAACAACCAGCACATCGCAGGATATCCCACGTCATCTCCGGGTGAGTCCGAACTGCGCTTATCAAATTCTGCACTGCAAGTTGCAAGCATCTAAAATTCTGAAGGATCCCTCACTTCAGACGCAAAGTTTAGGCCCGCTGAACCCCGTTCCGTAAACTTGCTCTTTCAGGTCTCACTTCGGTTCTGGGCGAGGAGCATCTTCCTGTCCAGGTGCCCGAAAACAAGCACTTTACGCATGAGAGTGCCATCCCGACGCCGGAGGCCTTGAGCCTTAAACCTCCATAGATAAACTCTTCTCTCAAGCAAGGCTCCCTTCTACTAAACCCTGCACCAAAGGCCCGCTATTCATTCTATCCATGGCACTGATCATTATGGAACAGTACGTGGGAAAAAACCAGGAACACCACAAAAACAAAACACACCGAACTTTTGCGGAGACCTCTGCCGGAGCGGCAGCGAAGCGGGGATCCATCGCAGACGCGGCTCCTTTCCTCGCCTGCCCAAGGTTTGTCTTCTTCAGATGTTTAGTTTAAAAGGGTTCAGGAGTTTCAGGCTAAGGGTGTGGCGATGGTTTGCTCAACATCACGCGTTCGAAGACATTGCTGAAACACTGCCATGTCTGCCAGGTCCGCCCACACTGCAAGCCACGTTTCGTGCCTCTGGTGGCATACCAAGACCAAAAGAGTGCGGCATGTCCTTGCGGGCCTGCCATGACGAGCTGTTTCGGGTGTACGTGCCCGCGACCGCGGGATTTCTGAAACTCGGCTGGGGCCTCTCATTTGATGACAAAGGTGGTGCCACGACGGAGATGATGATGGTGGTAACCATGGGTAGCAGGGAGACACGAAAGGAATAATCAAATCATAGCAGTCAGATTGTTGTGACGGTCGTCGCAGAGAGCATGTTCATAACTGTGCCACCTAACAAGGATGCCGCCGGTCTTTGTTTAACATCCCATTTGTGGTTCTTGGTTGTTCCGATTGTGGCTTTTGCAATCATACTTTACAGCTGTTACAGGCTGAAGCGGCATTGTCATCGCCAGGATGATCGAGGTGGGTAGCAGTCGTGCTGCTGGTGCCTGTTCGGAGAAAAAGCATCGATGGACGAAATCGTGGTGCGTATCAGGCCAGGTGAGCGGCATGTCTTGCAAAATTCACTCAATGCTTCTACTGCAAGTTATTCACGCCATGTTTCTTGTTCCGCCCACTATGGCGACAGTGCTGCATCGGATCCTCCTGAGTGATACATTATCTTACAGTCATCATGTACTTACATCGTGCTCACTGTCAGCTAGCCACTACGTAAGATAAACAATGCTGCTATGTCGTCACACCAGGTCTAAACACACATATACACACATACATCTGCCATAACCAGTAATGAGCACATTCGCCAGCCCTTCTCGTTCATATGCATGAATACCCTTCCTGTTATGTTTCTTGCTGTGGTTCTCTTGCCGTCTCCTTCTCCCCATCCTAAACCCTAAGACCTATTCGTTCTACGGCTCGCTGCAGCACCTCCGAGGCTGCTCCAAAGCCAAAGTCGTTCCAAGCCTGTGCCCAAGAGACTGCTGTAGATGGAGTAAATATGCCGACGAGAGTTTGGGTATGATGTAGGCGAGGCTTACGCAGTATAGTGCCAACCGTGCAAAGGGGGAGGCCTTGGCGTTCCTTGAATCTTTTCGAGCTGCCTGCATGGTTCTGAGGATATCGGAGGAAACGCCTAAAGTGTGTCAGTCAGGTAGTATCCAGACTCTAAGATTCACTGGCTGTGAGACTATGAGGTATGCGCAGATGAAAAGATCTGCGGCTGTGTCTTCCAACTTCGGGATGTGGCACGTTCTTGCCATCTGATTCACTTGAAGACTTCAGCATTGCAGGATGTGATGGGCTCACAGTCTCAGACTTTTAATTCGAGAAGAGGGCGGAGAGCGACGTCAGCCAGTCTTGCTCAGCCATCAGCTAGCACTGCAGGAAGCTGCGGAAATGAGAAGATCCTGCTGCAAACCACACACCACAGAAACATTTCGAAAATAGAAAGACCACGATTTCGCCAAAGACCTTGCAGTCCAAAATGAAACCCAGGCCGTACAGGGACATGGGCTTACTCCCCTCCACTATGGGGATTGCCATTTGCAGCTCGCTTTACAGCGCCTCTGTCATGCTCGGTGGAGCTTGGAACGGCCTGCAAGCTTTCAGAAGAGGAGGACTCCATGGGGTTCAGAAACTGTGCCCCGAAAGGAAACGACACGAAGACCGGCGTCCAAGGTACTGCAAGAGTTCATACCGAGCAGGCAAGTGCAAGACGTGGCGAAATCCTCATCAGCCCATATTGAGCTTGTTTGTGCCCCTGTTCATCCCTGCTCTACAGAGAGAGATCTCAAATATTGTGCTTGAAATAATTTCGAACATTATGTGTCAAACGCTGACCATGTCGTGTTGGGAATCTAGCAACAGCTTGGATATGTGAAGGCGGGTAGCCGATCTGAAGCTGCAAATGGAACCCTCAACCACGCCAAAGGCGTGCCTGTGCATCTCAGGCTGCGTGTAGGTAGCGAAGGAGCCGGGCTGCATCGGGTTGGGCTGCGGCTGAGGCTGCCTGCAAGAGCCAAGGTGGATGCTGTGAAGTTCGAAGCATAGCGTTTGCTTCGATGCGGGCGTTTGCTGCAGGGCTCTAGGACCTTGAGGGTTGCAAACAACATATTCGTGCAAAGCGTGCGGTTCAGCTTGGTCAAATATAGGGGCCGTAACAGCTGGAATAAGGTGTTGTAGTCTATCAACGTTGAGTTTACTGAACTTCAAGAACTAGTACAGCTCATCATTCCGACCCCTCCATTACAGGGGTTACGGATTCCCTCCTCATGCGAGGCTCTTATGCTCCAATGGAGATAGATAGATAGATATAATACATACACATGTATCTCTCTCTGTCTCTATGTGTGTATATATTTATTTATTTATTTGTTTATTATTTACATAGGGTACCGACAAAGCCTGCCCTGGGATTTGCAGGTTTGCAGGAGCCTCCACGATCTGAAGCTGGCAACATCCTCGCGAAGCCGAAGCCAAACCCTCAACACTTATAAGATCTTCAACCCTGACATCCCGAAACCTTTTTGCCTCCGGTCTGCAGCGACATCCCGAAACCTACATCTTGAATCCTGAACCGTGTATAAATCAAAAACAAGAAACATACAAACAACTCATGTGTGGAGCTTGTATAATATATATATATATTATACATATGTAATTATATGTATATGTACATGTCTATGCACATATCATTTGTATGTTCGTGTGCACGTGCAGGTAGGCACGTGTGAGCCTCAAGTCCTCAGCCTGAGCCAAGCCCCTGTCGGAGGCTCCAATATCCCTTAAATTAAGGATTATACCTGAAATTATAATAGGATCCCTAGTATGATTCATAAGGCATGTTCCTTAAATGGAGCCCTTATAGATCCCTTTAAGGAGCCCTTTAAGGTATATTTCCTGGGCTGTCGGAGGGGGCCTCCATCGGCCCACGCGGGTTGGTTCTGAGGGCCCCGTCGGCCGAGGGAGGCCGAAGTCCCTGGGTCACTTCAGAGGTCGCCCTTTAAACTTTGAACCCAGTTGCTGTACCTTTGTAAGTGCCTGTAGATGGAGAGAGAGCGCGAGAGAGAGAGAGAGAAGGCAAGGGGTAAAGTGTGAGTGCGTTACTGTCCTGATATAAAAATAGAGCCGGGCTCAGAAATTGGCAGTGCTCCCCAAGGTCCGCACGGCTCACCACCAGGCAACGGGTCCCAACGTCCGGCATCGGGCCTTCGAGCTCTGTGCAAGGAGTCGTGTGCTCTGCTCGGAAGAAGGGCCGGTGCCCCCAACCCTACAGAACGTGCTCCGGTAAGCATCAAGACCTCACGACCATCTGACACCAGGGATTCAGGTCTTGATTGCCAAACTTTCGCTTGGTCCCTGGGCCCTAAAGGCCTTAAACCCTTAAACCTTTATTAATACCCTTACCACGAGAATGTCGGAAGGCAAAACAAGCAACCTCAGCTCGTAGCCTATCGCCAAAGCCGGTATGCTCCCAGCCGCGCAGCGGACCAGGGCGCGTGTCGGTGCTGGCAAGGGGGCGGATAACAGCACTCAAAAGATATGGGCATTTATGTATTTTTGTTTGTATGTACATACGTACGTGTGTAGGTATGTATGTATACATGTGTGAATGCATGATGACTATATGTGTATTACACCGTAGAGAAGCCATGCACCGTGATATAACTCACAGTACGTTGTAATACTTACACCTACAGGCCACCGCCCTCATCCGATCATCCCTGCTGTAGTACAACGTCTGTATCTCAACCATAGAACACACAGCACCATACATGACGCAATATAGAATGTAGTATATAAGAAATCTACCTATCGACCTATTATATATACTGTAAGGATCTGTATGTAAGGCGTACTAAACTATATCGCATAATTCAGGATGCAACGCATACACCCCGATGTCCCAAGGCTGCATGTTTGTCACACGACTAGGACAGCACCACTACACGCCGAACGTTGCGGGGCAGAAATGTTGTATAGGCATTCTCTGGACACATGGACGCTTCGGGGGAGAACAAAATTCCAATACCAAAAGCCCGAAACAGAACCACAGACAGCACCATCAAATCTGCACCTCCGCTGCTGGGCGAAGGGGTCGCTATACCTCGTGAGTTAAAGCAAAAATAGTGCAGAAGGGTAACTGGCTGTCGTCGTCGTATTCAAAAGAACAACAGAAGCCAATTAAACTTGTTTGCATCAGAATTGCCGATCCGTGTGCCGAAATTCATCGACATGGCTGCGGGGAAGCTGCTCTGTGTGCCTCCCAGATCATCTGGCTAAGGTTTCTGTATGTCACTGTACCTCTAGGCTCATACCCTACCCCTTTTTTGGGGAAATCTACTTGTCTATAAAACAGATCCTAACTCTAAAACTAGGTATCCTAAAAAGGGGGTATTGTATGAGCCTCCAGGTATGTGGATAAACTACAAATCTCCTCTTTGGTTTTGGGCAAGCCTCGGTGGCACGCTCCCTGCTGCAACATTTGAAGCAGCTGCAGCAGTACCGTAACGGTTCAGCTCTTGCCCGAGACAGAGAGAGCCCAGGGGCGCCGAAAGCTGAAATCCTGAAAAAAACAAAACCTGTGGTAGGGCAATGTGCTGCTGTCACTGTGGTCCTTCTCTCGGGTTACGTGGGTTCTGTGCTCTGCCACTGCCATGACTGGGAACTCCCGTGGGGCCCCGAATGCGGCCTCCACCTTTCCCCGAAATGGTCCGGGATATACCTGATCAAGTCTGTAATCGGAGCATTCACGGATTTTCTGCGATGACACCCCAGAAAACCTGAGGGACAACCCGGCTGAATGCAGACCGCCGGGTTTAGGAACTCGCGCCCGATCAGGGAATCAAGATCTGCAATGGGTTAGTGAAGCTCAGTGCAGCCCATCTTAGCTCCGAGCTCGTGCTCCCGGTGCCTTCAGTAGCAGGCTATTTCCACGCCAGCTATTTAGGGCTTCAGGTTCATATGAAAGAACTCACCAAGCCTTTGAGATAAGCTTTCTGTGGCTTTGTGGTGTATACCACCATCGAACATCCGCTACAGCGGTTATTGCAGCTCACCTTGCCGCGGTCAGTTCGCTCTGTAGCCGTGAAACTCAGCGTCTGAGCTTCCAAGCTTTCGGGCTCAACACCCTCAAGTTCAAGTCTTGGGCTCGCGCAGGCAGGAACCCGGGATGGTTCCGAACTCGGGGGCCTGCGGTGCCCGGTACGGGTGGATTTCTGGACAAATGAAGGGGCCTGCTTACATCAGTTGCAGTAGGGAATCCGGAACCTTTGCAACAGTCCCACGGTTCGAAGAACTTACGATTACGCCTTACTCGGCGCTTCATGAAAGGCTGTGTACAGTTGAGGCTGGGATTGCCACTAATGATGGAACTCTAAACAAACCCGAAACCCGAAGCCCAAAACCCCAAAGTCTTACATCGAGAACTCACTGACCACCGCTGGGGCGGCCAAGAGTTCCGAGGCGGACCAAGACATGTTCTGGAACAAAGGGAAGTCCACAGCAATACACGGTACACTACTTGGGGATTTCAGTCGGCTGCTTTAGCATCTTGACTCCAAATCAGAAACGCGCATGTTGTTGAAACTGAGCTGTGGCCGACCGCAGCCATCCCCGTTCCTGTACCCCTGTGAAGCCTGAGGCTGGGAAAGAGCCATAAACCCTCACACTCCCCCGAGGCCCTCCGACCCCTGCCGACGGGAAGTTCCGAGGAAACTGTGCCTTGGAGATAGCAGAAAAGTTTGGATTTGCCTCTTTGGCTCGAAGTCTAAGTAAGGAAATGCACGAAAGCTGGAGTTCTAAGATGCATGGCAAGCATCTAGACTCACATCTAGACCTGACAGATGAGAAGGGAGCTTCATCATCCCTGAACCTCGGTATCAGATACCTAAACACCGACGAAAATTGAAGGGAACCGTGCCCTACAAGATTAAGCTCTGTCTCCGAACCAAAACGAGCCAAACAGAGCACAGGCATGTTACGTCGATTCCCAGGCCGCGATCAAGCGGTCGATGAAAGCCTGCGGGGATCGGGTGCCAGACTGGGTCAGCGTTCAGTTTCTGATGGGAATCTAACAACGACAAGCAACGCCGCAAGCCTGTGTTTCAATGTGACTCTGCCGCCTTACAAAGCGAGTTGTATGATCGTGGCAGTGGCAGCAAGACTAGATGTAGCCGAAGCTGTAGCAAAAGCCAGAGCTTTGGGGCTGCATAAGCAACAGCAGCAGCAGCTGCCGAAGCAGTAGCAGTAGCAGCTGCAATAGTACTGTCGTAGTAGTCGTCATCGTAGTCGTTGCCGCAGTGATAGAAGTATTAAAAAATACTGGTGGTAACGGTGCTGCTGGTAGTAGTCGTCGTAGTGGTGGTGGTGGTGGTGGCGGTGGTGTTGGTCGTGGTCGTGGTCGTGGTCGTGGTCGTAGTGGTAGTAGCGGTAGTAGTGGTAGTGGTAGCGGTAGTGGTAGAAGTAGCAGTAGCAGTAGCAGTGGTAGTGGTGGTGGTGGTGGTGGTGGTAGTAGTGGTGGTAGTAGTCGTAGTAGTGGTAGTGGTAGTGGTAGTGGTAGTGGCGGTAGTACTAGTAGTGGTAGTAGTAGTAGTAGTAGTAGTAGTAGTAGTAGTAGTAGTAGTAGTGGTAGTGGCCGCAGTCGTAGTCGTAGATGCAGCAATAGCAATAGCGGTAGCAGTGGCAGTAGCAGTAGTAGAAGGAGAAGCAGAAGCAGAAGCAGAAGCAGAAGCAGTAACAGCAGCAGTAGTAGTCGTCGCCGGCCGACCAATTGAACACGTTCTGCAAGCCAAACCCCCAGCCCTGGAAGAAGTATCCTGGATACGCCTGTTGAGCTTGGAGGTGGATCGTACGAAGGCACGCCGCTTGTCCACGGTGCCCCGCAGCCACCTTCGCAACAACTCGACCAGTGGTCAAAACTTGGGACCGGATATGGGGCCTGAGGCAGGCTGTACCACCGCAATGCTCTTCCCGGCTGCTACTGGTGGCGCCACGGGCAGCTCTTTTCTCGCCGAGCCCGAGCACTCATCAGCGACGAAATCTGAAAACCATCGCTGAAAGCTCGAGCTATTCTGTTTACTATGCTGAGGGTGTGGTCCTCAAAACACCTGTGCAACTGCAAGTGCTGAAACCGACATTCTTGTAGTGGTGGCCCTCGGTTGATGGTGCTGGTGGGGTGATGACAAATGCATTCATGTGCACTTTATGTATGGTGATGGTGGCGCTGGCGGAAGAGGAGAGGTTGGCAAGGCCAGTCTGAAGACAAGTGAAGATGGCGACGAGGATAATAGTGCTGGAATGATCGTGACGACGATGATGATCAGCGTCACCGTCATCGCCATTATGCTGGTGGCGGTGTTAGCGTCACGAAGACAACCCGTCAGATGATTATCATTAGAGCTATGCCAGAGTGATGTACTCGGACTTCAAGATTGCGTCAGTTGCATTTTGCGTACGCCTAAGACGGGCTGTCGACTTGGGCTTCAGCTTGACTTGCTTTGGCTAGACTTGGCTTGACGTGTGCATGATAGTCACCACATCATCGACCATGCTCCCTGACCATGGCCTTTAACAGCAACCGGTTATACCTTCCGGCATGCAAAAACTTTTGTGCATTTATGCGCGGCATACCTACCGAGTTTGCAGTTCGTCCACTGTCCTGAAGCCCTATGCCGAAGCCATGACTAGTCTACGAATGAACCTCTGAAAAACAAACTTACAGACAAGAAGGACTCGTGCAGCGGCCTGGCCCTCGACCCAAATTGGGCGCAAACGGCGAAGGGCCTAGCGGGCCGAAACTGTGCAATTGAGTTGTCTGGCTTCTCGTTTGGCTTGTTTGTGACTATAGGGTGTAAAGTCTAGTGATTTAGTGTGTCGTGTAAGGCACTCCTTAGATTTATATTGTTACATGGAGCACGACCAGTGGCTTCACATCGCCTCAAGCCCCACTCTAACCGCCCCATACGTACTGAAGGTGCCTTAATAATTACCTATACTATATTGGGGGGGGTCCTTATTACAAGTATAGTATAATGGGCCCCAAAACCCTCTTCTAATTATTAAGGCCCCTATATTAGTTCCATGTGCTTGAGAGAAAGCCATCACGGCTTTATCCATACCCTTAGATGCCTCCACACCTGAAAGCAGGAACTGAAGAGGCCACAGGCGCGTGCCACGTGCGAAACCCTGCGAAAGCTCGCCACCTATCCACGTAATGCACCTATCTTCAAAAAGTAATTCGTAGTCTCCCATCTAGAAGAGCCAAGTGAAGATCAACTCTCACTGCGCCTGCTGGTGAGAGACCCCTGTTGGGTCGATAGGCGGGCTGATACATGGCGTCGAATGCGAACCCTGACCTTCACGCTCTATGTCAAGCCCCCCAGCGAATGCAAGGTGAGAGTCGTCTGAGAATACTGGCTTGTTCCTCTGGAGCTACGGTCATCGTGAGAACTCCAGGCTAAAATCCGGGCGAGTCTCAATCACAAACAATGAACAACAACCCCGAGAAAGATTTCTCTCTGCAGTTCTCTTCGGGGCATGAAACGTGGAAATACAAAAGTCTCGAGCAACCCGCGGCCACGCGATGCCTTCTCTATAGTAATGAAAATCTCTTGCCTCCTTTCAGGCAATGACAAGTTCTACTGCCCTGTTTCGATTCGAATTGCCACCAGGGCGGAGTGCCCTCGTTCGTATGATTATGAGATGAAGACACTGTCATTCTCAAGGGCGGCCAGAAACCCCACCTGGACCCTAAATAACCGACCTTTTTAAGGACTTATGTAAGCAAATCATAATAAGGAGCCCTACAACGGCAGGTTCTTCAGGGTCCAGGTAACCCCAAAAAACCGAGGCCCTAGTCCTGTAGGCTCTCTGGTCGAAGCTATGCGATGAGAAATGGAAAGAGGAGCCTAATGATTTTAATAGGTTCGCCTTAAGGGGGCTCCTTAAAGGGATCTATAGTAGGGTTCTATAGTGTGGGGGCCTTAATAATTCGAAAAGGGTTTTGCTGGAATTATAATAAGGAATCCCCAAAATTGTTTTGGTAATTATTTAGGCCCCTATAGTACATTTCATGAAGCTGTGCGTGCTACTGAAATTAGCGACTTTCTGCTGCCATTGCTGCTACAACTTCTGCATTGTCATGTCAGTCGAAGACGTTCCATTGACAGAACCGGCTTCTAATAATGTGTAGAGAAAGCTAGATTCACATGGGGTTTCGCTCACGACGCCTCTGGACACAGGTTTGTAGTACCGACGCGGCAAACACACTCCATACCTGCACGACAGGCGTGCGGGATAAAGAAACGTCGAGCCGGGCAAAAAACTTGGTGACAGGCTTCAAACTGAACTATGAGTCCTACAGCCTATGACCTTAGCAGAGCCTCTCTGGGCGAAGTGTCAAGGCTTGTGATAGATGCACATGCTCTGCGAAGTGGCAGGCACCGTATCATCAATCTTCTGGATGAGCGCATACATGTACACCTCAGAGCCGGGAGCGACGTTGTCAACAGCAGGATTAGACGGGCATGGACTCTTGCAAAGTAGCAACAAGCAGCACACATGCTGACGGGATGTGTGGCCGTAGCCGCATCAGCTTGACTCATCAAGCCAGCTGTCTGGTCGAGACGGCAATGTTGCAACTAGAGGGAACGCGAGGTGGATTGCTGGATGCATGGGCGAGACATCCTGGCACTTGCCGTGGCTGAGTCGAGCATCAGAAGTCTATCGACGTTTTTGTAGCAAACCCCAACGCCTAGCAGTGAACCGACTATGCGCGCGAAAGTCAAACCCGCAAACACAAAGCGCACCGACAGTGCAGTGCGAAGCCAAGGCAGCAGCAATCATCACTGCCAGCCTAGTACGGTCGGCTTCGGAAACATCTGATTGGCAGGAGTACACGCAGGATGCTAGATCTGGTAACATGTACGGGTGCATTGTGGACCAGTCTTGCAACTGTGAATGAATGTCGAGTTTCGGTACGTGTGAGGATATCTCTGAATGTATGTGTAGCCTCTAAACATCCGAATTTAACCCGCAGCATGCATACATTCATCCATACACAGGAACATTGCTACATGGATACGAAACGATACAGACACATACACATACATGCTGACAGACTGGCTGACAGCCTGTCAGACCGACAAACGGACAGACAGACAGGCAGATATGCAGGCAGGGAGCCAGACAGACAGACATCCAGGCAGTCAGACTGACAAGCAGGCAGGCAGGCAGGCATGCAGCATTGCATGCTTGAATGGGTGCATGCATGCATACATCCGCACATATCGCGCAATACCGCTGTCGAACTATCATCATCTATGCAGAACCTACCCATCTATGCATGCATGCGTGCGTGCAGCATTGTTGGCATGGTGTGTTTTGTTGCCTGTTAATATTGGTTAGGGGATCGATGACTCGGGATATACGGTCAGCCTACTGCCTGCTTTGGCCGTGGAGCGCACTAGGAAGTCAAGCTTCAAGTAAATAAATGTCTTGTGACGATTTTGATCTGCACATCGCCGTCACATAGCAAATCGACTCTGATTTGCATGCAGAGCGTCGCACTCGGTGTAGCTGAGATTCTAGAGCATGCTGCAGAACACGGCCATGCAAGGATTGAAACAAGACTCCAGCCTGCAGAACACAAGAACCTATCAGCACACATTCGCACACGCAAAAAACAAACAGATCCAAGTTCAAGACTACAGGACTGGGGCAACATTGAAATCCGAACTCTGAGGACCGCACACCCACATTGCCAGCGCGTAACAGAAAGGCACCTGGGATGTCTGCCGCGCTACAAGCAGCCAAGAAGCCAACAAGAAGACTGGTGTCAAAGACAAGGACCCAATCCTTCACATCATCGCTTATGCTTCCTTTGTATCTTTCTTGTACCCAGGGATCACCTCAACACAAGTCACCAAGCTACCTGCGACATTGATGTAGGACGCGCATATGATATAGTACTTTAGAACTTTGTACATAGTGTTTTGCTAAGCATCACACAATGCACATAAAACACAGGCCATAGAGCTAAGCCAAGCTTTCGACCCTGACGATGATTCACGTCTCATTTGGCAGCTGAGATCCGCGCAAGCCCTGGCGACGCACCCCAAGGGCCCAAGCCTCAACGATGTGAAGGCTTGTTTTTCGAATCTCACCCTAAATCCCAAGGTTGATAAGGGGCCCCTGTGGAGGGGACCCCTCCACAGGGGCCCCTTATCAACCCTGTGAGTAAACCCTAAAATCCACGATGTGGCGATGTGGCCTTGTGACAGTTTCCGGCCCTGGAACCGCTGAGAGCTCAGGGTCCGTTCGAATACTTCAGGCAGGCTCTGACATATTTTTCTTAGTTTATTCTACACATATCTATATTATATATATATATATATATACATATATGTGCGTGTGTTTTGTATACATATGTATACACATAGATATACACATATGCCATAGGTGTATATATATATATATATCTCACCACACACACACATATATACATATACGCACTTACTGTTGTTGGGAACCTACACCGCGCCCTTAGTTCAAAACTATGGCCCGGAACCCTAAAACCTTTCTTTGAGCATGCATTGCTCTGATCCTTCAGCTGCCCCAATGTTTGCAACGGCTGATCTGGGATCCTTTGAGGGTTTAGGGTTTAAGGTTTTTAAGTTACCATAATAGGGATCTATGCGGATTCCTTTAAGGG
The DNA here is from genome assembly GCA_003297005.1 of Symbiodinium sp. clade A Y106. NCBI lineage: Eukaryota > Dinophyceae > Suessiales > Symbiodiniaceae > Symbiodinium > Symbiodinium sp. clade A. Next base: position 61,771 of record BGNK01000681.1, on the reverse strand, counting down.
AACCCGAAGTTCTCCAACCCTGACGCAACTCTTCGAATGAGTCCCGAGCTTCCGGGGGAAAGCCAGCTGAGCCAGGTGACGGGGCGAACGTCCTGCATCGCAGGACTTGTTTTCGCGCATGCAGTTTCTGTTGCAATGTGTCTTGAACATTTTCAGATGGTTTCGAAGAGGGTCTACACAGCAGTTATATGGGTTTAGGCAAGTTTAGGCCCTAAAGTCATACTTGAGGCTGAATGCCTTTGGCCGGCTGTTGCAGTTTAGGGTTTAGGGGTGGTGCAGCGACATCCGTCAGACTTGGAATGGTGGCAATCAGAACTCATCAAGCTTCCTGGGGTGAGTTAGGCCGATAATCCCGAAACCTTAAATCCTTAAATCCTAAATCTGAAACACTAAAGCCTGCAAATGGCGAACAACGGCATCGACAAGAAGACCAAGGTTCAAAAGGCACAAATGCTTGGCTGCTGGGGGCTGCAAGCACTCCCTGTGACATTCTTGGTTGGTATTAGGGTTTCGGCGCTCGCACTCGGACAATCCAGGCGAACCCTATGGTATAGGCTTTAGATCTTTAAGTGGTTGGGGTTTATGGTTGACGAGCTCTTGGAGTGCTGTCTGTTCTATATTAATATGGAATGTACCATAGAGTACTGTGGAGCTGAGTATAATGGAGACAAGACCTCTGTCGTCTTCCTTGGTTTTTGGAAAAACAGAGCTTGGGAACACAACACAATACGTCTTGCCAGATTCCCTTTTGCTGCCGAAACCTCAATGCGATTGTCCAGAATAAGTTTGGTAACAGCAGGGGCCGGCAGATTCCGAGAATTCTCGCTGAACTCCCCTGCCGCACTTCACTTGCGAGGAAGCAGAGCTTCTGCTTCTCGTAAGTCGTAAGTTCTTCTGCCAGCTGGGGCCCTTGAGACGGATAAGACATCTGCGCACATGCCCACCCAAGGCTGCTGTCAGCTTACAAACTTCCCCGAGCCCTTCAGTTTCTTCTGAACGCATAAGGAGCACCCCGTCAGAAATCAAGATGGGCTTCCAAACTTCTAACCAATCCTCACCTGTCAAAGTACAACACTCTCTACACCCTAAACCCTATTCTAAAGCTCGTTTACAAACCCTAAACTATCTTCAGAAGGCGGCATGTGGATGCAAACGTATCAGCGTCTGTGTCTGATTGCCTCAGTGCCCTGGCCCGGCTGTACATCCAGATCATCATAGAATGTCAGGTGTAAAGCAAGTTACATAAGGTTCAAAATATATCGAGTTTTGTGTCCACAGGTGTGTAGCATCTTCAGAAACTTCTGGGCTCCAGATTCTGAGACCCGGCCGAGGTAACGGAAAGCGTCCCCTCGCTTCGCGACGGACGCGCTCTCTGCTGCCCGGGCCCGGGGCTCTGTTCAACGCATCTTCGGAGCTTTCGGCCGAGATATGCAGTGCAAGATGCGTACATATCTACCCATAGACCCCATAGTAGTTCCTTTTTGGGATTACCTTTTTGGATTCTGAATCTGAACCCCAAAAAGGAACTGGTGGTAGGTCGATAGGTACATAGATAGGTAGGTAGGTAGGCAGGCGGTAGGTAGGCATGCTTGCTGTAATAAGAACAATGGTAGTGACAATAACAGTAATAATAGTAACTCATTGCATGTAACTATGGCTGGTGTACAGGAGGCGTAAGGCTTGTAGTTAAAAGTTGGAAACCCAGTAGCCTCAATCCTTAAGAATCAAACACGGGAAATCCCAGCACTACTTGTCCTTAATCCGGTTTCAAATTATGCGGGGTGTACTGGGTGTCTGGAGATTTAGGGTATGACAACGGCTTGATTTTGATAGATTCAGGATTTCTACGAACTTGTCATGTCCCGGGTTTGTTCGGGTCGACGTTTTGATTTGTGCAGGGTGATATGCAAGTGTTGGCTGTTGGGGCATCAGAGCTCTTCTTCTTCTCAGAGGCAATAATGTGACAACTCATCATGCCGTGCACCTTGAGGTACAGCTCAGCCCCTCTCTGCAAAAGTGGCTTGACAGCTATTCTTGGCTGAGGCTGTTCAGCCTGATTCACGGGCGACTCTTCCTCCACAACTCGTGGTGGGGAGTGGTTTCGATTTGCCCAAAGGGAATCATAGCGGCAAGTCAGGCAGGTCAATAAAATTGTGGAAGAGCCCGCCCATTAAACAAAACTGTGTTGAACTTTGACCGTGCCACGCACGCAGCTGCATCTGTGCCTGTCAAATGTTTGTTTAGGTTTAGGTCGCCATCCATCGCAACATACTAGACCTTCCAAGGTAGGGGATAGGTTTCTGGGTGATCGACTCATTAACCTCCCCTGCAAAGACTGTGCCCAGGCTCTGCTGGCACCGACGGTGCTGCGTCCTGGCCGGAAATAAGATGCCCCATCAGGCTTAGCCTGCATGGCATTGCTCTGCGAGCTGCTCGTATTCGACAAGATACGGGTTATGCCTGTTGGACCTCCCAAAAGCAAAGTTGGGAAGCGAGCATTCCATGGCTTCCCGTCGCAAACGATGACCAATTCGCTATCACCACCCCTGAGCCCCAGTTTGCTTGCCCCAAGCTGCAGCTCCGACGATGTGGAGGATTCGTAGAATTGTTTTCGGATCTCTCTGCAGGGGTCTCGGATGCCACTATTTCTTGGCGTCTCTGTGTCAGGCTGCAAGAATCCTGAAACTCCAATGCTCTAGAGGCCGGGATGCTTGCTTGGCCGAAAGGCTGCACACGCTGGCCTGATGTTCCGGAGCTAACATTCCTATTCCTTGGTAAAGCGTAACTTCCTGAGCCTGTGTTAATGTCATGCTAGGGTCACGTTCGAGCTGCTGTGACTACCAGCCCTTGGGAAAGTAGTCCTACAGTACCTCTACCGCTTGAGGCCATGGACACTCCAGGCAGGGCTGGGTTTGCACTCCCAGAGCCTCCAAAACCCCTTAATTAAGGGATATACCTTAAATTATAATAGGATCCCTAAAATGGTTTATAAGGCATGTTCCTTATGGAGCCCTTACAGATCCCTTAAGGAACCCTTTAAGGTATATTCCTTAATTAAGGGGTTGTGGAGGCTCTGGGCTCACCATACACGCTTCACGTGCTCCGGGCCCTTGGTCAACATCCAGCTCAAGAACTCCTGGAAGGATACCTGAGCTTGAGGGTTAGTGGTGGTTTTTTTTAAAGTGCAATGGGACTTTCACACTGCCTTCTCCCTGCCCTTTGTGGGCTAGCACAAAAGAAAGACTCGAGGCATACACCCCTAGTGGTGGGTTTAGGGTTTAGGGCTTCGGTTAAGTGGGGAGCCGGCACTTTAGTATTTAGATTACAACACAACAGCAACGATATTCCTAGTACGAATGATGATATGATAGCAAAAAGATCGCAATTGTCGTAACAGTGATATACATAGTAGCCACAATAGCAATATTAGTATCTTTTCATAATACCATAATAGCAATAATTCTGTTAACAGCTTTGTTAACAAGTAAAAATGCTAGCAATAAAAAGTGTTCAGACAGTACAAAAAATATTCATGCCCCAAGCCTGGGATGGGAAACCCCGGAAGCCTAGGCGCTGCCTCGCTCACAGGACCGAGCGGCGTTTCCACTTGCATCTGTGTCCACTTCTTGCCAATAGCCTCGCAAGAGATGATATTATAGGAGCCTTACGTAATTATCAGAACAGGGTTTTGAGACACCAAACACAGCGTTGGTGAAACATTAGGCCCCCAAATTACGAGTCGGGTGGGACGGATTTACGTTGGCTAACCCTTCAACCTTTCCAGCGAGTGCACGAAACGAATACTCAGTTCAAGGGTTTCAGTGTATATATATGGGCTTGAGATGCAGACCTTGATGGCCCATGACTGCCGACACTTTTGGCTAAACCACAAGCCAGGACAAAGCTTAAGTTCAAAACCTGATTCTACCACACCCCTATCAACGCATCATCCCGGATATCCGAACCGTCATACAACTAATACAGCCGGGCGTCGGTGCAAGCGCTGCGAAGAGATATCGCGCGGATCCTTCACCTCCATGATCTGCATGATGACCTCGGGGATGTTGCCCAGGGCGCTGTGTAACATGTGCTCAACTAAGGCATTCAGCATTCCGAAACAATGGCTACTAAGTATACAAGCATGCGTTATTGCAACAAACCAGCATAAAGAGTTGAGTTGATGCCAGGGTCTTACGATGGTTCGGGTTAAAGGAGTTCCGGGTCGCGACCAGAGAGTGCATCATTCCGGTGCTTTTCTGAACTTGCTGTCCCTTCAGTACAGCATGTTCTCATTCTTTCGTGCACTCGCATCTTGGATACTCCTTCTGAACATGTCGGAACCGCCTTAATTGGCTGTTGGCCTGCTGTTGAGGGCTTCGGCAGCAGGAGCTGCACAACATGCTTGGAACAGCACTAATGCTTGCAACATGCAACTCTTCTGCTCATTCGGTGTCCACCGGAAGCGCCCCCTACTCCTACGAGCCTTCTGCACCCGAAACCAAAACCCGCCAAAGCGCATACACAAACTCGGACTGGCTGATCTCGTCGCTGCCGTCCGTGTCAAATTCGTCGAACATGCGCCGGTAGCCTCGGCAAGCCACTCACACCCTCGGATGTGGAACGTGGGGTTTCAGGTTCCAGGGTTTGGCACGGTGTCGCATACCGTATACCGCCATGACCATAACGTGAAAGTGGGGAAAGACAGAGAGATCGGTAGGTCGACCGGTCTTGTCTGCATTACTTTATGCATGGACCAAGAGGGACCTGAGGCGGCAGCGCTCAACCTCTGCAATGGAAACCCCCAACTGCCTGGCCAGCTGCCTGGCAAGCGCTTAGGAAGCCTAGGCATATAATGAGAGCTTTGAGTATGGCTAAGGCGGCTAAGGTTTGGCTTACAGCAGGATTTGGGCGTGGTTTGATGGCTCGACAGATTAGGGTGAGCGGTTCTAGAAGTTCTGGAATCACGGGCTTGTCTAGCGCTTTTCGCTCAGGGTTGGGGTCGAGAAGACGAGCCAATGGTCCAACGCGGATGAATGGATCTCAGATTCGGCAATTCTACAGTGTGGACTGATGCGTCCGTTATATCGATGTGACCTCGGCCTGTATCGCGGACTTTCAATTTCGATGGACCCAAGTTCTCGCATGGTTTGCATGAAACTGTGGACTCTGAGAATGAATCTGAACAGACAGCCGGCCAAACCGTGATATCCTAAAAACAAACTTTTGCAGCATTCAGTTTTTTTCCGTTGAAGACTTTGCCATGATTGGATGCGTACGCAGGTCATCCTACACTCAGGGCCGCAATCAGACCCGAAGTTGCAACAGCACCGGCAAGTGCAACATGCAGGGGTTTAAAAATACGAAATAACGCGCAGCAGAGAGCTGAACCGGCTACCTTTTTCGATCTGCGGCGGTGCGCAACAATCATCGCTTGAAGGCCCGTGCTGGCTTTGCCATGGCCTTCTTGTTCAACACTCTGAACAATTCCGTGTAACGTGACCGAAATGTGCACAGCCCGCTCCACGGTGGAGACAGGCTGCGGAGCCTCATCTGGTTCAGACCCCGAAGCTGCGTGGGGGTTCCCAATGACATTCTACGAGTCTTCTTCAGGTCAAGAACGCTGTTGGGGAGGTTAAAAGATTTGAAGACATGCTTCCGAAACAGATAAGCCAAAAAGACGGGTACCCCTTAACCCTATAGTACCCCTGTATAGCAACCCCTTTTCCCTAAACCCTAAACCCTAAACTTTTTCTACTCTTCCCAGGCTTTGCGTTCACTGCGTCGGCGTGGTGTCTAGCGGCCCAGGCCTCGGGCGCCGGGGAGCCAAAGTCCTGGGCAACTCGACGAAAAACCCTAAACCCTAAACCCTATAACCCGAAACCCTAAACCGTTCCCTCGGGTTTAGGTGTTTAGGGTTTACTCCACGAAAAAAGGGAGAGCCCTTTGGTCCAAGCCTTAGAGTCCCTTTAAAGATCTTTAAAGGTTCTATAAGGGGTCTTCAATAGCCAGATGAGGGTCCCGGGTTTGAGAGATCTTTGAAGGGTCCGGTGAGGGGTTACTCACAGGTTTTAGTAAGTGCATGATCACATTTGCTTTTTTGGTAAGTGCGATGTGTCCAGGGAGCACTCTCGCTGCCTTGACACTGTGAAGGACGAAATCGCCCATGACAAAGAATGTGGTTTAGGGTTTAGGGTTCCTTTAAAGGGTTCTGTAAGAGTTAATAAAAAAGTTCAGTATTGGCGCCTTGAGAAATAGAATAGGTAGGTTCCTCCACGGTTTTTGCAAGGGTTACCATAGCTCTTTTAATTAATGTTGGAACAAGGTTTTGCGACATATCGGAAATATTAATGAACCCTAACAAACACGGTTGGTAACTATTCCCAGCCTCTTTACTCGGGTGTCCAATTTTATAGAGGATCAGAGGTTAACCTATAGCGAGACTGTATAGTCCTGATTGTACTGGGCTGTTGGGCTAGACGTTCATGTGCTTAAATTTTAACTATATGTGGGGACCACAATATCAATTACTGAGGCTTCTACACTAAGCAGTTCCAGGTTTTCAAGGCAACGCGGACTGCCATAATCGAGCCTGAATCCCACCGCAAGGGACCGGAAGAGGGCATACTGCCGTAATTTTCGCAATGAACCAAACTCAACAAATCCCATAAACTCTACTCTAAACCCTACACCTACATAGCACGGCCATAGTCCTTGGGCCCCAACACAGGACCTCTAGAACCCTGGAACCGTGGAAACAAAACACGATCGCAAAAAATAATACGCTAAGTTAACCCAAGGTCTGTTGCTGGGCCATGGCGTCCATGCAGCTCAGCATCCTTAGATTCGGTTTTTCACGCCATGGCTCTGGGGTTTAGGGTTTTTTTGACACTCACACTCGGACAAGCCTGGCAAGGTCTGCAGCGGTTTAGGGTTCATTGTTTCAGGGAGCAGAAATCCGAGAAAACAAGCACCTGCAGCTTTGGGAGGCTGTGAGGTTCTCAGTTCCCAATCCAGTTGTTTCGCGATTGCCTGGTGATCCATTTGACATAATCTAACATCAAAAAACGAAACATAGCATAATATCTACAGTAATCGTAGTTCCCTAAGTTTGGGTCCCTTTACAGAAGGGTGCCGTGCTATTTTTGGGGACCTAAAAAGGGATCAAAATTTAGAGAAATAGCCGTGACAGAGAAAGCCGAGAAGCACTTGGGTCAATGACGGATTCGGACGGAGCTGCTTGAAGACCTGCTCCAAAAGGAGGGGTGTGAAGGGCTCTGGGCTGGTTTTTTCGGGTTTTTAGGGGCTTTAACCCTTTTCCGTAAACTCTAAACCCTACAATCTAAGCCCTATATAAACCCTAACCTCCTAAACACAGGGCTTGAGAGTTTTAGGTGTTGGGGCGTCGGGTCGACGGCTTACCATAAAAGGGCTCCAAGGTCCTCGCACTACTACTCTCAGTTGTGACGGCTCCCCCTTTGGGTATTACACGGCCGCGGCTGAGCAAACCCTGAAACTCTCGAGAACTCTTCATGTCAACAATTCTCCATTCTGAGTTGCACCGTATTTAAGCTCAAGAAACGTCGTATCTCTCAAAGCCGCATGGAAGAGGGTGCTTCATGTGATACAGGGTCTCTCTAGTAAGGGCTCGTCAAAGAAGGATGCTGAAAAGACACTCTTTAAACAGGGTCTCTCTAAGTCCCTCAACCCTCAACCCAAACACACCTAAACCCCTACATAGTCTCTTTGGGGTTGTTCAAACACGCCAAGGCGGCCTGCAGGTCCAGACGCCCACCGTCGTGCCCTCCATCCTGGGCTTCTTCTCGCAAACATACTTCGGTTTAGGGGCTTGGGACTTTGGGTTCTGGGGTTTAGGGTTTTGTTGATTTTGTGTTGTTCGTTTGTTCCTTCTTTGTTTCCTTGCTTACTGACTTGCCATGTACATGTACATGTACGTACGCATCTGAATATTCTTATACATATACACAAGTTACATATCCACATCGATACCCATCCTTTTTCATATTCACGCCCCATACATTAGCAGGTCCAAAGGTTTAGGGTCAGATGATTCACAGGGCCCTGCGAGCGACACGGACCGATTCCCGGAAATCTTGATAGGAGACAGGATTTTGTGCGATCATGTCTCCGTTTTCGTGAGTAGTGCCCATACCGTAAATGTGAATTTGGTATTCGACTCTCCTTCCAGCCCCTGTATAGCTGTCATATAGTATCTTCCAACAGGTATCTGCCAAAACCCTGTTCTATAAAACAGCAAGTGGTTGGAAACACCAGACCCAGAAACTTCGATTTCGGACCAGGCACGGCAGCGTTCGCGATGAGGCCGTACAGCCAGCCTAAGAGGAGGGTTTTGGGAAAGGTTGGAGATTTCCGCGTTTGCTCCTACCAGCTTCGCTGACTAGGTGGCACTGCAGGAAAGCTACTGGACCAAGCTTGGCAGATGCAAGTCCTAAACCCGATAAACCCTAAACTGTCCAGTGGGTATCACGTTTAGGGTTAGGGTTCGGGAAGGCCCGACAGGCGGCGCCCCTTTTGCCAAAGCTCTGTGGCTTCCAAGCTGTAGATAATAAAACATACTATTAAACTATTATAATTCTATTATTAGAATTAGTACTAGTAGCAATATAAATAATTGTAGTACTAATAAGAGTAGTACGCGACACATGCTCGCGGGTGAACAACGCAACTTCCAGCTGTTTGGGCTACTATAAGCACAAAGCACGAAGATCCCACAGCTCACTAAAGCAACACAAAGAACTTTTCACGGAAGCCAGCCAGCCAGCAAGGTAGGAAATGGAAAGAAGGAAGGCGGGCGGGAAGGCACGCAGGCAGAGCGAAGAGAGAAAAAGAGAGAGAGGTATAGAGCTGGAGATAGAGAGAGACACAGAAAGAGATAGAAGGACAGTGCATTTGTGTGTCAGAGTGAGAAAGAGAGCGAGGGAGCGAGAGCGACTGAGACCGAGACTGAGGGTGAGAATGAGAGCCAGCGTGTGAGAGAGAGTGTGTGCGAAAGAGCGACAGATACAGGGAAGAGCGAACGAGAGCGAGGGAGAGAGAGAAAGAGAGACTGTGTTGTCGCCTGTGCTTGCCAGAACAAACGAGCGAAAGGGTCTGCGAGCCAGGGCGAGAGACAGGCTACACGACATGGAGTGGGATGAAGAGAGGACCCGAAACAAGACTTGTTAGAGTCGGGCGGCGCATCTCCTCACAGACCGGCATGGCCGAGCTCTCCTGCCACTTGAAGTATGATCGCAGATTAAGACTTGCCGCATACCTTGGGGCCTTCGACCCTCAAACATCCTAGCACTACTACTACTATTACTACTACTACTACTACGCCGACGACGACTACTACTACTAGTGGCCTGTGAAGACCCGTCAAGCTTTGGGGTTCATCAAGGGAGCTAAGCTTTCCAACTCTTTTGAAGCCAAGCATGACTCGGCAGCATCGTGGCCTTCAAAGCAGATAGTCCTCCCTTTAAGGACTTCTATGCGTTTGCTATACCACTTATACTCTGTACCTTATATACTGCATATTTGCTCCCAGAAACACGCACGTATACAACTCTCTGGACGGCTCTGTTCCAGGGTCGCTGCGGCCCGACATCCCAACACTGCCCACTCATTCATTCCACTTAGCAGCTCACTGCACCCCAAAGGCCACCAAACTTAATACAAAACAAGGTAGACTGCACTCTTGGGAAAGTTAATTCGGGTAAGGAAGTGCCATGCTCGCAGTGTTCGTCCCCTCGGCAAAAGGCCCGAAAACGATGCCTTGCCGTAGATCAACTCCAGGCGCTCCACCTTCAAACGAGGAGCTTTGGAGAGATCTGCGAGGTTGGCTTCAAGAGCTTTTCTGGGCGTTGTGTGCAAGCATCTGCTCGCCTCGAAGCATTGGCCCGTTCTTCCGATAGGCGGTATAGCGGAGGCCGATAGGCGGTATAACAGTGTGAAGTCGGGCCACGGCATTGCGCTGGAAACCGAGTCACAGTAGCTTAGTGCCGTAAGGCGGCTACGGTAGGGTCTTTGGCGAGGCTTTCAGGTCTTCAGTCTGACTCTTATCGACCCGAAGCAGCAGTCGCCGACTCGATCTCGATGGGCCCATCTGCGAGGTGTATGAACTAGCTAGTGATCAAACTGCAGAGCAAAAGCACCTGCTGAAGCTAACCGAAACAACCGTCACATGCATGCAACGAACGCCCCATGCACTCTCAACATTAACTCCTGTGGCAAGTTTAAACGAGGTTTTAAGCTCTTTCGTTCAATCAACTTCCTTCACGAATCCTTGGGGCGGGCTTCGGAGAACCCCAACCCTAAACCCTAAGCAAAAAACCCTACGGGCAGAATCTGGATTATCAGGGCCGGTCCTCCCGCGAGAGGCTGATGGCATCTGCCAGTGACAGCATACCGTCCCCATCCAGGTCATACAAGGCAAAGGTAAGATGGATGCGCTCCTGGCAATGACGGCCCGCGTCAAAGCAATCTCTTGATCCGAGGGTTTGTAGGTACATGAGTCTGCAGTTCAACTTGCTGCACCTAGGGATTGCTCTGGATGCATGCTATCTTTGTGCCAGCGAATTTGTTTGCAAGAAATACCTGCGATGCCTTCCTGCACTGCCTGCACATAAGTAAACCTTTCTCACGCACTATCAAGCTGCAGCTTCAAAACTTGAACTCATCCTTGGCCACAATACTTACGGTCAACACTCTACCGGAATCAAGGCATGGTCGTAATGTAAGGGCCCTGCGCAACATAAAATGAGGTTTTGGCGATTTCGATGCCAGTAAAATGATGGGAAGCCCGGCACAAACAAAGCACTACCATGTAAACGAATGCTATGTCTGTGTAAATTATAACAGCACCTGTAGTGCGAACCGCTCGTCCTGCAAAGAGTACCAGTCTCCGTTGCGGTAACGCTCCTGGGCCGACAGCGGGTTCTAGATCCCTTTAGGACCCCTAATATGATCTAATGCGTATAATATTCCTTTATAAGGATGTTTTGGAGGTTGAAAGGGCTTTTGCCTTGAAAGGTTTAAATTACGGTTTAGGGTTCCGTAAACCCTACTTACAGGGTCTCCGGGCTCCTAAACCCGAGCAAGTTTAGGGCTAGGGCTCCCTGAAACTGAAACTGTACAAGGTTCAAAGTTCGTGGCTCGGAAATCCTAAACCGGAACATGGCAAGATGGATGTTCATAGGCGCTCTATGTACTTTAAAAGGAGGGCAGGGGAACCAGACATTGAAGCTGCAAGCCTCCATGACTACTACTTAAAGAAAGGTGCCTTGAATACCCACCTGCGGGGTTCTCCAGAAATACATCCCCAGAGCCTTCAAAACCCCTTAATCAAGGAATATGCCTCAGATCATATTAGGGATCCTATTATAGTTTAAGGTACAATCCTTAATTAAGGGATATTGGAGTCTCTGAGGCAAGCCAAAGGAGGCATAATTAGAATTGGGTTTTGTGGTACATCTTAGTATATTTATATTACAGTGAGGAACCCAAAGAATAATATTGGTAATTACTTTGGCTTCTAAAGTACGTCCATTTACGGTTGAGGGATGTTTAGGGTTTAGTTCGGGTTTCGACTCGCACACTCGCACATGCAGGCACGGCTTCATGGTCTCAGCTTGTGGGTTTACGGGGTTTGGCCCAGGGAGATACCGACGGCTGTTGCACCCTATACTCTGCATGAGAACTCAAGAGACGCTAGCAACGGTGTGGCGGGTGTTGCACCATGAAAAAGATGGGGACCATCCATGGCTATTGAAACTAGATAGGTAAAAAGTTTCGCAGTGTCGTAGCAGGACTCTGTTGAACATCGTGGAGCAACTAGATTGAGAATAGGGTCTGGCCTGGGGGGAACATTATAATTACTACAATCATAATCGGAACCGTAAGGAACATAGCATTATAGAGTAATACTATATTCCTTAGGGTGCCTATTGTAATTGTGAAATACTGTGCCCCAAAGCCCTATTCTACGGGCCAAGCCAAGGAACCAGGAACTGCGCCCACTCCAGGATGCCGACAGGGCTGCCCTTCGGGGACACCGCTTCAAATAGGCGTCCTGTATGGCTTTTCGTGGCAAAGACGGACTTAGGATTTAGAGTTTAGGCTTAGAGGGTTTCAGATAGAAATTACGGCTAAGACGACTGCATAGGAGGGCTTATGGGGTTTCGGATCTTTTGGGCCGGGGGTTCAGGGTGCAGAATTTGGAGTCTTTTGCCTAAGGTTCTTGCTCAAGAGTTCCGGGTTGAAGATTCAGGGTGCTTGAAGCATGAGAGGACTTCGGAAGCATGTGATGTGGGCAAACAGTGCAACACGGTGACACTAGCGTAACTGGAGTCCATTTTACCTGTCTAATGGTTGAGGGTTTAGCAAGCTTCAGATACAGATTGGCGAATGACATCCCAACCATGCTCGAAACATCAAAACCGAAGCAACACCATGCACGTTCATTTTTATCCCACTAACCCCAAGCCCCAACTGATGTCTCACCTAAAGGTTCGATGAAGGATCAAGGAGATTTGTGATATTGCCGAAGAACGATCTCATTCAACTGCAAACGTGCCCGAAAACCAGAAGCAGGCCAGGGGTTGCAGCATTGGACAAATCCTCGGATACGAAACACAAAATTACATCTGCACGTTTGTATTTCGTGCAATCCTGCGATGTCGCCGACGGGGATTCCAAAGATCCTTGGGAGCTGCGCGGAAAAGTACGGAGTATCTACCGCAACTGATGAAACAACACTCCCAGTACTCCTTGCATCCATCTGAAAAACTGCTTGTGCAATCCGCGACTAGTCTTGAGTATATATCGTTGACACTACAGCGTAGAGTTATAACTGCAACCACACTCGTCCAGAAATGTTGACTGTTTGTCCGAGTCCATCACACGGTGTGTCACATCTTTTCGACATGGGACCATTTCATTCAGGAGAAGTTCTAGATACATATACATGTACATATATATATATATTATTTATTTATTTAATTGTAATAATAAAGTAATAGCAAAACTACATATATGTATATATATATATGCACAATATACATACATACATACATATATATATATTTATTTATTTATATATATATATATATATCACAGAAGCAGTAAGTCCGCAACATAGATTGGGAGCTCCGCAGCACTAGGGGTCGAGATACCATGCACATGATGTGAACCTAAGTGCATAGGTGCAACAAATGACAAGTAAGAGCAGAAAGGCATACACAATGCATACTTACTTGCCTACATACACACAGGCAGCATGCATATGTACATGAGAGCATGTGCATGTACGTACATACGTACATACATGCATGCATGCATACTCACATATATATGTACTTATACACATGAAGATAGACATAGCCATGGATATAGACATGTACATGTGTGTGTGTGTCCGCGCATGTTGTTTCTACATGTTGCCATAGTCTGGGTTATGTACCATATGCAGGATGCCTATTCGTGTAAACTTTGCACATACAGAGCTACACAGTGAAAAGATGTATGCAGACACACGCGCTCACATAGAAATACTGCGTCGAGTTGGCATCTGCTGTGAGTTCTGCTGTGCACAGGGGTGCAAACGCGCAGCTTGTGCGCTGATACGACGAGGCGTGCCCGCTGGATCAGCCAGTCCTGTTGCAAGCGACTCAGGGCTCGGATTTTTGTTGCACAGTCTCGCAAACATGCGGCTCTAAGACTGGCCAACAGCGGCGATTGTGACGGCGTCTACGGCTTCAGGAGAGCTTGGGGTACGTGCCATCGCGGAAACTTGGGACCTGGTTTGCTCGAGCTGAGTTGCTCTAAAAAAGGAACCAAATCCGCACGCACCTCGTCCCGAAGCGCCTCGAAGACGTGCATGTGCCAGGAGAAGTCCTAAGTTTCCCAAGCATCTTTGGAGTTTAGGAGATTTAGTTGGGGTGTAAGAAAAACGAACCTTCGGAATAGATCCCGAAACACTAGCAACTGAATCGTCCTTCTGAGGTCTTAGACGGCCTTCAACACTCCAGCACGCCAGCTGTGGGCGCCAATGATGCTGCCAAACCCCCGTTAACGAAGCCGGAACACTGCCTCTTTGAGGAAGGGGAGGCGAGCGCGAAGCTCCTTCATTTCGGCCTGCTGCTTTCCGGAACTCAGGAAGATCTCAAGGAATCGGGGCGTCAGGGCGCTACAGGTTCGAGTCTAACGGCTACGATCTTGCCTCCTGGAACGAATCCTGAGGCATGAAAATTGCAACCTGTGGGTAGCCGAAATGCTTGGGGCTGTCCAGTTTATGGTTTCCGAAGCGCTGTGTAGTGCTCATTGTCTTGATTAAGGTTTGCAGCGGCTATAAACACCATGAACAAATGAAAATCAAAATCAATGGTGTCAGACGGGCGGGACGATGCCTACAGGCTCTACGACGGTTAGGCTCAGGGCCCTTCGACCTGGTACCCTGAACGTGAAAAGCGGTGCACTGCAAACGAAACGTAGCCTTCTACATCATGACCGCCTCCACCTTCACCCGGAACATCATCACCATCATCATAGTCATCATCATGCGGATGGCCATCATCCTCGGGACCATTGCAGGCCATCACCATCAGGGTCATTACCGCTAGCATCGCCATCACCACCATGAAGACCACTGCGACTGCGAGCAGCTTCAAACACATGGTAGTTGTTGTCACGCTCACCATTCCGAGCATCATAACCATCACCATCTCCATGGCCGCTGTCATCATCGAAGTGCCGAACTTTGACAGAAGCACGTGGATACAACCAGCTACAGCCCCAAATAAGATACTTTTTAACCCCACTCACCAGAGCCCTCCACTCCTCGAAGTAAACCCTCTTATGAAACACCATGAAAAACCAAGAAGCAGTTCAAGAAATCCCGGAAAACAAGTCCAGAAACCCCTCTCAAAGGAGTGGGCCTCGAAGCGCTCGAGGGCTGCGGCAGCTCCCGGGTTGCTACCTGGGCTTCGAGTCTGTCGGCTTCGAAATAAAACCAAAAAGGTTGAGGGTTCAAGGGTTTAGGGTTTAAGGGTTCGGGGTTTTGGGGTTTAGGGTTCAGGGGTTTAGGGTTTAGGGGTTCGGGGTTTTGGGGTTTAGGGTTCAAGGGTTTAGGGTTTAGGGTCTAGGGGTGTAGGGTTTTGGGGATTAAGGGTTTTGGGGTACTCCTGAACCCAACCCCGGACGCGCTGCCGCACGCACAACTGTCCATCTTGGCAAAAGCACCTGGCTCTGCCGGCTTCACAGCGCTGGCGAACCTGGCTGTGATTTCGGGACAGAACATGGCCTAAGATGGTTGCAACAAAAAGCCGCTCGTATTTTGCCATGTCACTACATACTGCTATATAGGCTCATACAGGGAATGAGAAGTTTATCCGAACTTGCCACCTATAGTTCAGTCTTGAAGCAACTTCGGGTTTGGGGTGTCGAGTTGTGGGGAAGTGGATAGCCCGACAAGGCTCTTGAGGTATGGAAAAGTCCAAGGCTTTTGCTCGAACTCAAACCCCAAAACCATCTTTGCTCAATTCCGTTTAAACTTCCTTTGCTCAAGCCCTATGCAAAATTTTCCCTAAACCCTATAAACCCTAAACCCTAAACCCTCAGTGTAAACCCCAGGCCATAAATCCCCATAAACCCTTCGAAGGACAGCCGAAGAGCTGGTGAGGGGCTGCCGACTCCGGCGTGGTCACCTCCGTGATTTACGAGGCTGCTTAGAGCTTTTGGGCTCGTGCTTTGGGGTCTCGTCTATAAATGGTTTAGGGTCGGTTTTGGGTGTAAAGGTCCAGGTGCGTGTTTTTGGAGGCTTGGGCCTCGGGCCAGTGAGCCGAGGATCTCTACCACACGTAGGTCCTACCGTTTTTATACCCATCACACGTCGCCCCGCGCCCGCCCTTGGGAACCCATGGGAATCCCAGACCTCACAACCCTGAGGCCAGAGCAACTCAATGGCAGGAATCATCCATCCGTTTAGCGGTCCACTTTGGCTTTGCAGATCTAAGGGGCTTTAGAAACTTTAGTATCGGTGCGTGGCTGCCTTCAACTTCAGAGTCACCGTCGACTTCTTGTCCCGTCTGGAATGCCTGGGTCCCGAGCTCTGCTTCTTCGCGGGGCTCGAGGACTTTACAGACGAATAGCCATTGCAGGCACTACCAGGAGCGACGAAACAGGTCCCAAAACTGAGAACTGAGTCTCCTAGCTTCGGGTTTACTTCCTCGTCCTGCGGCACAGGACTGACATGAACCCTAGCGACACCTCGCTGCACGTACTCGAAGAGTTCGCGGAAGGTGTAGCGTGCCGTAAGCCCGATTGCATTTCAGTAGCAGGCACGAGGATGGGTCTCTGGAGAGTCTACTTGGAGGTCTCGGAAGAAACGGCTGCATCGGCCGAGGGCAAGGTTAGGTTTGGTTCTGTCGATGCCGAGAATATGAGTCTCGGGTCTTTAATTGCAGACTTCGACTCCGTGCTCTGGCGCGCCAAGCGGCTCCTCCTGCGTCAGCGTCACTTCGCCGTCGAAGCCCCCGGGCCAGAATTGCGAGCTTGGCATCTCATAGCTGCCCAGCAGCTCATCGACCTCGGCTGAGCTGCGACTCGCCATCACTCTTTTCTGCCTAAGTTACTAAGTACTACAGCCATGAAGCCCCAATTCTTCAAACCCAACGTTATGGATTTCAGGAAGCATCCATCTTGGATAGCTCCGATGCAGCCCATGCCATGCCACAGCATTCCTGAACCCCACAGTGTTGGGTGCCTTAAACTCTGGCCCTGAACTTCAGAAGCCCAAGACATCAGAATCCTGAACAATTTCCCCACCAAACAGAGCTGGTGACTTGAGATGATCGCTGGTCGCTGTCGTGTATGGCGAAGCGAAGGGCCTTCCGTCGGGACAAATGCAAGAGATAGATGGACAGTTATAGAGAAAATGAATGGTTCCGGCTCCCCCGAACCCCACCCACCCCGGAGAGACCACCAATTGTGATGACAAGACCGGAACCACACCTCACCACACCACAGGTATATGTATGTATCTGTATATGATGTATGCCGTATCAGATACGGCTCAAGCAGGGCCTAGGGCGGGCTTGAGTTTCAGTCTGTGGGCACGTGCTTGGGGCAAGACAGGGGCTTCGATTTCGCAAAGCTGTCTTAACCTGGCCTTAACATTAAAACAGGGTTTTGGGGGTTCCTGATTAAAAATACGGTATAGTATACCCCCAGACCCTATTATTTTTAGCTTTGCCCTCGGAACCGAGAACCGCTTCAGGCACCTCGCCAGGGATATAGTCGAAGTCCTTCTTTGTCTCATTCCACACCTGCACGGCCGGGGTGTCAAGACCGTATGTAACATAACCATTGAGTTCAGCCTGCTTTTCAAAACATGTTGCTATGTTCCCCATACAATATCTTCACTGACTGAACCGTTGCTGCGATTCAAACCGCAAGATTAAGGCATCAAGCTCAAGTCCGGGCCCGTGCATCCAAAAACTCAAAACACAAATCTTCAGCTTGATTCCCTCAACAATGCCAACAGCCGGAAGAAACAGGTCTTCTAGCGGGTAACCTGCGGAAGCACAAACCCATTTTCAAACTAGTGAATGAAACGGGTAGGGCTTTTGTGTGTGAACTCCTCTCCAAGGCCGTTTAGGGTTTAAATTCTGAACCTATAAACGCAAACCTGACATAGAACAAATCCGAGGTCCTAGGAACCACACAAGTTACTTCACTATCTGGCCATCGGGATAAGCTGAAACCTTTGCTATAACCCTCGGCCCCTAAACCGACCCCTAAACCCAAAACCCCTAAACCGCTATATCCGAAGAACTCGACTCTCGCTACATCCCGCCGGATCCAGCGAGTCCGTCACGGTCTTCGTCTGCCAGGGCCTGCGGTTTCGATGGTGCTAGCCGTAAGGGTTTATAGGGTTTTAGGGTTTTGTTTAGGGTTTTCAGGAATGCTAAAGCGCTCCTGGAAGGGTTCCGATAAGGATTCCTTGTTGGGTTTCCTGGATTCCCTGCAAAAAGAAACCCTTAAAGCAACCCTGAAACAAACCCTACGGGGCTTCGACTCTCACACTACGAAGCAGCTAGGGCTTCACGACTAAGCGTCTTGCCTTTCCTAGGTTCCCCAGTAGCCCCTTAATAATAAGGGTACCCTTTTTTCCTACTATTCGGTTTTAATAAGGGAACCCAAAAGAAAAAGGGTAAAAGGGTACTACTGGGGCACCTAGTTTCTCAACCATAACCCAGTCCAATTTCGGACTGAGCAGGACAAACCCCATGCACTATCCTGACACGCGCACCCAAAGCAACAAACACACAGACTCAGCCGGCATTCACCGACAAACTTGAAGCTCTGTCGCTTGCGATGGCTGCATCTCTTTGAGATGCCATACTCTCCGGGCATTTTGGTGAATTGAAGACTACTGTGGACTAGGTGCGTAGAAACCAGCAGGTGCCCCTGTAGTAGGTCCTCCCCTCACAAGCAACCGACTATAATTCCGCAAGCGCTTCGTAAATTTTGCCACAAGATGCCAAGCAGTCGGTCGGCCTCTGATTCTGGGACTTTTTGCTGCCGGCAATCTCACCTCGGACACAGCTGAAACAGGGGCTGCGGACTGGAGCTGTGGCAGCAGTAACCGTCACCACCAGCGTCATCGCAACAGCCACAAGCAACAGAAACCGCACAGGAGCAGCGACGCCACAACGAGACCGAGGACGAGCAAGACGACGACGACGAGAACCGACATTGTAGCCGTGGCAGTAGCAGCAGCAGCAGCAGTGCTAGGACTAATGAACTGAGATAAGGACTAGGGCCAGTACTAGCACTAGTACTCGTAAGAGTAGTAGTGGTCGTCGTCGCAGTAAGAGTATTCGGAGTAGTGGTAGTAGTGGTAACAGCTAGTGGTAGTAGTGGTGGTAGTAGTATAATAGTAGTCGTCGTCGTAGCGGTGGCGGTGGCGGTGGCGGTGGTGGTGGTGGTGGCGCGGTAGGNGGTGGCGGTAGTAGTAGTTGTTGTTGTGGTAGTGTGAGGAGTAGGAGCAGGAGCAAGGGGTAGTAGTGGTAGTGGAAGCCACTACTACAAGTAGCAGCCACTGCGGTGGCTGCAGCAGCGCCGGCGGCGGCGGCGGTGGTGGTAGTACTGACAAACTCCCGCTGCTCCAAAGAACAGCCCGAATCTGGAATCTGTCGCCTCTTCTTCGTCGCGCCCCATAAGATCACAACAGAACGAAGACTGAAATCTTGTAGAAAACCTGCCAAAGGCTGACCAGCGGCAGGTGCAGTAGGAATCGGCCTTCACCGGGGGCGGCTCCTGCAGCAGAAAGCTTAGACTCTACATCCCTGAACCTGGACTCTAAACCCCGAAGCCCTGAAGCGTAAGTAGGCCTTATATACCCGATTCATCCAGAACGTATGGGTTTTGGGGGACATCGTAAGCTAGCCAGCTAGGCGTGCTTGGAAGCACTGGCCAAATCCCAGGACCTCCATCTTCTTTCGTTGCAAACCTGTGTGTATGTATACGTATTGTATATGCGCATATTATAACATGCAAAGAATAACGTATCCTGCGCGTGAGCCTTTATGCGGCCAAGACTTGGCTGAGTTATATGAATCTACGAGCAAATGCTCGGATTCGTTGATGACGACGTAGGTGTGAGGCCTGCATGTTGTGACCGGCTTGAATACCTTTCCAACAACGTGAAGCACATCTACTACCATGCTTCGCCACAGGTAGGATCCAACTCTTGAGAAGAATACCATGTATCTGCGCGGCTGAACCCGTGCACAGCGATGTTGCTGTGGGGGCCTTGATAAATAAATTTGGTTTTTTGGAACCATTACAGTAGAAATACATGGGGACACAGACAGGGAGACTTTTGCAAACTAGTCCGGCCGACCCCTACATTGCAGAAAGAAAGCCCTGGCAAGGAAGGTTATGTTGAACCTGAACCTGTTCAGGAACGTCCCGTGCCGCTGAGCACAAGCATGCTACTAACAACAACTCCGCCGCTTTTGCCTCTTCAAACGCCTTGGATAACGAAACCAAGCAAGACTCAAACAACTGAGCGAAACCCCTCAACCCGTGGAGCCCGAATCATATGGCCCGAAATCAAATCATCCCAAATCCAAATCCCCACGCTCGCAAAACATCTCCGAACCCTCGCTTGTCCGCAAGCATCCGAAATCCAAGACCATGAAAGAAGCCCTGGATGAGGACGCGGCCGCACTTCGAAGTCCAGTTGCGCCTCGGTTTGGTCGCAAGACAGCGCGTTTTGCATAGGTATGGGCATACAGCTTATGGCTCAGCTGCACTCATTGTACTTTCGCTGCCGTACCTTATTTGGGGTCCTTATAATTATGATCCTACTATTTAGGGTAATGTGGTCTCCTGATTATTAACCCCCCCCCCCCAAACAACCAAAATGCGTAATAGTGGCGGGTCGGTTTCAATGATCATCTTGAGTTGTTTGGGGGGTCGAAGTTGTTTGGGGGCT